>CM077155.1:106740381-107076921 GCA_039583875.1 Platanthera guangdongensis | reverse complement strand
GGTAAATTAATTTGCTCTGGTAAGAATTGCTACGGTTGACTTACACATTTACCCATTTTTCGGCCCCACCACTACCTGTAAATCCATAGTATCGATGTATACTCATTACCTAAGGGTTGAACTTCATCCAAATAAGGAGCTGTACAGGTTGATATGGAAGACCACCCTACTCTAAGATACTGACAAAGAGGTGTCGACAACCTTGAAGCGTGGCAACATTAGTGAATGTGTCGACACCCTCTTTGTAGAGTGTCGACACCAGAAAGCGAAAGTGTCAGACATGATCCATTGTCGTACACACATGTCGACAATGTTAGAAGTCGCAGGTGTCGACACTTCAGGGTAGACAATGACGACGAAGAAACTCAAGTTACCACGCACCCAAGGAACTTTCCGGGCTAATGTCGACAGCACCAGCTCAAATATCACCAAAGTCTAACGTACAAGCAATGTCGACACTACAGAGGCTGTGTCGACACTCAACAAAATTTCAACAAAGTCTAAGTACATGTGTCGACACAAAGGAGATGTGTCGACACTCAGCAAAAGTCTCAACACATGAAGAAAGTGTCGACACTAGGAGGCTGTGTCGACACTCAGCAAACTTCAACAAAGATTAAGTACAAGTGTCGACATAATGAAGAATGGGCCGCGACCGCTTAGTTCTTGACCCATTTCCAGCGGCAATCCTGACCTCCCGCACAGGGAGGGCAGCCAGGTAGATGAAAAGCACGGGCGGAGACCACGCCGAGACGCGCGAGACGGAGGTGTTCATCCGTCCCGTTTAGGATGGCTTGGGGGCATGTCCCATTCATTACGCCGTCGGCTTCCATCTCGGCAGAAAGGCGATGACACTCAGTTTCTAGCCAGTCCATGCGCCGGCCAGAGGCCTGCTTCTCCACCTCCACGTCTCGCCTTCTCAAGGCTCTCCTGTATCATTATTTCCAACTTAATTATGTTAATTATTAATGTGTTGTATAAACCCCTTGGACGAGATGCTTCCCCCGCGCGGGATGAAATAATTTATCATTATGGTACTGTATACGTATCATGTCGTGCTAGGTTTTTCATCATTACTGTGATTAGCTCATTTTTTAATTAATTAGTCTGTCATGATTGCTTTGGCTCATCGAAAAAGTCGCCGCGGCGCTTCCGCCCCTTGGGTTCTAGAGAGAGAGAGATGAAGCGCTAGGGTGCCTCTTCATTTCCCGCCTCTTGGTTTTCCCGCTCAATCTCCTCTCTCTTCTCCATCCGCTATAAATACCCCTCTCTTAGATTCGGATACTTTCATACTCATGTTACTGTTCTTCGCTATTTTTGAGGTCGGAGCTTCTGCCTGTCCCTCTTCTTCCAAACACCTCTCGCGTCCCGCTCTCCCTCTAATCTTTTCTTTTCTCCGATTTCTGCCTCCTCGCCTGCTATGGGAAAGAAGAGGGTGGAAGAAGGTGAGGGCCGCAGCCGCTGCGGAAAGCGATTCGCGGATCATGATTTTCCTCTCGGCAGACTACCAGAGGAAAAATATACTCGCTTCGCCAGCGAGTTTCTTACTGACGGCTATCTGTCTCGCCCACCCAAAGTTGACGAGTGCATCAATACTTTTTACCCCAATTAACTGGTCATCCCCGTCTCGCACTTCGAGGAGGGGCTGCGACTTCCCCTTTGGTCAGAGGTCAAATTAGTCTTTAAGTATTTTGGGGTTGTTCCCGCCCAATTCAACCCCAACGCTATCTCCATACTGGTCACTTTCGCTTGCTACTTGCGGCGAGAGCGCATCGAATTCAGCTTGACCGTCTTTCGCAAGTTGTTCATCTATCACGCGAAAGACGATGGCGTTTCCTACTTCACCGGCCAAGGCCTGAAGGTGTGCGATATGCCGAACAAGAATCATCACTGGCTGACCCGCTTCGTCTTCGTTCGCGGGGACTTGGGAGGCATCCCTCTCGTCTCGGTGTCCCCTGCTGAGTGCTACTACGAAACTCCCAAGGTTGGGGGTGCCGAGAAGGCTCTCTGCGACTTCTTCGTAGGAAAAAACATCGAGGTCAATTTCCTCAGGCGAGCCCTCGACTCGCTTCCTGCTGTCTTCCCCGACGAAGGTATACTCCTGCCCCCCTTAGCATTGTATTTTTTTGTTTTCTACTGACTATTAACCTGCTCAGGAGAGAGAACCGTTCATGTACATCCTCCTTACCAAAGTAACAAGGGTCTCATCCTGGTGAGTATGGCGGCGGAGGACGTGAAGGAGACGCTGACCCCCACCCCAAAAAAAGGCCCGTGGACGAGGGCACTTCTAAGCACAGCCCAAAGAAGAGGTGAAGAATTCGGTGTCCTTTAAAAAGGAGAAGAAAATGTCTGCCCCCAAAGAAAGGAAGGAGTTGTCGGGATCCCTGTCCCCCAATTCTTTAGGGTCTCCCTCACCTCGCCAACTAGCCATCTCGCCTACCCGCGAGACGGTCTTGTCAGAACCAACCGCCACCACCACTGTCCAGCCCGCTGAGTTCCCCTCCGGCGAGGCTGGCTCCTCAAGCCGCTCGGCTCACTCCTCGCACCCCAATTATAACATGGGGCCTGTGACGGATGATGCTACCGGCGAGCCGGTACTCTTATGGGATAAGGACGCTAACCGCGTGTCGGTGTCCACCCTCCTTCCTTCCTGGAAAGAGCAGGACCCGCCACCAGTCATGCCTTCTCCCTAGGGTACGGGCTATATGGCGGCCTCAACACTGAGCCCGCGGATAATGAGATGTCACGAGACCTCATTCTGAAGAGCCCCCACGCTCAATTTCGCTCCTTGGAGCTCGCGCACCGGTTCTCGCGCCTGGTCTTCAATAATAGGAAATGGAAGGAAGCGGAGGCCAGTATCGCAACGGAACTTGAAAAGTCCAACGACCTTGAGAAGCGGTTGGTCGTCGCCGACAACCTCCTTGCGTAAAGTCAGGGTGGTGTGGTAAGTTTTCTTATCGCTGCTTTGCCAGCCTTACTCGCTCCTCATTATGGTCCTTTATTCATTAATTCTTCCTGCAGGATGCCGAGACTGCCGACCGGATGCGCTCGCGCATTGAGGCACTGGAGGGAGAGAACAAGAGATTAAAAGCTGAAAATATCCATCTTCGGGACAGCGCGGCACCCCTTCAGATCAATTTCCACTTCCTTCTCGTAACTCCGTGGGCGTGTCGCAGGGCGTGTCGAGGTTATGTCGACGATCGGCCTTGATGTCGACGATTTTCGCTCGACATCGTCGAGAGGGGGCACACGGCCCAGGACACTGCCGTGTCGAAGGCCGTGTCGTGTGCTCGACGACTGTACCTCGCCGATACTAGTCGATGATCGCCGAGTATCGCTTTCCATGAAGACACGGCCTGTGACACGGGCGTGTCACAGGGGTGTCAGTGGTCATCGAACTCAGCTCGGCGTCTTGAGCCGGGGCGTGTTTGCGGGACACGGTGTGTCCTGGTTCACACGGCCAGGAACACAGACGTGTGCCAGGCCGTGTGACAGGCCGTGTGAAGTCTCGGGTTGTTTTGGGATTATTTTTGTTGAGGCACACGGCCTCAGACACGGGCCGTGTCTGAGGGCGTGTCGGGTACACGGCACGTGACACGGGCGTGTCACACGGGCGTGTACTGGCTGGATTGAGTCGGTTGTCTACCGCTTAGAGGGACACGGCCTGTGACACGGGCGTGTCACAGGGCGTGTCAGGCCGTGTTTTAGCTTTTCTGGCCAAATCTGAGCCGTTTGTTTCCCTCTTCCTGGATCCAGTGGCTGGGCTTTGTCCAGGTGTTGTGAAGGCCGAGAAAAAGGGGATTTAAACCCTCTTTTCTCTTTTTCTTCTTCTTCATCTTCATTCCAAGAGAGAGAGAAGAAAGGCCTAAGGGAGAGAGAATGGAGGAGTCTTCCAGCTGCTGTAGGAGCTGCGAAGTGCGGAGCGAAGATTCGAGAGCGGATTCGTGAAGGCAGAGCCGAGGCAGTGATTTCCATCCGGCTACTTCATTGCGCCGAAACGATCTTCAAGGGTAACGATCTCCTTCTTGGACATCGAAGTCCTTTCTTTATACATGTGCTTGGAATCCTCCACCAAGAGGTGGATTTGCGGAAGAGATTCCTTTGTTGAGTCTGCATTTAGAGCCGGAAATATGGATTACAGCCTAGGCATGCTGTGTGAAGCCCATCTGGACCAGTAGTCTGGATTGGTGATGTTCATGGGTAAACCGGAGAAGACTCCGTGGTTTTGATGATATGTAAATGGATTTCTATTGTGATGAATGTATGGATGTGATGATGAGGAGGCTTTGGCAAAGCTCCTGCTTATGAGATGATCAATTGGTAGCACGCCTGGGGAGCTCGTGATAAACCCGGCCTGTTACACCACTAGGGTGGGTTGATCTAGTTAGGAAGGGATCGATGGGTGGCAATGCCTGGGGAGCCGAGTTAAACCCGGCTTGCTGCACCACATAGTGTGGGTCGATCGGATTAGGAGGGGGGTCGATGGGTAGACATTGCCTGGGGAGCTTGGATAAACCCGGCATGCTACACCACATGGTGTGGGTCGACCTACTCTGGTTGTTGGATGCTGTGAGGTTGGACCTCTGAGTGGTTTGGGCGGGATGTCGCCAGCTTGCGAGACTGGTGGACTAGGTCCGGTCAACCAACAAGTTAACACCTCGGATCGGCGGTGTACGACTGGTGGATTCCGGTACACCAAGAAGGTGCCCTGAGTGCACGGAGCGTCTGGTGGATTCCAGCATTTGTGATGGAATGTGTTTGCTAGCGGAATAAAGCAAATGATATACATATGATGCTTGATGATACTTGATGATAGATGACATCACTGTATACAGGGAAGGAACCACTACCCCGGGTAGGGGGTAGGGTCGTTATAATGGGTCAGCTAAATGCTGACCGTTACTTTGTTTTCTGTGTTGGCTTGGATGTGGAATTGCAGGTGTTGCGGCTTGAATGGAATAAGTGGAATAGCTAACTTGCTGAGATGGGCCCTTGAAGGCCATGTGAAGAGCTGTGTTTGGATTTCATGTGTGGCCGGCCTGCGTGCCGATGTACGAAATTGTTGCTGTGTAAAGAGGAACCTTTAAGGCCATAAGGCCAGAGTGTGTGAGTTGTATACATTCCTGGTGTTGTTATATAAATGTGGCATTTATATATTGGTGGACATTCTGGTTTGAGTTCATGCTAACAAGAAAAATGCTGCGCTAGAATGGAATGAGTTAAGGATACGCATAGAGTTTGATTTCCACACGTGATTCCTTTGCTTGTCTGTGCTATATGGCGTGGGGCCCCGGCTGGACCCACCGTTATATGTCATGTGACAGGTGGGGGCGTTACAGCGATGATGCCGAGACGGTTACTGTCCGCGACCTGGTCCCCCATTTATTCGGCGAGACGAACGACAGTTCATCTTCCGGCAGCGGGGAGAAAGGAGACACTAGTGCCAGGGACTTCTCCCCCCCTCTTTTTTATCTTGTCCTGTACTTGTAATTACTCATGATATAGACATTCCGTCCGGGATAGCGAGGTGTTCTTTTTTTTAATGATGATCCAAGGAAATTTTGTTATTAACTTTTTATATGTTACTTTATTGATGCTTTTACCTTTGGCTGTTTCGCTTAATAGTTAGCCCAAAATGCGAGACATTGGATCTCTCTTTGCCTATACTACCCGCGAGATCATCTGACCCTTAGTGCTCGTCTTGCCGTAAGATTAACCTGCGCTGAAGACCTTGGAGACCAGCCTCTCCATATGACAGGCCCCACCTTTTTACGCCGGGCCTGTGCTTTGGACCAGGAAGACCCACTCGCTATGGGCGAGACAACCCATGCCGAATGTCGGCCAGAGATCCTCCTCTCTAGCCTAATCTCCCATCCTTCCTCTTTCAAGGGATTTTCTATCAATCTCCTGATAAACATGGACACTTCTCCCCGTGAACTCTTACCACTTGACTTGCCCTCGAGTGAGCCCACAGCCATGCCAAATAGATGGTAGCCTAGTCAACGGGTCTGCTCGGGGTCTCCTCTCCAAACCCCCAACCACCGAGTGAGCCTACATCCCTGCCAGCTAGATGAGGGCCTGGTCAGCGGGTCTGCTCGGGGTCTCCTCTCCAAACCATCCCCAACCACCAAGTGAGCCTACAACCCTGGCAGCTAGATGGGAGCCTGGTCAGCGGGTCTTCTCGGGATCTCTTCTCCAAAACCTCCAACCACCGAGTGAGCCTACAGCCCTGCCAGCTAGATGAGAGCCTGGTCAGCGGGTTTGCTCGGGGTCTCCTCTCCAAAACACCTCCAACCACCGAGTGAGCCTACAACCCTGCCAGCTAGATGGGAGCCTAGTCAGCAGGTCTATTCGGGTTCTCCTCTCCAAAATACCTCCAACCACCGAGTGAGCCTACAACCCTGCCAGCTAGATGGGAGCCTGGTCAGCGGGTCTGCTCGAGGTCTCCTCTCCAAAACCTCCAACCACCGAGTGAGCCTACAGCCCTGCCAGCTAGATGAGAGCCTAGTCAGCAGGTCTGCTCGGGGTCTCCTCTCCAAAACACCTCCAACCACCGAGTGAGCCTACAGCTCTACCAGCTATATGGGAGCCTGGTCAGTGGGTCTGCTCGGGGACTCCTCTCCAAAACCTCCAACCACCGAGTGAGCCTACAGCCCTGCCAGCTGGATGAGAGCCTGGTCAGGGGGTCTGCTCGGGGTCTCCTCTCCAAAACACCTCCAACCACCTAGTGAGCCTACAACCCTGCCAGTTGGATGGGAGCCTGGTCAGCGGGTCTGCTCGGGGTCTCCTCTCCAAAACACCTCCAACCACCGAGTGAGCCTACAGCCCTGCCAGCTAGATGGGAGCCTGGGCAGTGGGTCTGCTCGGGCTCTCCTCTCCAAAACCTCCAACCACCAAGTGAGTCTACAGTCCTACCAGCTTGATGGGAGCTTGGTCAGCGGGTCTGCTCAGGGTCTCCTCTTCAAAACCTCCTACCACCATGTGAGCCTACAACCCTGCCAGCTAGATGAGAGCCTGTTCAGCGGGTCTGCTCGGGGTCTGCTCTCCAAAACCACCAACCACCGAGTGAGCGCCAGCTAGATGAGAGCCTGGTCAGCGGGTCTGCTCGGGGTCTCCTCTCCAAACTATATCCAACCACCGAGTGAGCCTACAGCACTACCAGCTAGATGGGAGCCTGGTCAGTGGGTCTGCTCGGGCCCGTATTTTTCATCGAATGATTGTATACGCTTGATGGGCGTTACGTTGGCTTTGACCATTGTTCGAGCATGGTTTTCACGCGTGTTGAGTATTGTATCCACAACGTACCTGATTTGAAGAAGCCCCTGGACAAGCTAAGGTAAATAGACAATGTATTTGACGAAATATTTCAAGTTGTGCCTGCAGTTATTCCACGCTAAGTGCACACCAATTTCAGCGTGCAGTAGGTCAATATACACGGGTCTGCACGACGTAATCCCTCGTTGAGCAGATCAGTTTGTTGGCCTACGTGTACTCTCTCTATTGGAGTGCACTTACTTTCAAGTACAGGGCTGTGTTTATGCAAGAGCAGACAAGGAGCAAGGATGAGTCAAAGAGCAGCTCAGAGGCGTAAGACGAAAAATCATCTAAGTAAGAATCGACGAGAATCACCAAGTGATTCTCGCCGATTCGGCGAGAATCACTAGTGATTCTCGCCGAATCGTCGAGAATCACTGGCTGATTCTCGCCGGCTAAATCAGAGTGCAATCAAGTCAAATTCGACGAGAATCACTTTGTGATTCTCGACGAATCGTCGAGAATCACTTTGTGATTCTCGCCGAATCGTCGAGAATCACCCTTGATTCTCGACGATTCGACGAGAATCACAGGTGATTCTCGCCGATTTTTACTTGGGCAATTTTCGGGAAAAAGCTGACCGGATTCTGCCGCTGGCACTATTTTGAACCGGATTTAGGGTTTCTTCTTGTGGGACCCACAACGGTCATTAAGGTGTTTACTTGTGTATATATATACGGGTATTTTTGAACAGTAAAGATACACAGAGAAAAAGACGAAAAACGAGCAGCCGACCTTGACCTAGAATCGCGAAACAGCTCCGCCGCCGTCGCCGCTCGTGCAAGTCGATCGCCGGTCGTTTGATCGTGGTTTCCTCCAAATCTCCCGGCGACAGAAGCTTAGCCAAGCTTAGAGTCTCACGCGTCTATCCAGAGATCCCTTGTCTCTCGATTTGTTGATCGGGAAAAACTTCCCCGTCCGAATCGATCGAGACGATCGATCCTAGAGTGACCGTTGGAAGACCTAGCTAGCTTCGCTACGAAGTTTGGATCTCCAAAGTACAGCAGCCGCACACCGTTGTCGCCGCCGATCCCGTGAACCAAGCCGCCGTCCATCTTGCCGCAGCCAGTTCCGGGGAGATTCTCTCCAAGAGAGATCTAGGGTTGTGGACTCTTCGTGGACTTCAAAAACACGTCGTCAACGAAGAGGGACACCTTAGTCTCCAAACGTAGTTTGTATCTCTTGTACATTCTAGTTTTACTTTTGTTGTAAAGGAACGTTGGTTCCTAGTTGTAAGGGTTGGGTGCAACCCGTGTTGTGGGAGTGTTGACTCCTACGTGTGGAAGGGTTCCTTCCTATAGTGCAAGGATTGGATTTCAATCCTGTTGGTGAAGAGACCGAGTCGTCCCTTGTTGGGAGATAGGTCGAAGGGGGAAAGTGGATGTACCCAAATCGGGGAACCACTATAAATAGCTTGTGTACTCTGGTTGCTGTGTTGTTTTATTTTCTTGTGCAGGTACAATTTTAAATTCCGCAAAAACGCTGCACGTCACCTATTCCCCCCCCCCCCCATAGGTGAAGATAGTTGACACTAGGTGGACTTTCAAGTGGTATCAAAGCCAGGTTACTCGTCAAAAAGGTTAACACCTTGAGTAGAATCCTGCTGCTAGTGTCAAGAAGAAGGCCTACATCTACTATGGACGGGCTCAAGTTCACAGGCAAGATCCCAGTGTGCACCAGGCTCAACTTTCCTATCTGGAAGGAAAGGATCAGGTTCTACATGAAAGCAGTTGATCCTCGACTCTTCATGATCGTGGAGTAGGGACCTTATGTCCCCACTAAGGTCTCCACCATTGATCCTACCAAGAAAGTGCCGAAGAAACTTTCTGAAATGGACAAGGATGAGATGGCGCTAGTGGGACTTGACAAGAAGGCGCAGAACATTCTGGTCAGTGCGGTTGATGACTCAATGATGCAGAACTTCAGCAACTGCAGGACAGCAAAGGAGATCTGGCATTGCCTGATCATCCTAATGGAGGGCACTGATGAAGTGAGGGATGATCGTAGATCCCTCCTGAACCAGAAATATGAGGCCTTCAGACAAGGGCCTAAGGAAGAGATCGTAGTCACCTTCGAGAACTTCCTCAAGATTGTCAATGCCCTCAAAGGATACGGAAGGGTATTCACTAATGGTGAACTCAATGATAAATTCCTTAGGTCCCTTACTAAGTAATGAGACACAAAGATCTGCGCCATCCGAGAGTTTGGCAGACTAGCTGAAACAGACCCGCAAATTCTGTTTGGGAAGCTGATGTCCTATGAGCTTCAACTGAACACCAGGAAAGCAGAAGAAGAAGCAGAGAAGGCTGCAGCCAAAGAAAAGACTGTGGCTCTAAAAGCCAGTCACTCCAGAAAAGGCAAGGGTGCGGTTTCATACCGTGCCAGGAAAAAGGATGAGGAGGAGGACTCTGAGCCATGCTCCTCCAGCTCAGAGCTGTCGGAGGAGGATTTCTCTCTCATCACGTGAGAGTTCAAGAAGTTCCTCAAGATAAGGAATCAAAGAAAGAGAGACGGCTCCTCCTCCAGGCATCAGAAGAAAAATTATTCTTCTGATAGGTATACTTCTAAACCGAACAAACATCGCTACTCTGACATTATTTGCTTTGGATGCAATAAGCCAGGACACGTCATGGCCGACTGCTACCAAGGCAAGAGAGAAAAAGGGAAAGAAGAGGAGCACAAATCATCGAGAGATAAGAAGAAAGAGCGGAGCTACATCGCCAAAAGGCCAAAGATACTGAGTGAGTCTGATTCCTCAGACTCCAGTGATGATGAGGAAGCCTACTTCGGGCTGGTGGGTCGCTCCGACTCAGAAGGAGAATGCCCCCCATTTACTGGGAAGGTAAAAGCTCACACCCCTCTCTCCGACTCTGACTCTGATCCTGAGTCTCAGGATGATGAACCTGAGGATAGCCCTTCGGCCCGTGAAGCGGAGCTCCTCGAGAAGTATGAGCTTCTGCTCAACACTTTCGAGGAGTGCCGTAAGAGATTGAAGGCTGAGAAAAAGGAAGTGAAATTCCTTAAGGGTGAGTGTGTATCCCTAAGGGAAGAGGTCACTAGTTTGATTTCTCTCCGACAGGAGCACCTTGACCTGACTTCAAAGCATTCAGAGTCTCTTAAGCTACTTGATCTTAAGCAGGAGGAAGTCAACAAGTTGGAAGAACAACTTGCGGCAGAAAGGAATATCGTCAAGAGCTTCTCTATGCCAAAAACAGTTCTTCCAGTAGTTGATACCTTCTCTGCTCAGGCCAAAGGAGCTGGCTTGGGGCATGTAGGGGTATCTGGTTCCTCATCCAGGAGAAACAGGAACCAGAGGAAGAATAAGGCCGCCAAGAAGGCCTCTGCTGATGAAAAGGGAAAGGCTCCGCCCAGTCCTGTTGCGTTCAGAAAGCCTAGCTTTCCTTGCAACCAACATGACTTTGAATCAACCTTTCGTCATCATTTCCGGCCCTCGGTTGCAAAGACAAAGAGCCGATATGATGGTTGGACCTTTCCCCGGAACTTCGGTGAGAGTGCCCTCAAGGCACCTTATGAGGAAATCCACATGTGAAATTATGGTCAATTCTCTAGCGGCCATAATGGAAAGCAGGCACCAAGAGCCAGGCCTGTTATACTGAAGGAACAGAAGGTGAAGAAGTCATGTGACTGCAATCACTATGAGGCCTCCACCTCCAGATCCAAGGCCCCGGCTGTACCCACCATTTCCAGGGTAAAGCAGGAGCCTAGGAAGAGGTACAACAGATTTGACTGTTGGTGTTGTGGCAAAGTCGGTCACTTTGCCGTGGATTGTTGGTTTAATCCAAGGTATCACGAGACTCCCTATGTTAGCAATGCGAGGCCGACCACTCGTAGGGTTAACCAACCGAGGGGGAGTATGCTAACCAGGAATCTAGGACCCAAGTTCGATTGGGTTCCTAAGGGAAATTAATTTTGTTTTGCAGGAATGTCCAAAGGCCACCAAAACGCCGATCTGGTACTTGGACAGTGGATGCTCCCAGCATATGACTGGGACAAGAAGCCTGCTGTATGATTACACTCCAGTCGAGAATGAACCCAAAGTCATCTTTGGAGGGTCAGATCGAGGAGTCACCAGAGGTTACGGTATGATTTCCAACGGTATAATCTCTATCACCGACGTGGCTTATGTTGAAGGGTTAAACCATAACCTGATCAGTGTAAGTCAGTTATGTGACAAAGGTTATGACGTTAAGTTCTGCAAGGATAAATGTCTGATAATTTCACGTACCTCTTCTGAGACGGTATTATCAGGCATTAGGAGCAGAAATATCTTCTGCTTAGATTTTCTCAGTTTAGAGTCATCTACCCCCGTATGCCTAGTGGCAGCTGGCAGTGCATCTCTTTGTGATCAATGGCATAAGAGATTGGCACATATTAATTTCAAGACAATTAGTATGCTGTTTTCTAAGAACTTAGTAAGGGATGCTCCCAGTATCAAGTGCATCAAAGATAGCCCCTGTCCTGCATGCCAGATGGGCAAACAGACTCGGGCTACCTTTAAGAGCATTGCAGACAAAGACTCTTCCCGATGTCTTTACCTTCTACATATGGACTTGTTTGGTCCAATGCAAGTTCATAGCTTGGGAGGCAAGTCCTATACGCTAGTGATAGTTGATGATCATTCTCGGTTTACATGGGTGTTCTTCTTAAAATGAAAGTCAGATACGTTTGACATCTTCACTAGTTTTGTCAAGCAGGTTCAGAACGAATTTAACTGCTCAGTGGTCAAAATCCGAAGTGACCATGGAACAGAATTCGAATCTGGTGCTATGACAGAGTTTTGTGAAGAACAAGGTATCTTTCATGAGTTTTCCTCCCCGCGCACTCCTCAGCAAAATGGAGTTGCGGAGAGGAGAAATAGAACTCTCATTGAAGACTGCACGACAATGTTGAAAGACGCTTCTCTCCCAGAATACTTCTGGGCAGAGGCTGTCAATACAGCTTGTCATGTACAAAACCGAGCATTGATCAACAAGCATCATCGTAAGACGCCTTACGAGCTACTGAAAGGCAGGAAACCAACAATGTCCTACTTGAGGATCTTTGGTTGCAGATGCTATGTACTGAATAATGGGAAGTACCCGCGTACTAAATTTGGTGAAAAATGCTTCGAAGGCATATTCATGGGCTATAGTTCCCACAGTCGGGCATATAGGGTCTTCAATAAGAAAACCCTAGTGGTAGAAGAATCAATTAATGTTGTATTTGATGAAGGAAGTTTGCTTAACAGCAATTCTTCCAGTGGTATTCTTGAAGATGCAGGTGCACGACTTGAACACCTGGATCTCGATGAGACCGCTAAAGATGAAACTCCTAAGTACGTCAAAGTTTCCACCTCCACGTCATCTGGGAATGTTGAAGATCAAAATGGAACAAATCTCTTAGAAGAAGGAGAAGCCCAAGAAGTAGTCGAAGCTCCAGACGCCAGACTTCTAGAGCTCCGGCACGTGAGGGATCATCCTAGAGATCAGATCATCGGAGATCCTCATGTCGGTGTCAGAACTCGAAGAGGTACTATTAACGAAGTTTTGCATCTTAGCTTCCTGTCACAGGTTGAGCCAAAGAAGTTCGACGAGGCAAACAAAGACGCGGCATGGATTTTGGCCATGCAAGATGAACTACATCAATTCGAACGATGCAACGTTTGGACGCTGGTTCCCAGACCACACAAGCAGAATGTGATTGGCACCAAGTGGATCTTCAAAAACAAACTGGATGAACATGGTGTCATTATAAAGAACAAGGCCAGGCTGGTGGCTCAAGGTTACAGACAGGAGGAGGGGATTGACTTCGACCAGACCTTCGCACCAGTGGCAAGGCTCGAGGCAATCAGACTGTTCCTGGCATATGCTTCGCACAAAGGATTCACAGTCTATCAAATGGATGCGAAATCAGCATTCTTGAACGGAGACCTAAAAGAGGAAGTATACGTCACTCAACCCCCAGGTTTTGTCAATCCTACCTATCCCAATCATGTTTATTTTCTTAATAAAGCTTTATATGGTTTAAAACAAGCTCCATGAGCTTGGTATGAGACTTTATCTAGTTTTCTTCTTGAGAACAAGTTCTCTAGAGGTAAAATAGATAAGACATTGTTTCTCAGGGAAGTCAAAGGCAAGATTTTGCTGGTGCAAATCTATGTCGACGACATAATATTCGGCTCAACGGACAACAATCTTTGCAAAAAGTTTTCTTAACTTATGCAAGGAAAGTTTGAAATGAGCAGTATGGGAGAGCTAAAGTATTTCCTGGGACTTCAAGTGAAACAGTCTGAGGATGGAATCTTCATTTCTCAAACGAAGTTCACAAATGAACTCCTCAAGAAATTCGGTATGGAGAATGCAACCTCTATGAGGACTCCAATGGGATCCACTATGTCTCTGGATAAGGATGAGAAAGGTAAACCTTTCGATGAAACCAAATACAGAAGCATCATTGGATCCCTGCTCTACCTTACTGCCAGTAGACCGGATATCATGTTCTCCACATGTGTCTGTGCCAGATATCAGGTGAACACTAAGGAATCTCACTATGTCGCTGCGAAGCAAATTCTAAGATACCTTAAAGGTACTCCCAATATTGGCTTGTGGTACTCGAGAAACAATGATGTCGAGCTAATAGGTTTTTCAGATGCTGATTTTGCAAGGAGTAGGGATGACAGGAAAAGCACCTCCAGGACGTGTCAATTCCTCGGACGAAGGCTTATTTCCTGGAATAGCAAGAAACAGAATTGTGTTGCAACCTCCACAGCAGAGTCTGAGTACATCTCGGCAGGCAGCTGTTGCGCACAACTCCTATGGATCAGAAACCAGTTAGCCGACTACGACCTTCAGTTCAAAGAAGTTCCAATGTACCGCGACTCCTCCAGTGCAATTGCAATTGCCAACAATCCGGTATCGCACAGCAGAACGAAGCATATTGAAGTGCGCTACCACTTCATTCGGGAGCACGTGGAGAACAAGGACATCTCTCTCTGTTATGTCCCCATGGACAAGCAGATTGCAGATATATTCACAAAGCCCTTAGACGAGGCCAAGTTCAGTCTTTTCAAAACTGAATTGGGGATGCTAAATTATGAGGAATGAAGACTACAGAAGCTCCAGGATCATGCCTCTAGGGGGAGCCTCTGCCAGGAACTCCATTGTGAGCTCAGGTGCAAGAACTGAGGGGGAGCAAGGGGTCAAATGCAACAGACCCAGATTTGCAGAAGCCGAAAATGGGGAGATTACCCTCTCGGCTAAGGCTAAGGTGGCTCCAAGTTTGCTCCCAAGAAATTGGTATTGGTAATGAATAACTCACTCAACTCAATTTCAAGTTTATGATTTTCTTTCCCATATGCTCTATTCACCTTAGCTTGTGGGGTTTAGGCTTCTTCAAATAGGGGGAGATTGTTGGGTATTGTATCCACAACGTACCTGATTTGAAGAAGCCCCTGGACAAGCTAAGGTAAATAGACAATGTATTTGACGAAATATTTCAAGTTGTGCTTGTAGTTATTCCACGCTAAGTGCACACCAATGTCACGGTGCAGTAGGTCAATATACACGGGTCTACACGACGTAATCCCTCGTTGAGCAGATCAGTGTGCTGGCCTACGTGTACTCTCTCTATTAGAGTGCACTTACTTTCAAGTACAAGGCTGTGTTTATGCAAGAGCGGACAAGGAGCAAGGATGAGTCAAAGAGCAGCTCAGAGGCGTAAGACGAAAAATCATCTAAGTAAGAATCGACGAGAATCACCAAGTGATTCTCGCCGATTCGGCGAGAATCACTAGTGATTCTCGCCGAATCGTCGAGAATCACTGGCTGATTCTCGCCCGCTAAATCAGAGTGCAATCAAGTCAAATTCGACGAGAATCACTTTGTGATTCTCGCCGAATCGTCGAGAATCACCCTTGATTCTCGCCGAATCGTCGAGAATCACCCTTGATTCTCGACGATTCGACGAGAATCACAGGTGATTCTCGTCGATTTTTACTTGGGCAATTTTCGGGAAAAAGCTGGACCGGATTCTACCGCTGGCACTATTTTGAACCGGATTTAGGGTTTCTTCTTGTGGGACTCACAACGGTCATTAAGGTGTTTACTTGTGTATATATATACGGGTATTTTTGAACAGTAAAGATACACAGAGAAAAAGACGAAAAACGAGCAGCCGACCTTGACCTAGAATCGCGAAACAGCTCCGCCGCCGTCGCCGCTCGTGCAAGTCGATCGCCGGTCGTTTGATCGTGGTTTCCTCCAGATCTCCCGGCGACAGAAGCTGAGCCAAGCTTAGAGTCTCACGCGTCTATCCAGAGATCCCTTGTCTCTCGATTTGTTGATCGGGAAAAACTTCCCCGTCTGAATCGATCGAGACGATCGATCCTAGAGTGACCGTTGGAAGACCTAGCTAGCTTCGCTACGAAGTTTGGATCTCCAAAGTACAGCAGCCGCACACCGTTGTCGCCGCCGATCCCGTGAACCAAGCCGCCATCCATCTTGCCGCCGCCGGTTCCGGGGAGATTCTCTCCAAGAGAGATCTAGGGTTGTGGACTCTTCGTGGACTTCAAAAACACGTCGTCAACGAAGAGGGACACCTTAGTCTCCGAACGTAGTTTGTATCTCTTGTACATTCTAGTTTTACTTTTGTTGTAAAGGAACGTTGGTTCCTAGTTGTAAGGGTTGGGTGCAACCCGTGTTGTGGGAGTGTTGACTCCTACGTGTGGAAGGGTTCCTTCCTATAGTGCAAGGATTGGATTTCAATCCTGTTGGTGAAGAGACCGAGTCGTCCCTTGTTGGGAGATAGGTCGAAGGGGGAAAGTGGATGTACCCAAATCGGAGAACCACTATAAATAGCTTGTGTACTCTGGTTGCTGTGTTGTTTTATTTTCTTGTGCAGGTACAATTTTAAATTCCGCAAAAACGCTGCACGTCACCTATTCCCCCCCCATAGGTGAAGATAGTTGACACTAGGTGGACTTTCAACGCGGGCTTTTGAGTGGTTGTTTTGGTAGCCTAGTTGCACGATTCCCCAGCAAGCCGGTGTCCAATTTTCGGGACTCGGTGAGGCCTCTTAGGGGATGCTTGCACTTTTTCGAGCCTAGGTCAGGTTGCTCAAAACGGGTTGATTGTATGGAAGATGTGTACAGAAAACAAAACGGGGTAAAAAGTCCTTAAGGAAGAAATGGTCTAGGACGAAACAGAAACACTTTTCAAAACAGTGAAAAATGGTCATTGTTTTGAGTGACACGGCCTGGCACACGGGCGTGTCCCAGGGCGTGTCTAGCTCGGGATGCGGTTTGGCTTTGTGGTCGTCGAACTTCATTCGACGAAGTTGCGGGAGGAACACACCCCCCCGACACGGGTATATCGGGGCGTGACCCAGGGCGTGACCTGGGGCGTGACCTCCTTGACTCGACGAATTTTCTTGCGGCGAGTTGAGCTCGACGAATGGGGTACACGCCCCGTGATACGGGCGTGTCACGGGCCGTGTCCCTCTATGTCGAGTGTCGAGTGTCGGGTGTCGAGAGAGGGGACATGGCCTGTGACACGGGCGTGTCACTGGGCGTGCCCAGCTTTGTCGAAGTGTCGACACTTTTGGTCGACGAGATGTCGAGACACAGGTTACACGCCCTAGGTCATGGGCGTGACCGACCCGTCACGGGCGTGTACCCGGCCGTGTACCTTGTGGATAAACTGGAAATTGTCGGAGTCTGCGCCGCTTAAGGTACACGCCGTGTGACACGGGCGTGTCACAGGGCGTGACAGGGCCGAAAATTGACTTTTTCAGTTTTTTTGTGCCTTTCGTTTCTCTGATTCTGGATCAAGCGGTCCAGCTCTGTCCTGGTAGAAGTAAAGCCGAGAAGAAAGTTTATGTTCTCCTCACTTCATCTTTCTCCACCCTCTTCATCATCTTCTTCCTCATTTCAAAGGGCACTCAAGGGAGCAAAGCTAAGACAAGGGAAAAAAAGAGAGGAGCAGCTGTCGCGGTGTTGTATCGGTTCAGGCAAGCGGTGTTCTCCACCCTTGCCAATCTTGTTTTTGTTCTTTGATTCTTGCAAGTGTAGCTAGTTTTCTTGCCACTCTTATTTTTTGTTCCTTGTCTTGCTTAAATTGCACTTTGTCTAAGATGCTAGCTTTGTTCATCTTGTCGTTCAAGAATTTCCCAATCTTTGTGCTTACCTCTTGTTCATCTAATTTTGCCATGTTTTACCTTGTATTCCTCTATTGTTTACCTTTCTTGTTCATACAATTAGAGATCTTGTTGTATTTATCCGACGTTGTTACTTGTGGGGTTCGCTTATGGTGAAGTAGAGACCCAAATTCTATCAAGTTTGACATAACTTGGGCAAGTTGTAATTATGAGTGGGGACGATGAACTGAAACGAGTTTAGCTTGGATTATGGTGAGTTTTGCGAGGCGAATTGTGAACCATGGCAGGAGCGTTGGTGTGAGGATTCGGTAAGGGGTGGTGTGGTTTCAGCCTTGGTGGCCACCGGGTTTTGATTTGTGGTGTAGAGCACCATTTTGGCCCCAACTTGGGCTGGCTTTTATTGGTGCGTTCCACTTTAGGGCCGCCACCAAAAGACCCTTGTGGAATCGAACTTAACCGCTGCTTATGTTTCACTAGTATAGTTGTTTATTGCTCTAAAGATGATGGAATGGGCATCTGTATTGCCTTTTTGCTCCCGCGGGTTGAGCAGGACTTGACGAGAATTTCATGCACTTGATGCGTTACATGTTGGGTTGGCAGTGCTTAACTCTTATTTTCCACCATGTTCTTTTCACTCGTTTACATGAAATTTCTACGGGGTCGGTAAGCCCCTTCGTTATATTTTATGAACGTAATGCTCTATTTTTATAGCTTTGATGATTGTTGAGGTGTTCTTTCTTGAATGCCTCAGGTGCAGGTTGTAGCCGGTTGAGCGGCTAGGGCTTGGGTAGAGTCTCTTTGGAGCTAGTTGAGCTTACCTAGCGAGGTAGTTCTTTACTTTGTTGTACAGACATACATACGCCCCAATGGGTTCGTGTCAGCTTGTTGGCGCCCATTGGTGGTTTTCTTTACTTGCTACATATGAATGCTAGACTACTACTATGACTCATTTGCATGAGATGATGTCTACTTGCTCTTGGGAAAGGTTTATGGTAGGTTGCATTAGGTATTTTTAAGCTAAACAAAACCTATTATTGTATAACATTCATAACATATTTTGGTCACCTAACAAGTATTTTCCAAACAACGTAAAAATGATGATTTCTTATATTCTTATAAATATAGGAGATCGTCATAAGTAAACTAAAGTATTTTCGGCCGCGTACAAACACACGTTTTGATCCCTAATGCCGAGGGATACGACCAGCAAACTAAACGGATTTCTTGCATATAACTGATGATTTCAACTACTAAGTAAGCGTCGAGGTTTTTCCTGAGCGTGTGCAGTTATCCCCTGCACGACATGGCATCATAACACGTAGTTCCTCTTACTCTGATACGATGTACGTGTTGATGAAATGCGGGTTGTGACAGTTGGTATCAGAGCCAGGTTTGCTTGACAATTGGTCGGGCAAACTTGCCTTTTTGTAATCGTATTAAGCATCATATCATACACACGCCGAGGTGCCATCAGTATGTCTTGGCCGACGCACGCACACTACACTCATGGCATGAACAGAAGTATACGGGGCATATTATGTAGTATGGGATGCATAATATGTGGTTGTATATAGATCCACCATAGGGGCAACATGTGCGTGTTATGTAGTGAAAGATATAGTACCTAAACACCTAGAGGGGGGGGGGTGAATAGGTGACCAAATTATTTTTAAAACTTTAATGGCAGCAATCAGTTATATCACAGAATCTATACTACTTTTGCACAGCAATCACACAAGCATTCACAATCACAGCACAATCACAGCAGACACAGAGTTTTATAGTGGTTCCCCAAGCATTGGGTACATCCACTTTCCCCCTTCGCCTATCTAGCAGTGTACTAGATTCGGCCAAACTCCACCACTGTCTCAGAACCCAAATTGGTTCCTACACCTCAGGCACAAGGCCTTACAACTCAGCTTTTCCACAAAGCCTACACTCAGCCACAAAGGCCTACACTCAGCCAACAAGGCCTACACTCAGCCAACAAGGCCTACACTCAGAGATTTCAATCTCCTACACTCAGGCTCTCAATCCCTACCCTCAGCCTTTATAATTACAGGCTTACAATTCACTCAGATCCAAAGGATCCTACAAGATAAAAATGATTATAGAAATAATAACTCAACAACTCAGAAACAAGAGAGGGGAGTTGAGAGTTTCTTGATGAGTTCTTGGAAGAACTCAGCTGGATTCAATCTGACTTAGCTTTCTTCAAAGCTTCTTGAAAGTAGAACTGAATAAGAATGAATCCTCCTGCAGTTGATCCTTGATCTCTGCTTCTTAAGATCCAGAATAAATCTGAACCTTTCTTCTCAGCCTAGTTCCAACGGCTGATTTCTTGGATGGAGCCCTCTCTCTCCAACTTCTTAGATCTGCACTTGGACAGCTAGATCTTCTTGATTTGATACTTGATCAATAACTCTGTGTACCACTTTAATAACTTGTTCAACAACAATCTGAACCACAACTACAGTTTCTATAGACTGTATGAGCCTATTTATAGGCCTTCTTCATGGTAACCGGCTGGTCCAGTCCATAACTGAATTCTGACATCTCTGACAGGTGCTGTAGACCGGCTAGAACGGCAGCTGTCAAGTCATCCAGTCAATTCTTGAAAGTTCTCTAAATGTCTGAAAGTGTCGAGACTTTCTGTCTTTAAGTGTCGACACTTATAGACCAAGTGTCGACACAAGTTGTGTAAGTGTCGACACAAGTCTACAAGGTGTCGACACAACTCCTTGTGTTGTAGATTCTATGTCTCGACACAGTTTCTTCGGCATGTGTCGACACTGAAATTGAGTGTCGACAAAAGTACTTGATCTTCTATCTTTTGCTGAATTCTTCTAAGTGTCGACACATCTCCTTTGTGTCGACACATCTTCATGTGTTGAATCTGTTAAGTGTCGACACTGCTTCTTGGTGTCGACACATAGTCTTCTATGTTGATACTTGCTGAGTGTCGACACAGCTCCTTGTGTCGACACTTGATTCTTCTGTTGAGACTTCAACTGAGTGTCGACACATTCCCTTAGTGTCGACACTTGTACTTAGAATATTTTGTCGATCTTGTTGTTCTTTGCTAAGTGTCGACACAGCTCCATGTGTCGACACTTTCTTCAAGTGTTGAGTCTTTAGCTGAGTGTCGACACATACTGTCTTGTGTCGACACTTTCTTTAAGTGCTGACTCTTCTGTTGAGTGTCGACACATTATTCTGAGTGTCGACACTTATACTTAGTCTCTGCTGACTTTTGCTGAGTGTCGATACAGCTCCAAGTGTCGACACTTTCTGGTGTAGACACAGCTTCACTGGGTGTCGACACTGCTATTAAGTGTCGACACTTTCTGTCTGCACTTTTCTTCATTGAGTGTCGACACAGCTCCTTGTGTCGACACTTTCTGTCTGGTGTCGACTCTGCATCCCAGGTGTCGACACAATGACTCCAAGTGTCGACACTGCTTGTCTGGGTGTCGACACAAGTCTTCTTAAGTGTCGACACTTTCCCTCTGGGTGTCGACACATGGACTTAGAAATTTTTTGATTCAGTCCTGCAAATACTTAACCTGCACAAGTAACTCAAAAACACATCAAATACATTTTGATGTATATCATTGAGTTGGGTGAGGCTTCTTCAAATCAGGTACATTTAACCAATGTACCCAACAATCTCCCCCTATTTGGAGAAGTCATAACCCTTAGTCAATGATATACACCATTTATAATAAAATTACAAAATGATGTAAAGCAGAATTAAGTACTGCAGGGTAAACATAACATGTATCAATTACACATGTATACACATACATCAACACAGAACAAATAAGAAATAGACATAGACACATTCACAGAACACACATGAAATATATTAATCATATATTGTTCTAATATCTGTCTCATATATTTTCAGAAGTTCACTAAATGTTTTATATCCAAAAGATTACAAAATAAACTTCAAGAAAATTCTAAATCTATTTTTGTTCTGGCTCCTTAATTACTATGCCTTTGCCAGCTTGAACTTTAGCTTGGACAGCAGCATCAGCAGTTTCAACATCAGCAGGCTTCTTGCCTTTCAGATCTTTCTTCTTAAGCTCTTCAGCTTTGATCTTCTGTCTTTCAAAATAATGGTATGGCTTTGGAAAGTACTTGCTAGGCTCCTGGGCTGTAGGAGGTAGCTTTCCCATCTTTGCCTTCCTTCTGTATTGAACAATTGCTTCCTGTCTGGTTTCATGTTTTCTCCATTCAGTTTCAGAGAACCATTTGTTCCTATCTTAAATGTTATCCTTGACAGCTTTCCAGGCAGTTAGTATAATGTTCCTAGAGGTAGGGCTCCACTGTTCAAAGTCTGGCCTTTGTTCTGCGTGTTCCCTAAACCTCTTCTTAGACAGTCTTGTCTCTTCCTCTTTCTGCAATGCCTCTTGCATAGCTTCAGAAATAGGCTGAACAACCTTTTCAATATGAACATTGTCCTTGCCCCCAGGTGGGCTATACATAGTCTGGACATCAGCATGAATCATTTCAAAATCTGGAGGTGGATAAATGACCTGAGCTACTTCTGGTTGCTCACCTCCAAGATAGGCAGGGTTAATTCCAGATTCAGCAACATCATTGTCATCACACAGAGGAGGATATCCAAGTGTAGCTCTGATAGAATTTGATATCCACTTAGCATGGTCAGAGCTTGCCTTGACTAACACTCTCTCCCCTTTATGACTTCTCTAGCCATATGATCTCTGACATCATCCTTCTGAAACCTGATTTGATTATCCAAGTATCTGACTCCATCTTTAAAGAATGGTTTGAGCTTTTGAAGTTGTTCAGATATGGCTTTCTGGGAGGCTTGGATAGCAGTCTTAACAACAGAGATTTCTTCTTGAAATGCTTTGTCAAAATCAGCTTTAATAGTAGCAGAAGAGGTAGAAGGTTCAGCAGCCTTGTTCTTTAACTCAGTGACAATAACATTATGGGAAGCAGTCAAATTGTCATTCATTCTTAGCTGATTTTCAAGCACATACCCTTACTTCAATGCTATGTCATCCACTTGTGCCTTTATCTTTTCCTGGTGGGTTGCCAAGTACACCACTGCATTGCCACCCTTGTGGAAGCAGTCTGTCATCTCCTTCTTATTTTGGTTCATTTCAAACCTTATAGATTTTATATCCTGGGCCAGATCAAATTGGAGTGATTTTTGCCCTTCATCTACATATTTCTCTATGGCCTGCCTTTGCTCATCCAACTTGATTTGCATTGCCACCATCAGTGCACTATAATCAATGGCTGGGGCTGGTTGAATTATAGGCTGTGGTGCAACTGTTTGGAGAGCCTTCTTGTAAATCTGGCTTCTTCTCCTAAAGACATAGAGTTTCTTTTTCTTTTCCCTTTCAGCTTCCTCATCTTCTGATGCAGAGGTGCTGGCTATATCCACCCTCTCCTTAGGGCTTGGAGGCCTTTCAGTGTGCACATCTTGTGCCTTCTCAGTTTCTTGCCTCACAGGCTCTTCATGAACTTGCACTTGCTCCCCCTCAGCAGCAGCATTCTCTCCTTCAGCAGCAGTAGGTTCTTTGTCAAAATCCACTTGATCCAGATTTAAAAATAAATCCTCCATAGTGTACTCTTGTGGTGAAGGAGCTGGAGTAATTCTAGGCTCTTCAACCACTGGATCAGGAACCACTTCTAGTACAACAGCAGATGTGTCTTCTATAACAGCATCTGGAACTTGACTATCCAGCTGAGTTTGCTGATGAACATCAGACAAATCAGCATCTTCTATAAGAAATTCTGAAGTATTTAGGTCAGTGAGTACCTCTAGTATGATGTTAGTGGCTTGTTCACTTTCCAGTGTAGAGGGTTCTTCTACAACTGGAAGCTCCTCCTGGCTTTGATCCTTATGGATGGGGATAGCTTGAGGTAGCTCCCCCTGGATCTCAGCAACCTCTTGAGGAGCAGGAGTCTCCACTGCAGGCTCTTCCTCTTGCTCATCTGGAGTGAAGACAACTTGTTCTTCACTATCAGAACTGCTAGTGGACTCTTGTTCCACTGGAGCAGTCTTTCTTTTCTTCTTAGGAGGAATCTCTTTCTCAGAAACTGTCTTCTCAGGGGTTGGCAGTTCCTTTGACAACACCCTGTCCCATCTAGAAAAGATCCTCAGATCCATCTTTCTCATATGATTTATCTTGCTTCCTGCAGTTTGTTGCATTACCTCTGGTATGGCACCAGCTAGGTATAGACTTATAATTCTGCCCAGGTTGGGCTTCTTCAAGCTTTCCTTAATCTTCTCAAAGACTATCATTGACCAGTCAGTTTTTAGAGAGAAGATAATCCTTGTCATTATACCAAACATAGAGGCAGACACTCTGTCATGCCCTCCTGGCTTGCTTAGTAGTACCTTTCCAACAATCTCAGAGAGGAATTTTCCTTGATTGTTCATGCCTTTCCTGTTGAAAACAGAACCAATCTTCATTTTAGGATCAAGGCCACACCAGGTTAGAGCTTCCCTGGTCTTTGTAACAGTAACTTCATCTTCTTCTTGAGTTCTTGGTAGCTGGAGAATCTTCCTCAGACTTTTAGGGGATACCTTAACCCTTGCTCCATGAACTCTAGATTTGATTTTGTATCCAGATTCATCCACCTTGGCTCCAGTGAGGAATTCGAGTACCTCTTTCTTCCATATCTTTGTAGATTCAGAAACTAAATATTCTAACCCGGAATCTGTGACTAGGGTTACGACCGCCTGGATTTCTTGATCAGCATCAGTGAAAGCGCCGCGCACCAGCTCATATCCTTCGTTGACGTTCTCCTCTAGCTTAGGCGCCATTAGGGTTTGTAGAAT
This sequence comes from Platanthera guangdongensis, assembly GCA_039583875.1. Lineage (NCBI taxonomy): Eukaryota > Viridiplantae > Streptophyta > Magnoliopsida > Asparagales > Orchidaceae > Platanthera > Platanthera guangdongensis. The sequence goes on along the minus strand of CM077155.1, from coordinate 107,052,626 downwards.
TTGTCTTGAGAGAAGAGAGGTGTCGACACAGTAGTTTTGGTCTCGAAACTTTGAAAGCGTGTCGACAAACAAAGACAAAGCCCTATTTATACCTTTCTAATTTTGAAGATGAACAGGCGGGACAGCTAACTTAAAATGTGTCGACACTGGCAATAAGTGTCGACACTGACTTATAATTTCTCGATACATATGTGTCGACACAAGTTTAGTCAACAGATTTTATGTGTCGACACTTGATTATGTGTCGACACAACATAACTCGACACATTGTCGAGACTTTACTTAGAAAATTCTGAGTAAATACTAAGTGTCGACACCACCTTGGATGTGTCGACACCTACTTGGCATGTGTCGACACTAATATTCTGAAGTATCGACACCAACTTCCTAGATGTGTCAACACCTATTTCCTGAAGTGTCGACACCACTATTCTGTGTCGACATAGACTTGTCTATGTGTCGACACCTTTTTACTTAGCCATTTTCAATACTGAAAACTTACTCTAAGTTTATCATTCCTAGTTCAATTTTAAATCTATTGAACTTAGCTTCTTTTAGGGGCTTAGTATACATATCAGCTACTTGATTATTAGTTTTAACATATTCTAATAAAATATCTTCTCTTTCTACATGCTCCCTAAGAAAATGATATTTAATTTCAATATGTTTAGTTCTACTATGGGATACAGGATTATTAGCTATTGAAATAGCACTTGTAGAATCACAGAAGAGTGGAGTTCTACTTACCTGAAATCCATAGTCCTCTAGCTGATGTTGTATCCACAGAAGTTGTGCACAGCAACTTCCTGCAGCCACATACTCTGACTCTGCAGTGGAGATAGCCACACTGGTTTGCTTTTTGCTACTCCATGAAATTAGTCTCCCACCTAGGAATTGACAGGTTCTAGTAGTGCTTTTTCTATCTTTTTTGCATCCTGTAAAGTCTGCATCTGAATAACCTGTTAGATCAAAATCTCCATTCCTAGGGTACCAGAGGCCTAGATAGGGAGTGCCCTTTAGATATCTCAATATTCTTTTGACTGCTGTCAAATGAGACTCTTTAGGGCAGGCTTGATACCTTGCACAGACACATGTAGCATACATGATATCTGGTCTACTAGCAGTCAAGTATAATAGGGAGCCAACTATCCCTCTATACAAGGTTTCATCTACAGGTTTCCCTGCATCATCCTTGCTAAGAGACATACTTGACCCCATAGGAGTCTTCATGGTACTGGATGAATCCATACCATACTTCCTTATGAGTTCTAGGGTGAACTTGGACTGACATATGGATAAACCACTTTCAGTCTGTTTAACTTGGAGGCTCAAGAAAAACTTCAGCTCTCCCATACTACTCATCTCAAATTGACCTTGCATAAGTTTTGCAAACTTTTTGCAAAGGCTGCTTTCAGTAGACCCAAATATAATGTCATCTACATATATTTGGACTAGTATAACTTTGCCTCTAGATTCCCTAAGGAATAGAGTCTTATCTATTTTCCCCCTTGAGAACTTGTTCTCAATGAGGAAACTAGATAGGGTTTCATACCAAGCCCTAGGGGCTTGCTTTAACCCATATAAAGCTTTCCTAAGTCTATAGACATGATGAGGTAGAGTTGGATCAACAAAACCTGAAGGCTGTTCCACATAGACTTCTTCCTTAAGATTACCATTCAGGAATGCTGACTTGACATCCATTTGGTAAACCTTGAATCCTTGATAGGTTGTATAGGCTAAGAACATCCTTATGGCTTCCAGTCTGGCTACTGGAGCAAAGGTTTGATCAAAGTCAATACCTTCTTCTTGCCTATATCCTTTAGCAACCAATCTTGCTTTATTCTTAATGATGACCCCTTGTTCATCCATCTTATTCCTGTAGATCCACTTGGTTCCTATTATATTGTGGTCTTTAGGTTTAGGAACAAGTTCCCAGACCTTGCACCTCTTGAACTGATTAAGCTCTTCTTGCATTGCTTCAGTCCATTGTGGATCCAGTATTGCTTCTTCAAACTTCTTAGGTTCAACTTGTGATAGAAAACTGGAGTAGATTGCTGCATTCATGTATCTGCTCCTGGTTTGTACTCCTTGTCTTGGATCTCCAATAATCTGCTCTACTGGATGATCTCTAAGATGCCTATTGGCTGGAGGCATCCTAACTTCTGGTTGAACCTCTTCAGCATCTCCATCATGCTGTATTCCTTGTACTTCATCAGCAATTGGCACATGTAGTTCTCCCCCTGGACAACAGCTACTCTCCTCTACTTGCTGTCTTGCAGCAGGTACTTCTTCTATAGTAAGCTTGTCCATTTTCTTTGTTAAACCTGTGGGGCTGCATACAGTACTAGACAACTCATTGTTAATAAGTTTAGTCTCATCAAAAACTACATGCACAGATTCTTCTACAACTTGTGTAGACAAGTTGTAGACTCTATAAGCCTTACTATTATTGATGTACCCAACAAAAATTCCCTCTTGGGACTTGGCAGCAAACTTAGTCAAGTAAGACTTCCCATTGTTAAGTATGAAGCATTTGCAACCAAAGATCCTGAAGTAGGATAGGTTTGGTTTCCTGCCTTTCACAACTTCATAGGGGGTCTTGTTGAGGCCTTTAGTGATGGTAGCCCTATTTATAACATGGCATGCAGTGTTAACTGCTTCAGCCCAGAAATACTCTGGCAGTGATGTATCACTTAATAGGGTCCTACCAGCCTCTATCAAGGTCCTATTCTTCCTCTCAGCAATGCCATTTTGCTGAGGTGTTCTAGGTGAAGAAAACTCTTGAAATATCCCAAAGTCTTCACATAGTTTTGTCATGCTATCAGACTGAAATTCAGTACCATGGTCACTTCTTATCTTGACCACTCTACTATTTAGTTCATTCTGAATTTGCTTGACAAAGCTATAGAAGACACTAGGTGTTTCAGATTTCTGTCTTAAGAAGAACACCCAGGCAAACCTTGAGTAGTCATCTACAACTACAAGGGTATAGACCTTCCTACCTAAGCTGTGAACTGGCATTGGACCAAAGACATCCATATGCAAGAGGTATAAACACCTCACAGCATCTTTGTTTTCTATGCTTCTAAAGATGGATTTAGTCTGCTTGCCCTTTTGACAGACTGAGCAAACACCATCTTTAACACACTTAACTTGAGGACCATTCCTCACTAACTCTTTGCTAAAGAGTTTGCTAATAGTCTTGTAGTTAAGATGGGCAAGCCTCTTGTGCCATTTGACACAATGAGAGACTGTCTCATCAGCTACAAGACACACTGGAGAACCATTGTTCTCAACCATAATGTCTAGGCAGTAGACATTCCTCTTCCTATTACCTGTCAAAATGATCTCTTGATCACTTGACCTCTTGATATGACAACCATTTTTAACAAATGAGATATCATACCCTACATCACTTAATTGACTTATACTTATTAGGTTGTGTTTCAACCCTTTAACATAAGCCACTTGAGTAATGGTAACTAATTTGCTAGAAATGTTACCAAACCCTTTGATGATTCCTTTTTCAGAACCACCAAAGGTTACTTTTGGACCATCTTTTATTGGAATGTAGTCCTTTAGTAATCCTCTAGTTCCAGTCATATGTCTGGAACATCCACTGTCCAAGTACCATGTTGGGGTATGGCCACTTGGACTCACCTGCAAAACAGATTAATGAACCTTAGAACCCAAAGAATTCTTGGGTCCTTGGTACTTGTTAGTTTGCAACTTGACAAAGCTACCTACTGGCTTTCCAACTGGTAGTTTGTTACTCACTTTGGCACTAGCATTGTGCCAACAGTCCACTGCAAAGTGGCCAACTTTGCCACAGCACCAACATTCAAACTTATTGTACCTTTGCTTAGGTACTGTCTTTGCTGTCTTATCTACAGCAGACTTGTTGAATGTTGGGGCTTTGCCTTTGGACTTGGACTTGGACTGCTCAGTCCTTGCAGGTCTAGTAAAACCCAGTCCAGCCTTGCCTTTATGATGAACAAATTCATCAATTAAAGGTAGCACTGACTTAGGTTTAGAAAACCTAGCAACAAGCTCTCTCTCTTTCTGAAGATTGATCTCCAGACTCTTGATTTGATCATTCTTAAAGGTGATAGTTCCCATCTGAATCACTATTATGTGTTTCAGCCTGACTATCTCATTAAGCTTTTGATCAAATTGCTTCTCAGAATCTGTTGCAGCAGCTTTTAGATCAGCAATTTCCTTTGCCTGACTTTTGGCTAGGAACTTACTTTTCTTATAAGCTTGCAACAGTACTTTATATTCATCTATAAACTGATGAATATCATCCTCAGACTCAGATACATTCTCATCACTTGATGATGAAGAATCTGATTCTGTACTAGAACAAGAAACTGAACTTAGAGTTGAACTTTGTACCTTACTGGGTCTTGGCTGCTCCAGGATTTTGTCACTCTCAGTTAATGCCATCAGTCCTTGGCACTGACAGTCTTCTTGTTCATAAATAGACTCCATTATCTGCATGAATTCTTCTTCTTCTTCTTCTTCAGCAAACAGCCCTATGTATGCCTCAACATCAGACTCAGTTTCTGAAGAAGAGATATCTGATAGAGTCTTCTCCTTCTTGGAAACAAATGACTTTTCTTTCTTGCCTTTGAAATGAGTCTTTTTCCTGTCACTAGACTCTTTTCTCTTTTCAGGACAATCTGCAATAACATGGCCTTGTCTATTGTAGCAATAGCACACTATCTTAGAAACAGTTGTCTTGCTAGATTTAGTCCTCTTCCTGTCCTTCTTTGAGGCCTTTTTATTTTTATATAGGTCTTCTTTTCCTTTTGAAGTAGAAGGCCTTGACCTCCACTGTTTCTTCTTCAAGAATTTCTGAAAATGTCTAGTGAAGGCAGCAAAGTCTTCATCACTTTCACTGCTTTCAGATTTTGTACTGGCTGACTCATCTGACTCTGATTCAACTACCTTTGGAGGTGGAGTTGGTGACTTATTCCTGCACTTTCTGGAGGCTTCTGTCTTGAAGGCTACTGATCTTTCCTTGTGTTCAGTTCTTGTTGACTTCTCCTCCTCTTTCTTCACTGTCAATTGCATTTCATATGACAATAATTTGCCAAACAGTGTAGGTGGAGGAATTTCCCCCAACTTAGCCATTTCTCTAATGGCACAAATCTTTGTGTCCCAATCTTTAGTTAGGGATCTTAGGAACTTGTCATTTAATTCATAATTGCTGAACTCTCTTCCATAAGACATGAGTTCATTCACTATTCTGTAGAACTTCTTATAGCACTCAGTTATGCTATCACTCTTTCCTTGTCTAAAACTTTCATACTCTTGATTTAGCAAGGATTTTCTATCTTGTCTAACTTCTTCAGAACCCTCCATATACACAATAAGAGTGTCCCACATCTCTTTGGCTGTCTTACAGTGTATAAGATTCTGGAATGTTGCATCATCTATGGCACTCACTATTATGTTTTGTGCCCTTTTGTCCATGGTGGCTAGGACAATCTCATCCTTAGTCATTTCAGAGAAATCCTTTGGGGTTCTCTGATTTGCATCTAGAACAGATATCTTCATGAGCACATAAGGCCCTTCCTTTACTGTGATGTAGATTCCAGGGTCTGAGGCCTCCATAAACAGCCTTACCCTTTCCTTCCAGATCCCAAAGATTTCCTTTCTGCATATAGGTAATTTCATGGAACCCAATTCCTTGTGATTCTCAGAAGAACCCATGTTTCTTGATTTTCTTGAATCTGTAATTCACTTAAACTGAATCTGCCAATCAGGATCTCCTCAGACTATTAGTCCTTTTTGAGGAACCTCGCTCTGATACCACTTGAAAGATATAGTACCTAAACACCTAGAGGGGGGGGGGGTGAATAGGTGACCAAATTCTTTTTAAAACTTTAATGGCAGCAATCAGTTATATCACAGAATCTATACTACTTTTGCACAGCAATCACACAAGCATTCACAATCACAGCACAATCACAGCAGACACAGAGTTTTATAGTGGTTCCCCAAGCATTGGGTACATCCACTTTCCCCCTTCGCCTATCTAGCAGTGTACTAGATTCGGCCAAACTCCACCACTGTCTCAGAACCCAAATTGGTTCCTACACCTCAGGCCCAAGGCCTTACAACTCAGCTTTTCCACAAAGCCTACACTCAGCCATAAAGGCCTACACTCAGCCAACAAGGCCTACACTCAGCCAACAAGGCCTACACTCAGAGATTTCAATCTCCTACACTCAGGCTCTCAATCCCTACCCTCAGCCTTTATAATTACAGGCTTACAATTCACTCAGATCCAAAGGATCCTACAAGATAAAAATGATTATAGAAATAATAACTCAACAACTCAGAAACAAGAGAGGGGAGTTGAGAGTTTCTTAATGAGTTCTTGGAAGAACTCAGCTGGATTCAATCTGACTTAGCTTTCTTCAAAGCTTCTTGAAAGTAGAACTGAATAAGAATGAATCCTCCAGCAGTTGATCCTTGATCTCTGCTTCTTAAGATCCAGAATAAATCTGAACCCTTCTTCTCAGCCTAGTTCCAACAGCTGATTTCTTGGATGGAGCCCTCTCTCTCCAACTTCTTAGATCTGCACTTGGACAGCTAGATCTTCTTGATTTGATACTTGATCAATAACTCTGTGTACCACTTTAATAACTTGTTCAACAACAATCTGAACCACAACTACAGTTTCTGTAGACTGTATGAGCCTATTTATAGGCCTTCTTCATGGTAACCGGCTGGTCAGGTCCATAACTGAATTCTGACATCTCTGACAGGTGCTGTAGACCGGCTGGAACGGCAGCTGTCAAGTCATCCAGTCAATTCTTGAAAGTTCTCTAACTGTCTGAAAGTGTCGAGACTTTCTGTCTTTAAGTGTCGACACTTATAGACCAAGTGTCGACACAAGTTGTGTAAGTGTCGACACAAGTCTACAAGGTGTCGACACAACTTCTTGTGTTGTAGATTCTATGTCTCGACACAGTTTCTTCTGCATGTGTCGACACTGAAATTGAGTGTCGACACAAGTACTTGATCTTCTATCTTTTGCTGAATTCTTCTAAGTGTCGACACATCTCCTTTGTGTCGACACATCTTCATGTGTTGAATCTGTTAAGTGTCGACACTGCTTCTTGGTGTCGACACATAGTCTTCTATGTTGATACTTGCTGAGTGTCGACACAGCTCCTTGTGTCGACACATGATTCTTCTGTTGAGACTTCAGCTGAGTGTCGATACATTCCCTTAGTGTCGACACTTGTACTTAGAATATTTTGTTGATCTTGCTGTTCTTTGCTAAGTGTCGACACAGCTCCATGTGTCGACACTTTCTTCAAGTGTTGAGTCTTTAGCTGAGTGTCGACACATACTGTCTTGTGTCGACACTTTCTTTAAGTGCTGACTCTTCTGTTGAGTGTCGACACATTGTTCTGAGTGTCGACACTTATACTTAGTCTCTGCTGACTTTTGTTGAGTGTCGACACAGCTCCAAGTGTCGACACTTTCTGGTGTAGACACAGCTTCACTGGGTGTCGACACTGCTGTTAAGTGTCGACACTTTCTGTCTGCACTTTTCTTCATTGAGTGTCGACACAGCTCCTTGTGTCGACACTTTCTGTCTGGTGTCGACTCTGCATCCCAGGTGTCGACACAATGACTCCAAGTGTCGACACTGCTTGTCTGGGTGTCGACACAAGTCTTCTTAAGTGTCGACACTTTCCCTCTGGGTGTCGACACATGGACTTAGAAATTTTTTGATTCAGTCCTGCAAATACTTAACGTGCACAAGTAACTCAAAAACACATCAAATACATTTTGATGTATATCATTGAGTTGGGTGAGGCTTCTTCAAATCAGGTACATTTAACCAATGTACCCAACATGTAGTATGAGATACATAACCTTGCCACATGGATGCGACTAGCACGTTTTCTTTTATTCGTTGCATGCAATGTTATGTAGTATGGGATGCATAGCATTGTGATGCGTACGACCGCTCATGGCATGCATTAAGGACATTTCTAGAATGCATAGCACAGCACACATAACATAACATTGCATGAGCACAACGTGCCAAGCTAAAGATCTACATGATGACACCTGTACACACATGGTTTTGGGTCAAAGACAGTCATGCATTCATCGGTTAGGCACAAGTTAGTGGGATGACAGTGAGTCATCTAGGCTAGCCATAACATCATTCTCAAACTTCCATAGCAAGTTAGCAGTTGATGTTCATATCTATACATGTATGGTCTGTACATATCAGTTGTGTGTTTTGTTGGGTTTGAGCTTGATGAGGGTGAACGTGTTTATAGGATGTCGAAGCGTCCAGTGACAAGGCAGACTCCCCAATCCGAGGGCGAGTCTTCGGGCGCGCAAAACAATGCCCTGATGGATAGCCTACGACAAAGTAATGAGGCTCTGACTAGGCAGGTGCAGGATGTGCAGTCCCAGCTCCAAGCTATGTCATCAGCAATGTCTGGGCTAGCACCAAGAGTGCAAGAGACTGTCAGAGGCCCCGCTGTTTCTACTCCTTCCGTGGCGTTGATACCCCCAGTTGTGGTTCCTCCTGCGATGACTTTTATCTCGCAGTTTCCGCGAATTGTACCACCTACCTATGATGGAAAAGCGGACTTTGTGATCTTGGATGATTGGGTGATCACGTTGGAAGAGATGTTTATCTATTCTGGCGTTACCGAGGACCAGAAGGTGATGCTTGCCGCCTATCAACTAAATGGGTTAGCTAAGGGTTGGTGGTTGCGAGAAAAGAAAAGCCTAGTGGCGGGATGCTCGTGGGAAGCCTTCAAAGAAATATTACGGCGCAAGTTTCTGCCGTCAGTGGAAAGGGACCGCCTGATGAATGACTTTTTGTACCTGAAGCAGAGGAAACTCACAGTTAGTGAGTATGAAATTGAGTTTAGCAAGCTAAGTCGGTTCGCTCCGAGCTTTGTGACTACGGAAGCTGACCGAGTAAAGAGATTTCTTGGCGGACTCCGGAGCGATGTTCAGCAGTTCGCAAGCGCTTATGGAGCGACGAGTTACACCACTGTGGTTGAGGCTGCTTTGAAGGTTGAAGCTATAGAAAATGCAAAACAAAGAGGGCAGCTGATGCGGAAGGATAAGAGAAAGCTGGTGGAAGGGAAATGCTTCCAAGAAGCTGGGAGAAAGAAGAGTAAGGAGACATGTAGCTTCTGTGGCCGGTCAGGCCACCCATTTGAGAAATGTTTCAAGCGGTTGGGGATGTAGAAGAAGGAGCAGGTGCACGCCATTCAGGGTGCGCCAACCAGAGACTTGGAGTGTACAAGTTGTGGGGTAAGAGGTCATGATGTGGGCCGCTGCTGGGTCAAAGACAAGGTGTGCTTTCAGTGTGGCAAACAGGGACATCTCAAGGCAAGGTGCCCACAAAACCAGCCCGTGCTGCAGCCAATGCCACTCCAGGCTTTGCCTCCACCTCCGCGTTTGGACAAAGGAAAGGGGAAGTTAAATGTGATCTCACCAGAGGAAGCTCAGATGTCACCGCAGGTTATCTCAGGTTCGCTTCCTTCCGCTAGTTCATGTTTTGTTTATGACTCTTACGCGTAGTTCTTAGCTACATATGTACCCTTATAGGAAACTTTAAGGTAAAGAACCGTTGGGCGCGTGTTCTCTTCGATTCTGGCGCGACTCATTCATTTGTGGCTCGAACCTTTCTGGATCGGTATCATTTGACACCAGATCGAGTGGGGAATGCCTTTTTGGTGACATTTCATTCCGGTGCTTCTGTGGTTGCAGATTGGGGTCTTCTTGATTGTCCCATTTTGTTGGGGGATTTCTTAGCGAAGGCTGATTTCAAGGTGATCGATTTGGAAGATTTTGACGTCATCTTGGGCATGGACTGGTTATCCCGATATGACGCCGTCATCCAGTGCAAAGGAAAGTACTTGGATTTTATCAAGGACAATGGTCAGCCGGGAAGTGTTTATGGTGATTCATGCCAGGATTCTCCAGGGATTTCGGCGGTATGTGTTCGGACGTTGTTTGTTTCCGACTGTTTTGATTGTCTAGTCTCAGTTGTGGGAACTAGTGCTGTTTTGCCACATTTGGAGGAGATTCCTGTTGTGCGTGAATTTCCAGATGTTTTTCCTACTGATCTTCCTGGTCTTCCACCTGATCATGATGTCGAGTTTGTCATTGATTTGGAGCCGGGTACGCGGCCTATTACGAAAGCGCCGTACAGAATGGCCCCGCGTGAGCTAGCAGAGTTGCGTACCCAGCTGGATGACCTATTGGCAAAGGGGTTTATCAGGCCAAGTTCATCATCTTGGGGTGCACCGGTGTTATTTGTGAAGAAGAAAGATGGGTCGATGCGGCTTTGCATCGATTACCGGGAGTTGAACAAGGTGACGATTAAAAACAAGTACCCACTGCCAAGAATTGATGATTTGTTTGATCAACTGCGTGGCAGTTCAGTATTCTCGAAGATTGATCTCCGTTCGGGCTATCATTAGCTCAAGGTCCGGGAGTCTGATATTCCGCGGACTGCATTTCGATCAAGACATGGCCATTTTGAATTTCTTGTGATGTAATTTGGTTTGACCAACGCACCATCAGCCTTCATGGATATGATGAACCGGGTGTTCAAGGACTACTTGGATAGGTTTGTGGTGGTTTTTATTGACGACGTTCTCGTCTACTACCGTAGTGCTGAGGAGCATGAACAACATCTACGATTGGTATTGATCACTTTGCGAGACCAAAAGTTATTTGCCAAGCTAAGCAAATGCGAGTTTTGGTTGCCTCAGGTTGCATTTCTGGGTCATGTCATTAATCAACATGGAATTTCCGTGGATCCTGAAAAGATTGCTGCAGTCATGGAGTGGAGGAGACCGGAGACACCCAAGGAGATTCAGAGCTTTTTGGGATTGGCCGGCTATTATCGCCGATTTGTCGAAGGTTTTGCTACGTTGGCTGCACCGTTGACTCGCTTAACCCAGAATAATATGGCGTTTGATTAGAATGACAAGTGTGAGGCGTCATTCCTTGAACTCAAGAACAGGTTATGTACCGCTCCTGTGTTGATATTACCGACAAAAGGGATAGATTATGACGTTTTTGTGGATGCATCGCACGTTGGACTTGGATTTGTTTTAATGCAAGACAAAAAGGTGATTGCGTATGGGTCTCGGCAGTTGAAAAGTCATGAAAAGAACAACCCGACGCATGATTTGGAGTTCGCAGCGGTGATATTTGCATTGAAGTTATGGAGACACTTACTTTACGGCGCGCAGTGTAAAATCTTTACGGATCATAAAAGTTTGAAGTACGTCTTCATGCAAAAGGAACTTAATCTGCGCCAACGGCGATGGCTTGAATATGTAGCTGATTATGATGTGGACATTCAGTATCATCCCGGGAAAGCTAATGTTGTGGCCGATGCTTTGAGTCGGAAGACATGTAAATTATTTCATCTTTCAGCCGACCGTCTAGTGGAGGAATTTCTATTGATGGATATTGTCGTGGGAAGATATGAACCACAAAGTCATTCGGCAGTAGAAGAACCTTCATGGATGGTGCTTGCAAGACAACATCAAAAGGATGATCCTGATCTTTTACATTTATTTCTTCGGACTGAAAAGGGTGAATTACCGGATTTTGCTATTGATGATGGGGGCACGTTAAAGTATCGCGGTCGATTTTGTATCCCCGGAGTTGGAGACATTCGCGATATGGTGTGTAGGGAAGCACATGGATCAAGTATGGCCTACCATCCAGGCTCAACTAAAATGTACCGTGATTTGAAACAAATTTTCTGGTGGTATGGAATGAAAAGATATATAGCGCAATTTGTATCTGAATGTCATACCTGCAAGCAGGTGAAAGCTGATCATGGGAGGCCTGGTGGCAAGTTGACACCATTGGAGATTCCAACATGGAAGTGGGAAAGCATTTCAATGGATTTTATTACAGGCTTACCAAGATCTCCACGAGGACATGACTCCGTATGGGTGATCGTGGATAGGTTGACCAAGTGTGCTCACTTCATATCATTTAAGGTCAACTACCCGATGAAGACAATAACAGAGCTATATTTGAACGAGATCATCCGACTGCATGGTGTGCCAGTCAATATCATTTCAGACCGGGATTCCCGATTTACTTCTTGTTTCTGGAAGAGTCTACAAGAGGGTTTGGGCACGGATTTGAGGTATTCCACTGCTTACCACCCTCAGACGAATGGCAAACGGAACGAGTAAACCAAATCGTGGAAGATATGATTCAATGCTATATTCTTGAGTATGGCGGAGCATGGGATGAACGTTTGCGGCTTATGGAATTCACATATAATAACAGCTATCAAGAAAGCTTGCAAATGGCTCTGTTCGAAGCTTTATATGGGCGACGATGTCGGACTCCCCTATTTTGGGCTGAGGTTGGCGAGCGGCCTTTGTTGGGCCCAGAGGCGCTCGAGGACATGGAAGTTGTCGTACGACTTATTCGGGAGAAGCTCCGGATCGCCCAAGAGCGATATGAAAAGTATGACAACCGGCGAAGTTCAGAGTTAGAGTTTGAAGTGGGGGATTTCGTCTTCCTGAAAGTCTTCCCAATGGTTGCAATTAAAAGGTTTGGAAAAGAACGCAAATTAGACCCAAGATTTGTGGGTCCCTTCAAGATTTTTGCGCGAGTTGGTGCATCCGCTTACAAAGTAGGATTACCCGTGAACTTTCCTGATGTTCACGACGTGTTTCATGTCAGCCAACTTCGCAAGTGTGTGCGGAATGATAAGCAAGTTTTGGATATTGTGCCGAAGTTGGCGCCGAACCTTTCTTATGTGGAGATGCCCATCCGTATTTTGGAATCCCAAGATCGTGTGTTGCGGAAAAAAAGATTCCTATGGTCAAGGTGCTATGGAAAAATCAGAATGTTGAAAGCGCGACGTGGGAGCTCGAGTCAACGATGAGTGCGGCTCACCCTCAGTTGTTCCCGTAAATAAGCTGGTTTGTGAATTGGTGTTTTTGTTTGATTACTCATTTGATTTATATAAGCATGATTGAAAAGTTTCGAGGCGAAACTTTTTGTTAGGGGGAGTGACTGTAACGCCCCATATTTTTTGTCGAATGATTGCATACGCTTGATGGGCGTTACGTTGGCTTTGACCTTTGTTCGAGCATTGTTTTCACGCGGGCTTTCGAGTGGCTGTTTTGGTAGCCTAGTTGTACGATTCCCCATCAAGCCGGAGTCCAATTTTGGGGACTCGGTGAGGCCTCTTAGGGGATGCTTGCACTTTTTCGAGCCTGGGTCAGGTTGCTCAAAATGGGTTGATTGTATGGAAGATGTGTACAAAAAACAAAAAAGGGGTAAAAAGTCCTTAAGGAAGAAATGGTCTAGGACGAAACAGAAACACTTTTCAAAACAGTGAAAAATGGTCATTTTTTTGAGTGACATGGCCTGGGACACGGGCGTGTCCCAGGGCGTGTCTAGCTCAGGATGCGGTTTGGCTTTGTGGTCGTCGAACTTCGTTCGACGAAGTTGCGGGAGGAACACGCCCCCCCGACACGGGCGTGTCGGGGCGTGACCCAGGACGTGACCTGGGGCGTGACCTCCTTGACTCGACGAATGTTCTTGCGGCGAGTTGAGCTCGACGAATGGGGTACCCGCCCCGTGACACGGGCGTGTCACTGGCCGTGTCCCGCTATGTCAAGTGTCGAGTGTCGAGTGTCGAGTGTCGAGTGTCGGGTGTCGAGAGAGGGGACACGGCCTGTGACACGGGCGTGTCACAGGGCGTGTCCAGCTTTGTCGAAGTGTCGACACTTTTGGTCGACGAGATGTCGAGACACGGGTTACACGCCCTAGGTCACGGGCGTGACCGACCCGTCACGGGCGTGTACCCGGCTGTGTACCTTGTGGATAAACTGGAAATTGTCGGAGTCTGCGCCGCTTAAGGTACACGCCCTGTGACACGGGCGTGTCACAGGGCGTGACATGGCCGAAAATCGACTTTTTCAGTTTTTTTGTGCCTTTCGTTTCTTTGATTCTGGATCAAGCGGTCCAGCTTTGTCCTGGTAGAAGTAAAGCCGAGAAGAGAGTTTATGTTCTCCTCGCTTCATCTTTCTCCACCCTCTTCATCATCTTCTTACTCATTCCAAAGGGCACTCAAGGGAGCAAAGCTAAGACAAGGGAAAGAAAGAGAGGAGCAGCCGCCGCGGTGTTGTATCGGTTCAGGCAAGCGGTGTTCTCCACCCTTGCCAATCTTGTTTTTGTTCTTTGATTCTTGCAAGTGTAGCTAGTTTTCTTTCCACTCTTGTTTTTTGTTCCTTTTCTTGCTTAAATTGCACTTTGTCTAAGATGCTAGCTTTGTTCATCTTGTCGTTCAAGAATTTCCCAATCTTTGTGCTTACCTCTTGTTCATCTAATTTTGCCATGTTTTACCTTGTATTCCTCTATTGTTTACCTTTCTTGTTCATACAATTAGAGATCTTGTTGTATTTAACCGACGTTGTTACTTATGGGGTTCGCTTATGGTGAAGTAGAGAACCAAATTCTATCAAGTTTGACATAACTTGGGCAAGTTGTAATCATGAGTGGGGACGATGAACTGAAACAGGTTTATCTTGGATTATGGTGAGTTTTGCGAGGCGAATTGTGAACCATGGCAGGAGCGTTGGTGCGAGGATTCAGTAAGGGGTGGTGTGGTTTTAGCCTTGGTGGCCATTGGGTTTTTATTTGTGGTGTAGAGCACCGTTTTGGCCCCGACTTGGGCTTGCTTTTACTGGTGCGTTCCACTTTAGGGCCGCCACCAAAAGACCCTTGCGGAATCGAACTTAACCGCTGCTTATGTTTCACTAGTATAGGTGTTTCTTGCTCTAAAGATGATGGAATGGGCATGTGTATTGCCTTTTTGCTCCTGCGGGTTGAGCAGGACTTGATGAGAATTTCATGCACTTGATGCGTTACATGTTGGGTTGGCAGTGTTTAACACTTATTTTCCACACTGTTCTTTTCACTCGTTTACATGAAATTTCTACGGGGTCGGTAAGCCCCTTCGTTATATTTTATGAACGTAATGCTCTATTTTTGTAGCTTTGATGATTGCTGAGGTGTTCTTTCTTGAATGCCTCAGGTGTAGGTTGTAGCCGGTTGAGCAGCTAGTGCTTGGGTAGAGTCTCTTTGGAGCTAGCCTAGCTTACCTAGCGAGGTAGTTCTTTACTTTGTTGTACAGACATACATACAGCCCAATGGGTTCGTGTCAGCTTGTTGGCGCCCACTGGTGGTTTTCTTTACTTGCTACATATGAATGTGAAAGTGCAGCCAGATCTGATATACTCTTGAGGGGGGGGGGGGGGTGAATTGAGTATGGTGCTTAAAAACTTTTTACAACAATTGTTGCAATCTGAGTGAACAGGGAAGCAAATATTAAATCTAATCACAGAATAACCTACAAAAGAAATTAATCACAAATCCTAACTAATCACAGATCAATCACAACCAGAAATAAAAATAAAGACAAGCAAGCCAGAAGACACAAGGAGCTATAGTGGTTTCCCTAAACTTAGGTACATCCACTCTTCTACCACCCTAGGTAGGAATCCACTGCAGGATGAGTTGATCAGGTATCCTGGGCACCAATGAGCTTTTGATAAGGTGCTCAAAAACCAAATCAGATTTTTTGATCAGGTGTCTTGCCACGAATGAGCTTTTGATAAGGTGCTCAAAAACCAAGCACAAACTTTTGAAGGGAGTTTGAAAAACCCTTTACAGAGATGGGGATGAGAGAGTGATGGAAGTTTTCTCTTTCTCAAAGCAGCTGAGAAGACTATGTGAATTTTGATGTTGTCAAAGCTCCCCCTGAGTTCTTGAGATGTTCAGGAAATGAAGCTTTGCTGTAGGGTGATAGGCCTTTAGAAATTTGATCTCCAGCAATTGATGATTTCAGCAACAGCTGAAATGTTAGGTGTCTGGAGTCTTTGAATGATGTTGGCCTTGAACACTTGAATCAAAGGGGATCTGAAGATTTCAGATTTGTTGATCTCCTTTGGTGTGGGTGTTCTAGTTGTTGTTAAGAGAGATGTTGTCCAGAGAATGTTGTAGCAGAGAATGTTTTGTTCTTCTTCTTCTTGTTCTGCTTATCTGTGCTGTGGCTCTTTTTAGATATTCAAAAAAACTTGTGTTTTATTCTCTGGTTCTGAATAGAAAAGATCTTCTGTCAAGAATAGCCGTTGGCCTGTCATTAATTGACTTCCTTAATTGTAATTGTCTTCTGGGGGAAAGTCCAAAGAAACATTCCTTGATAATACATTGAAACTTGATCCAGAATAAATGAAAACGGCTAGAAAATCTTCTAAATTAATTGTTGAATAACTCCTTAACTGTCCTGAATTTGAATCTTGAAAAACTTTTAACTCTTTAGAAAATCGTCGAACTGAGCTCCACTATCGTCGAACTGAGCTCAGCGATTTGGACTTATACAGCAACAGAGATCGTCGATCTGAGCTCAACTATCGTCGAACTGAGCTCAGAGATAGAGAGTCAATACTGAGTCAAGATTGTCGAACTGAGCTCGCAGATCGTCGAATGGAATTCGACGATTTGTTGAAGTTGAGCTCAGCGATCGTCGAATGGAGTTCGACGATCCATCAAAGTTGAGCTAGACGATCGTCGATTGGAGTTCGACGATTCGTCGTACTGAGCTCGACGATATGACTTAGTCTCCAAACTGAAAATCCTTGGTCTTGAGGGCAGCTTCCAAACCTAACTACTAACCCTTAGACTCAATTCTAATTGACCTTTAGATCTATACAGGAGGTCAAAAACAGGTTTCCTAAAGACATAGTGATCCTGACCCAAATTAGTAATAGGGTGTTCCAACAATCTCCCCCTATTTGGGTTAGGATTACTATTTACAGAACTTGCAGAAATTAAAGAACAACATACAAAGCAACAATAAACAATCAACAAGCAGAATCACAGATATATCATCCCAGACAGAAATTAGAAATCAGAATAATTGTCACCTTACATAATTATTCTTTCTCCTTGCTCTTTATAAGTTTGATTTCTCTATTAGGATTGAGGGCTTCTTTCTTTGACCTTCTGTCATCTGCTGCACCTAAAGAAGTTTGCTGTTTAGGCCTGGGAACCACAGCTTCAGGATGCAGCTCCATATATCTATCAGAATCAAAGAATTTGCTTGAGCCATATCTTTCCAGTTCTTTCTTTCTTTGTTCAGACAATGTAGTAATGTTAGAGGAATCTCTGCCTTACTCTTTAGCTTTCTTAATTTGATCCAGGGCAGCTAGCTCTTTCATCCTGGCAGTCCATGTAGTAGGGTTATTTTCAGGATCCTTAAAGGGCACTGGAGGCTCATATCTGTTGGATGGATTATCTTGAGGAGCTCTGGAGGAGACTACTTCTTTTAGCTTATAGGGAAAAGGACCTGATGTTGTATCTGATGAAGCTTGTCCTTCCCTAGAGTATGGATGTTGTCTTGAATAACCTTTTGAATAAACTTAGAATTCCCTTTGGTTTCCTCTATAGTTTCCTCTTCTAGATTGAGAACCTCTGGACTGTCTTCCCCTATGATAAGACCTTGCATGAGGCTGATAGGGGGTTTGGCTTTTAGCAGAAGGTTGAGCAGCTGAGCTTCCACCTGCACCTGCATCAGGAGGAGGTGGTGGAGGAGGATGAGGATGATGAAACTGAGAAGATCCTTTCTCATACTTCCTCTTCTTCATGGATTTAAGTTGGTTCTTGGAATACTGCATCCAATGCTCTGTTATGGGGCAGTCATGAAGAATGTAATATGGTATGTCATTAGTGTCTTTGACTTTGGCTAGGGGCACCCTTTTCATAGCTTTGCTCCTTGCCTTTCTTTTCCTGGCTATGGTGGCAGAAGAATCATCAGAATCAGTCTTGAATTCATCACTCTCAGAACTTTGCTCATCATATAAAACATCAATCTTTTTCAAATATTCTTTCTGAAGTTGGGTTGGAACAGATGAAGCAGCAGTGGTGACAGCAGCAGATACATCACTAGTAGCAACAGAAGTTGTAGCAGCAGCAGTTGTAGTAACAACAAACACAGAAGTTTCTGGAGCAGCAACAGATTCAGATAAAGATTTTTCAGATACAGGAACCTCAACATCAGTAATAACAGCAGGAATATCATCAGCAAAAATAGAAGGCTCAAAATCATATGCCTCTGTCTGCATATCCTCAGAAACTGGAACAACAACAGCATCATCACTGACAGCAGCAACAACAGATTCAGCAACAATATTCTCAGCAGGAGTAGCAACAGCATATACTGAATTGACAAAAGAATGAATAATGCTGGTGTCACAACATGAGAAGGGCACAATGGCCTTGGAAAGATCCTCTGATGGCTGGACAATAACTCTCTCTAGAAGACAACTGAAATAAGCTGAATCAAAGACTGAGAGCAGGGACCTGAGGTCTACTGAAAAAATAGCAACTGGAGGAGTTGAAACTGGAGCTTGAGTTGGGGAAATAGCAGCAGCAGCAACAACTGAAGAAACAGCAGGCAATTTCACCACTTCATTAGGCATCTCCCCCTGCCTAGATTCAAAGATTGCTGGATCAAGGCACACTGATGAAGGGATTGCCTGAGGAAATAAAGAGGATAGCCTGGCAGAAAGGGCTGCCACTAACTGAAGTAATGGAGCCAAGGAGGTCTCCAATAGAAGTGAAAGCCTGTGAGTTATCAGTTCATATATATTGTCAGCTAGGGCTGGAATATCTACTTGCTCAGCAGGCAATTGAGCAGAGGTAGAGGGGGATGGAGGAGCAACTGGTGAAGATAGTGGAGAGCTGGTGGATGGTAGAAGGGAAGGTTGAGGTGTGGGTATTGTGGAGATGGAAGACAGTGATATGGAGATAGAGGGTGTGAAGGTGGGTTGATCAATAATGTCTTGCAGAAGTTGTTGGTAAGATGTTGATGAGGAGGGTAGCTCAGGAGGAGATGAGGGTGAGTCAGCCATGAAGGAATCATCAAGAAGACTGAAAGATTGAATGGTGGATGATGTGTCCATGTCTGGGTGAGGGTAGTGGTTTAATGGATGGAATGGTTCTTCTGTGATTGGAAGAGTTGGAATTGGAGATGGTATTGATGTTGGAGATGGGCTGGAAATAATGATTGTGGATGGAGTTGGAATGGTTGATGGAACTGGAGGAGATGAAATTGGAGTTGGAGGAGGAGAAGCAGCAGCAGGCAAGTCATCTGCAGGGGAAGAGACTTGAGAGGAAGTGACTGTTACAGTCCTTGTGCCTGAAGTTGTGCTTGCAGAAGGCCTGCTGGGCTTGGTTATCTGCCTGTCCCATTTGCCAAATAGGGCACAAGACAATCTCTTTGATGCATTGATATGTATCCCAGAAGATACAAGCAGAGCAGGGCATCTGTTCTGAAGAAAGAGCCCAAGGATCCTCCCAAAATTCACAAAGTTCTTATTGAGTTTCTTCTTAATCAGGTCAAAGAAGACCTCTCCCTAGTTCAATTGCTTCTTATCCAAAATGGCTCCCATCAAGCACAGCTGATACCTAGAGATAGTATCATGTGCTGAATGCTTGGCCAGCAGAACCTTTCCTACTACATCAGCCAAAAATCTATATTCCACAGCTAGGTTCTTCTTCAGCAGCTTGCTAGGGTTAGCATCAGAGTGACCCATTCTTGCAAGCAAATCAGCAAATTCCTCTCCAGACAAATTAGCAGAATCTCTTCCAGAACTTAACTCAAAAACTTCTGTCAGAATGGCTGGAGTCAAGGGTACTTGGGTTCCAGAAATTGAACCAACTATTATGTTTTGATCCTGGTTGTGGGCAGTGTAGACCCACTCCTTAATCTCATCAGCAGCAAGTTTGATTCTAGTGGTCATTATGGTGACAAGCTTCTGCTCCTTGAACAATTCCAGAATGTCCTGAAACGCTTGATCAGTGGTGCTGAAGGACTCCATGTCTATATCGAATCCAGCATCGAACTTCATTGCGGCGAGAACAGCAACAGAGACGGCCATGGTTACCTGCAAAAATCAACAAACAAAATGACCAAGTGTAGAGATGTTTGGAGGGAAAGAGAAATTTTTGCAGAGAAATTGAAGGTGCAAAAGGAGAACGACGGCGAAAAATGAATTTTATATTAGGGTTCGAAGCAGAAAAGGAAAGATCGTTGAACTCAGTTCGACGATCGGGGCTTCTAAAGGAATCTGAAAGGTCTTCAATATCGTCGATCTCCGTTCGACGATATTGGAGAGCATCGAGATCTGTTCGACGATCATTCAGAGAACAAAATCGTCGAGCGCCGTTCGACGATCGCTGACCGGAAGAGATAGTTCAGACTATCTGAGAAGCGCTGAACTCAGGTCGACAATTTCGGAAATCGTCGATCTCCGTTCGACGATCTGGGGGAAAATCGTCGAGCGCAGTTCAGAGACCGGGAATACACTCTAGACACTAAGAAAAATCAAGATGTTTGCCTAGTCTTGGTCAATTTTTAAACTTTTAAAATCTTGGATATTATTTTAGACTTCCTCCATCTAACATTCCTAACTGATTTAGGAAGAAGGTGTGTTTCTTTTCATCCAAGGGTTTGGTGAAAATATCTCCCCTTTGTAAATCAGTTGGGATATATTGAAGTTCAATTTTATTCTTCTCAACATTATCCCTTAAAAAATGATGCCTAATTTCTATGTGTTTTGTCCTACTATGGAGGACTGGATTTTGAGCTATAGAGATAGCACTGGTGTTATCACAAAATATTTTAGACTTCTCTAAGTTGTAGCCATAGTCTAGGAGTTGATTTTGAATCCACAATATTTGTGAACAACAACTGCCTGCAGCCATATATTCAGCTTCATCAGTTGAAGTTGACACAGATGTTTGTTTCTTACAAAACCAGGAGACAAGTCTGTCACCAAGGAACTGACAAGTTCCACTGGTGCTTTTCCGGTCAATTCTGCATCCAGCATAATCAACATCAGAAAATCCAGTTAAATCAAATGCTGAATCTTTTGGATACCAGAGACCTAGATTTGGACAACTTTTAACATACCTGAGAATCCTTTTTACTAATGTTAGGTGTGACTCTCTAGGGATTACTTGGAATCTAGCACATATGCATGTAGCAAACATTATATCTGGTCTACTAGCTGTAAGGTACAGTAAGGAGCCAATCGTTGCTCTATATGTTGTCTGATCAACAGGTTTCCCATGTTCATCAGCATCCAATACAACATTAGTAGGCATAAGGGTTTTCATACAAGATGCTTCAGACATGCCAAATTTCTTAACTAATTCATTTGCATACTTGGTTTGAGAAATAAAGATGCCTTCAGCATGTTGTTTGACTTGCAATCCTAGAAAGAAGGATAGCTCACCCATGCTACTCATTTCAAATTTAGAATGCATTAGGTTGGAAAATCTTCTGCACAAATTTGAATCAGTAGAACCAAAAATAATATCATCTACATAAATCTGTACTAGTAGGGTATGGGACTTATGGGTTCTAATGAAAAGAGTTTGGTCTACTCTACCCCTTATAAATCCATTTTCCAGAAGGAAGCATGCTAGGGTCTCATACCATGCTCTAGGAGCTTGCTTGAGACCATATAATGTTTTTTCAACTTTAAAACATAATCAGGATAGGTTGGAGAGATAAAACCTGGAGGTTGTCTAACATAGACTTCTTCTTTGATGTCTCCATTGAGAAATGCACTTTTGACATCCATCTGATATACCTTGAAGCCTTTATGTGCTGCATAAGCTAAGAAGATTCTGATGGCTTCCAATCTTGCAACTGGTGCAAAAGTCTGGTCATAGTCTATTCCTTCTTCTTGAGAATATCCTGGAGCAACTAGCCTTGCCTTGTTCCTTACAATTACTCCTTGATCATCCAATTTGTTTCTGAACACCCACTTTGTTCCAACAATGGAGTGATTCTTAGGCTTTGGCACTAGTTCCCAAACTTTGTTCCTGGGCTTTTCCAACACTCTCAAATTGATGCAACTCTTCTTGCATTGTAATGATCCAGTGTGGATCTTGTTCTGCATCTTGAATGGATTGAGGCTCAATTTGAGATAGGAAGCAAGTATGCAACAGGTTTTGGTTGACCTGATTTCTGGTTTGCACACCAGCTGAGATGTCTCTAATTACTTGGGAAATTGGATGGTCTCTTAATGTTACTAAATCAACAGGGGGTGTTGATTGTTCACCAACCTGTGTTGTTGTTTCCTCTTGTGGTACAACAACTGACTCTTCAAGTTGTTTTTCTTCAATATGTTGAATTCTTTCTTCATCTTCACTGCTTTCCTCTTTTTGAGTAACCTGTAACTTGTTCATATCTTCAACAAGAGAATGTACCTGCAAGGGTTCTATGGTAGAAGTGTTCTTCTCCTTGGAAGACATGTTAGATTCATCAAATGATATGTGAACAGATTCCTCAATTTTAAGAGATGATTTATTATAAATCCTATAAGCCTTACTGATCATGGAGTATCCCAGAAACACTCCTTCATCAGCTTTAGCTTGAAATTTTGCTAAATATCTCTTGTTATTATTATGAATATAACAAATACAGCCAAAAATTCTAAAATAATCAACTTAGGTTTCTTCTCTTTGAGTAATTCATATGGAGTCTTGCCCTTTAGTTTGTGTATTAAACTTCTATTCAGCACATAACTGGAGGTGTTCACTGCCTCTGCCCAAAAAGATAGAGGAAGGTGAGCATCTGACAACAATGTAGTGACAGATTTAATAAGGGTTCTATTTTTCCTTTCAGCTAACCCATTTTGTTGAGGAGTTCTAGGAGCTGAGAAAGTATGCCTGATCCCTTCACTCAGACAGAACTCTTGCATAAGAAGAGAATCAAACTCTGTCCCATGATCACTTCTGATCAGGGCAATGTGAGTATTGAACTCAATCTGTATGCATTTGAGAAACTCTGTCAAACACTTGAAGTTATCAGACTTCTTCCTCAGAAAGAACACCCATGTGAATCTAGAGAAGTCATCTACAACTACCAAAGTGTAAGATTTCCCTCCTAGACTTTGTACTGTAATGAGTCCAAAAAGATCCATGTGTAACAGATACAATATCGTAGGTGAATCACTCTTATTAAGTGACTTAAAACTATTTTTAGTTTGCTTGCCTAATTGACAAGCCCTGCAGAGTCCTTCCTTCTTGTAGGGGCCAGAAGGTAGTCCTCTAACAAGGTTGTCCTTGGATAGCTTAGCAATAGTTCTAAGGTTTAAGTGTCTTAGTCTCTTATGCCATAAAATATTAGGTCTACAAACAGAATTGAATAGGCAAATGTCTACATCTGTTGAAAGAAAATCTACTAAATATATGTTACCTTTCCTTTTACCTGTCAACACAGTTGTGTTGTCCTCTGACTTTATCTTGCATAATGCTTTGCTGAAAGTCACCTGGTAGCCTTCATCACACAGCTGACTGATACTTATCAAATTATGCTTCATTCCTTCCACATAAGCTACCTTCTTGAATGTTACTGACCCAATCTGGACTGCACCATATCCTTTAGTTTGTCCAAAGTTTGAATCACCAAAAATAACTTTGGGTCCAAGCTTGGCTTTAAAGGATGTGAGGTTGTCCTTGTTTCCTGTCATGTGCTTTGAGCACCCACTATCCAAGTATCATTGTTGGTTTGATGTTGGATAGGTCTTCACCTGCACATAAAATAATTCATTTATTTTTGACCCAGTTTACCTTGGGCCTAGGTTGATAACCTTTAAACTCAGAAATGAAAGACATCCCAGGTTGACTCTTATAACTTTCAGGATGATATCTCTTTGGAGGTATTATCCATTCAGTATAAGGGTTAAAGCTTTGGGATGAAGGACCCCTAGGATTGGATTTTGATTTGCCTTTGAAGGAATTTCCAGAGCTCTGATCTCTGTTCGACGATCGTGGAGCTGCGTTCGACGATCTTGGGTCAGATCGTCGAGCTCTATTTGACGGTCGACTGTGGCAGAGTTCAGGAATTTGAGATCGTTCGACCTGAGTTCGACGATTTTGCCTGAGATCGTCGATCTGCGTTCGGCGATCGTCGAGCTCCGTTCGACGATTTCTGCTGGAACTTAGTTTTCTTAGGCAGATCAGAATTTTTCCTAGCTACCTCTACAACTCCCTTCCCTTTATCAGAAATGAACTTGATTGGGGTTGTTAGAACTATAGGTTGGATGGATGAAGCACCCAAGCCCAGTGTACTGTTGAATCTGGAGTTCACTGTGCTTGTGATGTCCATCAGCTTGATACTTCTCCCATTAAGGGATTCTTCAAGCTTCTTAGCCTCTGATAGCTCACCTTTCAGTGAAGCTATCTGCTCCCTACAACACTCCAACTCCTTAGAGAGTTTGAGGTTTTCTGACTTTAAGATATTATGTTCAGATAAATGATTTTTGAGAGAAATAATTTCCTTCTCAGATTTTAGCAAGTCTAAACATAATGCTTTAAACTCAGATTTAAAGTCCTCTGAATTGAAATCAGAAGAACTGATTACCTGGTCTTCTTCAAGTTGAGTCTCTGAATCTAACTCTGAGTCTTCTTCATCTGAATTATATTGAGAGGCATTGATTGCCATCATGCAGAACTCCTTCTCTTCTGCATCATCTTCATCATCACTGGAGCTGGATGAGGCTTCTGACTCCTCTTCAGTCTCACTCCAGGATTCAGCAACAAACCCCTTCCTTGTGTGTTTGTTCTTGCTTGAGGAGGGTTTGCCATTGCCATTCTTCTTGAAGTCTTTCTCCTTTCTTCTTTCTTTCTTGTCCCTTCTGTCCTTATTTTTGTTCTCTGGACTGTCAGGCGCAATGTGCCCTGGTTTCCTGCAACCAAAGCAAACAATTTCTTTTTTGTTTGACTTATCATACCTTGGCTTATCATGCTCCTTGTATGATCTTTTTCTGAAGTTCTTTCTGGCCATCTTGTAAAATCTTTTGGCCAACAGACTGAGCAGTTCATCATTGCCTGTGACTTTGTCTTCAGGCTGATCTTCAGTTGCTTTGAAGGCTATTGTCTTCTCTTTTCTTGTGGCTAGTAAGGCAACCTTCTGCTCTTCTTCTCTGTTCTTAATGAGCAGCTCATAAGATTTGAGCTTACCCAAAAGAGCTTCTGTGGTGATCTCATTCAGACTTCTGGCATCCTTGATTGGCCAGATCCTTGAGTTCCAAGTGCTTGGGAAGCACATTAGAATTTTGTCATTAAGTTCAGTTAGTGAGATCTCCTTATCCAAATCCTAAGTTCACTGACTATCAGACTGAGTCTATTATACATATCTCCAACTGACTCAGCTTCTCCCTTCTTAAAATTCTCATATTGAGATATGAGGTGAGATCTCCTGTCCTTTCTTTCATCAGCTGAGCCTGAGACTATTTCAGAGAGTTTATCCCAGATTTCCTTTGCTGAATTACATTCAGCCACCTTTTGAAAGATGTCATCAGACATGGTCTGGGCTAAGATGTTCATAGCCTTTGCATCAGCTACCTTCCACTTCTTGATATCAGCATCTGTTCCTGATGGAGGTGGAACAGCATTTGTGCTTGTGTTCTCTGGAGGTCTTGGACAGACTGTCAAAACAGAATTAAAAATATCCTCGTCAATAGAATTCATGTATAATCTAATCCTTGCTTTCCAAAGTGCAAACTTGGATAGATTGCACACTGGAGGTCTGGTGCTAGCATAATCTTTGTTTTGGGCCATGATTTGTGAAGGAATAATCTAATAATAAAATCTACAGCAAGTAGATCTAACTAGGAATCTTTGGGTTCAGGTGTTAGCCTGTGCAACCACCAAGGTGTGGTATGTTTAACCAAACTCCCTCTGATACCAATTGAAAGTGCAGCTAAATCTGATATACTCTAGAGGGGGGGGGTGAATAGAGTATGATGCTTAAAAACTTTTTACAAAAATTGTTGTAATCTGAGTGAATAGGGAAGCAAATATTAAATCTAATCACAGAATAACCTACAAAAGAAATTAATCACAAATCCTAACTAATCACAGATCAATCACATCCAGAAACAAAAATAAAGACAAGCAAGCCAGAAGACACAAGGAGCTATAGTGGTTCCCCTAAACTTGGGTACATCCACTCTTCTACCACCCTAGGTAGGAATCCACTGCAGGATGAGTTGATCAGGTGTCCTGGGCACCAATGAGCTTTTGATAAGGTGCTCAAAAACCAAATCAGATTTTTTGATCAGGTGTCTTGCCACCAATGAGCTTTTGAAAAGGTGCTCAAAAACCAAGCACAAATTTTTGAAGGGAGTTTGAAAAACCCTTTACAGAGATGGGGATGAGAGAGTGATGGAAGTCTTCTCTTTCTCAAAGCAGCTGAGAAGACTATGTGGATTTTGATGTGGTCAAAGCTCCCCCTGAGTTCTTGAGATGTTCAGGAAATGAAGCTTTGCTGTAGGGTGATAGGCCTTCAGAAATTTGATCTCCAGCAATTGATGATTTCAGCAACAGCTGAAATGTTAGGTGTCTGGAGTCTTTGAATGATGTTGGACTTGAACACTTGAATCAAATGGGATCTGAAGATTTCAGATTTGTTGATCTCCTTTGGTGTGGGTGTTCTAGTTGTTGTTAAGAGAGATGTTGTCCAGAGAATGTTGTAGCAGAGAATGTTTTGTTCTTCTTCTTGTTCTGCTTATCTGTGCTGTGTCTCTTTTTAGATATTCAAAAAAACCTGTGTTTTATTCTCTGGTTCTGAATAGAAAAGATCCTCTGTCAAGAATAGCCGTTGGCATGTCATTAATTGACTTCCTTAATTGCAATTGTCTTCTGGGGGAAAGTCCAAAGAAACATTCCTTGATAATCCCTTGAAACTTGGTCCAGAATAAATGAAAACGGCTAGAAAATCTTCTGAATTAATTGCTGAATAACTCCTTAATTGTCCTGAATTTGAATCTTAAAAAACTTTTAACTCTTCAGAAAATCGTCGAACTGAGCTCCACTATCGTCGAACTGAGCTCAGCGATTTGGACTTATACAGCAATAGAGATCGTCGATCTGAGCTCAACTATCGTCGAACTGAGTTCAGAGATAGAGAATCAATATTGAGTCAAGATCGTCGAATTGAGCTCGCAGATCATCGAATGGAATTCGACGATTTGTTGAAGTTGAGCTCAGCGATCGTCGAATGGAGTTCGACGATCCGTCAAAGTTGAGCTAGACGATCGTCGATTGGAGTTCGACGATTCGTCGTACTGAGCTCGACGATATGACTTAGTCTCCAAACTGAAAATCCTTGGTCTTGAGGGCAGCTTCCAAACCTAACTACTAACCCTTAGACTCAATTCTAATTGACCTTTAGATCTATACAGGAGGTCAAAAACAGGTTTCCTAAAGACATAGTGATCCTGACCCAAATTAGTAATAGGGTGTTCCAACAGAATGCTAGACTGCTACTATGACTCATTTGCATGAGATGATGTCTACTTGCTCTTAGGAAGGGTTTATGGTAGGTTGCATTAGGTATTTTTAAGCTAAACAAAACCTATTATTGTATAACATTCATAACATGTTTTGGTCACCTAACAAGTATTTTCCAAACAACGTAAAAAGGATGATTTCTTATATTCTTATAAATATAGTAGATCGTCATAAGTAAACTAAAGTATTTTCCGCCGCGTACAAACACACGTTTTGATCCCTAATGTCGAGGGATACGACCAGCAAACTAAACGGTTTTCTTGCATATAACTGATGATTTTCAACTACTAAGTAAGCGTCGAGGTTTTGCCTGAGCGTGTGCATTTATCCCCTGCACGACGTGGCATCATAACATGTAGTTCCTCTTACTCTGATACGATGTACTCGTTGAGGAAATGCGGGTTGTGACAGGGTCTTCTCTCCAAAACACCTCCAACCACCAAGTGAGCCTACAGCCCTGCCAGCTAGATGGGAGCCTGGTCAGCGGGTCTGCTCTGGGTCTCCTCTCCAAAACCTCCAACGACCGAGTGAGCCTACAGCCCTGCCAGCTAGATGGGAGCCTAGTCAGCGGGTCTGCTCGGGGTCTCCTCTCTAAAACCTCCAACCACCGAGTGAGCCTACAGCCCTGTCAGCTATATGAGAGCCTGGTTAGCGGGTCTGCTCGGGGTCTCCTCTCCAAAACCTCAAACCACCAAGTGAGCCTACAACCATGCCACCTAGATGAGAGCCTGGTCAGCGGGTCTGCTCGGGGTCTCCTCTCCAAACCATCTCCAACCACCGAGTGAGCCTACAGCCCTGCCAGCTAGATGGGAGTCTGGTCAGGGGGTCTGCTCGGGGTCTCCATGCTCCTCTTCCTCCCTGGATGTCATGAAAAAAGACACCTGCACTCTCATCATATCAGAAAAGCACATCAAAATCGCAAGCATTGCACAACAATAAAAAATGTAATGAACAGAAAGTGTTATGGGTAAAATCTCTTTAAATCATCACCACTTCGGGCACGATCGAGGGGTACCCCGTCTACATCCTAGAGGTGGTACCCTCCCAACTTCAAGACCTCTTTTACTACAAAATAACCCTCCTAATTGGGATGGAGCTTCCCTACGAAGGCCCCTCTACCTGCTTGAAAGAAATTGTACCTAATCACCTAGAGGGGGGGGGGGTGAATAGGTGCCTTAATCTTTTTAAACCTTTTTAGGCAGATTGCAGCTTATATCACAGATTTATAGCTAATTCTACACAGCAGTCAATCAGCAATCACAGCAATCAAACAATCACACAGTGAACACACAAATTTATAGTGGTTCCCCAAGGTTTGGGTATATCCACTTTCCCCCTTCGCCTATCTAGTAGTGTACTAGATTCGGCCAAACTCCTCCACTATCTCAGATCCTCAGATCTTACACTCAGAACCCCAAAACAGGTTCCTACAGCTCAGGCCCAAGGCCCTATAACTCAGCTTCTTCACAAAGCCTACACTCAGCTTCTTCACAAAGCCTACACTCAGCCACAACAGACCTACACTCAGCCACAACAGGCCTACACTCAGAGAATTAGATCTCCTACACTCAGGCACACAGGCCCTACCACTCAGCCTTTATAATTACAGGCTTACAACTCAGATCCCTGAGGATCCTACAAGAAATATAAAATACAAAGTGTATATACCTACAACTCTGAATAGAGAGAAGAGTTGATAGGTTCTTGATGAGTTCTTGGAAGAACTCTGCTGAGATCAACCTCACTTGGCTTTTCTTCAAAGCTTCTTGAATGTAGAACACAATAGGGTTGATCTTCACTGCAGCTGATCCTTGATCTCTACAACTTAAGATTCAGAACAAAGTCTGAACCCTTCTTCTCAGCCTGGTTCCAACGGCTGTCTTCTTGGATGGAGATCTCTCTCTCCAACTACTTAGAACTTCACTTGAAAGTCTTCAATGAATTGCTTTTCAACAACTTGTTATCTGTAGAATGTATAAGCCTTTATATAGACTTTCTTCATGGTGACCGGATGATCCGGTTTCTAACAACTTTCTGACAACTCTGACAGGTGCAGTAGACCGGCTGGAATGGCAGCTGTCAAGTCATCCAGTCAGTTCTTGAAAAATCTGTAACTGTCTGAAAGTGTCGAGACAGTCTGTCTTTAAGTGTCGACACTTATAGACCAAGTGTCGACACAAGTTGACTAAGTGTCGACACTAGCCTTCAAGGTGTCGACATAACTCCTTGTGTTGTAGAAATTACTTCTCGACACAGCTTCTTCATCATGTGTCGACACTGATAATGTGTGTCAACACAACTCCTTGTTCTTCAGTACTTTGTTGAATTCTTGTAAGTGTCGACACAACTCCTTTGTGTCGACACATCTTCATGTGTTGAACTTGTTCAGTGTCGACACATCTTCTTGGTGTCGACACATGCCTTCAGTGTTGATACTTGCTGAGTGTCGACACAGCTCCTTGTGTCGACACATCTTCTTATATTGAGACTTTTGCTGAGTGTCGACACATCTCCTTTGTGTCGACACTTGTACTTAGAATTTTGTTGAACTTTGCTAAGTGTCGACACAGCTCCTTGTGTCGACACTTTCTTCAAGTGTTGAGTCTTCTGCTGAGTGTCGACACATTCTTTCTTGTGTCGACACTTTCTTCAAGTGTTGAGTCTTCTGCTGAGTGTCGACACATTCTTTCTTGTGTCGACACTTTCTTCAAGTGTTGAGTCTTCTGCTGAGTGTCGACACATTCTTTCTTGTGTCGACACTTTCTTCAAGTGTTGAGTCTTCTGCTGAGTGTCGACACATTCTTTATTATGTCGAGACTTATACTTAGACTCTGCTGAAATTTGCTGAGTGTCGACACAGCCTCCAAGTGTCGACACTTTCTGATGTAGACACAGTTCCTCGGGGTGTCGACACAACTGCTAAGTGTCGACACAGCTTCACTGGACTTTTCTTCATTGAGTGTCGACACAGCTCCTTGTGTCGACACTTTCTGTCTGGTGTCGACACTGCATCCCTGGTGTCGACACAAGTACACCAAGTGTCGACACTGCTTGCCTGGGTGTCGACACAGGTCTTCTTAAGTGTCGACACATTTCTTCTGGGTGTCGACACATGGACTTAGAATCATTTCATCTTTCACTGCAAATACTTAACCTGCACAAGGCAACTCAAAAATACATCAAATACATTTTGATGTATATCATTGAGTAGGGTGAGGCTTCTTCAAATCAGGTACATTAGAACCAATGTACCCAACAATCTCCCCCTATTTGGAGAAGTCATAACCCTTAGTCAATGATATACACCATTCATAATAAAATTACAGAATGATGTTAAACAGGATTATGCAATCAGGGAAAACATAAACATGTATTAAACAAACATGTATACATATATATCATCTCAAAACAATTATGAAATAGATTTATCACACAGCACATTGCTCTATCAACTTTGTCATATTCATTTTACAAAAGTTTACAAAGTGTTTAAAATCAAAAGATTACAATTGTAAACTGAAGAAAATTCTATTCTATTTTTGCTCAGCATCCTTGATCACTATTCCCTTTCCAGACTGTATCTTGGCTTGTACAGGGGCTTCAGCATCTTCAGTATCAGCAGGCTTTTTCCCTTTCAGCTCCTTCTTCTTTAGCTCTTCAGCTTTAATCTTCTGCCTCTCAAAGTAATGATAAGGCTTGGGAAAGTACTTGCTAGGCTCCTGAGCAGTAGGAGGTAGCTTTCCCATCTTTGCCTTTCTTCTATATTGCACTATGGCTTCTTGCCTAGATTCATGCTTCCTCCATTCCAGTTCAGAAAACCACTTGTTTTTGTCTTGTATATTATCTTTGGCAGCCTTCCAAGCAGTCAAAATAATATTTCTTGAAGTGAGGCTCCACTGTTCAAAATCAGGCCTTTGTTCAGCTTGCTCTCTGAACCTCTTCTTAGACAATCTAGCTTCTTGTTCAGCTTGTTCCTTCAGTATAGCTTCCTGTAAAGCCTCAGATACTGGCTGAACCACCTTCTCTATGATAACATTGTGCGGTCCCTCAGGTGGGCTATACATGGACTGTATATCAGCTTGTACCATATCAAAATCTGGTGGAGGATAGATTACTTGAGCTACTTCAGGTTGCTCACCTCCAAGATAGGCAGGATTAACTCCAGACTCTGCTACATTATCATCATCACATAAAGGAGGATAACCAAGAGTTGCTCTGATAGAATTAGAAATCCACTTTGCATGATCAGAGCTGGCTTTGACTAACACCCTCTCCCTCTTTATGACTTCTCTTTCCATGTGATCTCTTAGATCATCCTTTTGAAATCTGATTTGTGCATTAAGATAATTGACTCCATCCTTGTAGAAAGGTTTTAACCTTTGGAGTTTTTCTGAGATCAGCTTCTGAGAATCTTGAATAGCAGATGTAACAGCAGTGATGCCCTCTTATAAAGCTTTATCAAACTCTGCCTTAGCAGTAGCAGTAGAAGTAGTCTGTCCAGCAGCTATATTCTTCATCTCTGTGACAATTGCATTGTGTGAAGCAGCCAAATTGTCATTCATTCTGAGCTGATTCTCCAGAACATATCCTTGCTTCAGTGCAATGTCATCTACTTGAGCTTTTATCTTCTCTTGATGTGTGGCTAAGTATACCACTGCATTCCCTCCCTTGTGGAAGTAGTCAGTCATTTCCTTTTTATTTAGATTCAGCTCAAATCTAATAGACTTAATATCTTGGGCTAGATCAAACTGTAGAGATTTTTGCCCTTCATCCACATACTTTTCAATTGCTTGCCTGTGTTCATCAAGCTTAATTTGCATAGCAACCATCAAAGCACTGTAATCTACAGTTGGTTCTGGCTGTAGTGTGGTGGGCCAAAACCCGAACAGGCAAGCATACCTGTCGAATCGTAGTACCAAGGTCGTATGTAAACACGGGGCTGTCAATTACTTCTACTCACGCTCTAACTATTATCCTACCGGAAAACTAATGGGATTTGAGAATTTTTTTTGAATAAAACAAAAGACAACTTGCGAGACGAAAAACTTATAATAAGAAGCTAGCATTCGATCAATGATTCACCATGAAATTAGATGAGAGAGATAAAAATAAAGATAGTTTTAATTTTGCAAATCATACTCGACCGTGACGGATCCGAAAATAAGACAAAATCTCGCTAGAGCATTAGGTCTCCTAACTTATAGACTCTTCGATCGAAATCTCTTTACAAACCAAAGAAGCCTAAAGTTGCATTATCGAGGTGATCCGCACTATTGGATTTGACTCCAATCCGGAGGATTTACGTCGTCCTATCTCTAGGATTGCGTTCAACTCCTTCCTTCTTTGAGTGATCTTTCACATTCATGAGCCTCTCGGCTACTCAAATATGAGATCCAAAGCCTACTACCGTATACCGGAAATACAGAGTCGACAAAAAAATAAATCAAAGAAGGATCGAGCATGAAATAACAAAAATAAAACTAAGAAAGAAAATAAACTCTCATCTCACTTCATGGATCCTCATGATCGAATGCTATAGGAAATTAGCTACGCATAATTGAAAGGGAAGACAAAACAAAATAAGAGAGAAACATTTTCATTACTTGCAAACAAAAAGAGTACACAAAATATTAAAAAGACAAGACTATGTTACGAAGAAAAACTTGCAAAAATGGAAAAGAAAACTAATACAATAGTGAAACTAAAAACAACTCACAAGCACTCTCCACTCTCCACTCAACACTCACATTCAACTTGAAACTTCACTTCTCAAAATTTTATCCTCGTTGGCTTGAGGGATGGGGTGGCTTTTATAGGAGATGGAGAAGGATCTAGAATGAAATGAAGAGGAGGAGGCCAAGGGGGGTGGCCGGCCATGTAAGGAGAGAAGTGCATGCATGGCATTAAATGAGGTGGAGAGAATTCATGCATGATATTTAATTAGGTGGAGAGAAAGAGGTGGGTTCAATGCATGGACTTTAAGGGAATGATTTGAAAAATATAAAATAGAAAAGGGGAATGAATAAGAAATAAAGAAAGAGAGAGAGAGAGAGGGGTTGAATGTAGAATAATAAAAACAAGAAATAAAAGAGGAGGAAAGAGTGTGGCCGACCATGTAGAGGGATTCATGCATTTGGAAATTAATGAGGAGGGGAGAGAGAGGGCATGAGGTGGCCGGCCATGCATGGGCCTTAAATGGACCAAACAATGGAGAGAGTGGGCTGCACTTGAAGGGGACGGGCAGCTCCAATGTGGGTTGCATCTTAAAGTTGGGAAGAGGCCGGCCATGCAATTTGTTGGCTGCTCCAATGAAGAGGGCTGCATGGATGTTGAAGTGGTTGGGCTGCATCATGTAGGCTGCATGGTTGCATTTACGTACAAGGGCTGCTTGGGCTCGGGCTCCACATGTGCAAGACTTGAAGGAGGCTCGGCAAACATGAAATGGGTTGGACTTGAGCTTGAGGGCTGCACCAAATTGAAAACTCGGGCATGAACCTACAAAAAAAGAGACAATACAATCATGGATTAGTCTACATAAAATAACAAAGTTAAAACAAGATTTTAAAACACAATAATAATAAAAACATTACAACATTAAAATTAAAACATTAAGACATATCATTAACTTTAATTATTATACATAACATGACATAACATATAATAACATAATACATATAATAAGACTATATAGATTTTTATATCAAAACTCTAATAACACTAGGAATTAAAATATTGTAAAGAGACATTAAAACATGAAATAACAATAATAAAATATAAATAAAATTAGGCATTTTGAATACTAAATTACCCCCAAAAAGGATGACTAAAACTAGTCATCAAATTCCCCCATGCTTAGACATTTGCTTGCCCTCAAGCAAATAGAAATAAAAACTAGGGAGGAGCAAAAAGAAAACAAAAGATATATATATATTTTTAAGTTCCATAGTTAAGAAAAACAAAACATGAAAAATTAAACTATCCTAATATTCATATTATCAACTAGTGGGGTGAGAAGTGCACAATAGAAAATTTGAAAATGCAACCCTAAAAATCTCATTAAAACATAAGAAAAGTCTACTAATTTCTAAATCTTAAAACAAGGCATCCAAAATTAATGAAATTAAGAAAAGCAAAAGTAGAAGTTCTAAATAGACGGCGCATTAACAAACTACTCGGTTGCTAGATAGACATTAACCCTAAAACACTCCAAGATAACCTCCAAAGAAATCCATCAATGATGGTGGCCATAGGCTTGTACGTTCACACTTTCTCCACTACGCGAATTTACGTTCTAAGATCAATAGGACTTCTACTAGGCATTAAAACTTGGCTTAGGTAAATGATTAGGAAGTGGAATCAAAGATAAACATGAAGGTTTTTTTGCACTAAACCAAGGTGAGCTCAAAAATAAACAAAGCATAAAAAATGAGGAATAACGAGTATGTCATTTCTCCAATATGAAACTACAAAAACAAGGCCATGAAAATTTTTCTTTTATAAACTTGGCCAAACATAAACTTTTTGCATTCATTTTATTTGATTTTGTAATGATATATTTTTTTTTCCTTTCTCAATTTTTTTTCTTTTGAATAGCATTTGATAAGAAAGCTCCAAAAATAAGCTTGAGAATTTCCTATTCATTTCAAAAATAATACCCTTCCCACAAAAAATAATTTTTTTAAGCTCAAATTTATAGTGCAAAAATAGGAAAGATTTTTGGCTTTGGTGAATATAATGAAATGAAAAGTGGAGCTAAAACAAGGAAAAAAAAGGAAAAGGCCCAAAATTGTTTTGCAAGGGTTTTGTTTTTGGTGGGCAAGAAAAGCTCAAACTATTCAAATGGTGGCCTAAATCATTTCTAAAGAACGTAAAAACGGCGCAAATGCTTCGAGAGTAGCTTGGTACAAGTTCTAGACACCAAGAAAGACTACCTCGCAAGTGAAAAAGAACTAATGATACCTAGCAACCATTCGTAAGCAACTAACCGAATAAAAAGACATAACTACACGTTGCTAGCTTATGACGTAAAAACTGGATGCCTATATTTAAGAAAAAGAAACTAGTAGAACTAAATTATGCTAAAATGATAAGTTTAGAAAACATTTTCAAATGAATCTATATAGAACTACAAAAACCGCACGGGCCTACACTTCACTAGAAGAAACATGAAAATAAAGATAGAAATAATTTTAGATTTTGTTTTTCAAATCGGTTTAAGCACAATTTTTTTTTAATTCTTGTTTTTCTAATTTTTTTGGGTTTTATATTTTATAATTTTTTTTTGGATTTTGATGACATAACATAAAATACTATACTAATATAAAACATAATATTATTTTTTCTTTTTTTTGGAAAGAAGAAAAACAGAAAGAAAAGACCAAAAGAAACTAGACCCCCCATGCTTAAATTCTTCATTGCCCTCAATGAAGAAAACATAAAGAAAAAGAGAAGGGGACTGAGAAGAAGAGAAAAAGAAAAATGCAGGAAAAATAAATAAATAAGAACAGGACTTCCCCGGGTTCGTGAGATGAAGGCGGATGTCGCTCCCCCATGCTTGCTTTTTAGAGTACTTGATCGTCAGCAGGTATGACGTGATCCATCTGATATCAGCAGCGGCGGAGCGGCGACCACGATCATGGACTTGATTGGCCTCCGGTAGAAAGAGCAAAATAAAAGAAAAATAGATAGAGTCCATGGGCAGATGCCCGATAATGTTTTTTATTACAACAGTCCAAATAAAAGAGTTTCATAAAAAAATAGTAGTCCAAAAATAAAAATGTCCATCAGAAAATAATAAACTAAGAATCAAAAAGAAGATTCTCCTTTGCAGGAGGCACAGAATCATTAGAGAAATAGAGTTTAAGTCTATGACCATTAACTTTAAAGTCCCCCTTATCGGGGTGTGAAAGTAGCACAGTGCCGTAAGGAAAAACATCCTTGACCGCGAACGGTTCGGACCATCTAGATTTAAGCTTTCCCGGGAAGAGACATAAACGCGAATTAAAAAGAAGAACCTGATCGCCTGGTTTAAAAGTTTTAGGGTGGCGCAGGTTCTTATCGTGATACAATTTCGTGCGTTCTTTATAAATTTTATTATTTTCATATGCGTACGCTCGCCACTCGTCAAGCTCATTTAGTTGGTTTTTTCTATGCTCGCCGACCGAGTGCGGATCGAAA
Source organism: Platanthera guangdongensis (assembly GCA_039583875.1). Classification (NCBI taxonomy): domain Eukaryota; kingdom Viridiplantae; phylum Streptophyta; class Magnoliopsida; order Asparagales; family Orchidaceae; genus Platanthera; species Platanthera guangdongensis. Next base: position 107,016,011 of record CM077155.1, on the reverse strand, counting down.
TTAAAAAACTTTAACGCCCAGTACGCACGGTGTTCTACTTCTACCGGAAGATGACACGATTTTCCATAGACTAATCGGAAGGGAGTACAACCGATGGCTGTCTTGTACGCTATCCGATAGGCCCACAGAGCATCGTCCAATTTTAAAGACCAATCCTTACGAGAAGTAGAAACATTTTTTTCCAAAATTCTTTTAAGTTCGCGATTGACTACCTCGACCTGACGGTTAGTTTGGGGGTGATAAGCAGTGGAAAATTTATGCGTAACGCCATATTTGGCTAAAGCCTTAGTGAGTTGAGCGTTGCAAAAATGACTTCCCCTATCACTAACGATCGCTCGAGGAAAACCAAAGCGAGAAAAAAATTTTTTTAGAAAATTGACAACAACGCGAGCATCATTATTTGGTAGAGCTTGGGCCTCTGCCCACCTAGAAACATAATCGACTGCGACTAGAATATATTTATTTCCTAAGCTGGAGGGAAATGGGCCGACAAAGTCTATGGCCCATAGATCAAAAACTTCGCATTCGAGAAAGTAGTTTTGTTCCATTTCATTTTTATTTGAGAGATTTCCAGTCCGCTGGCATCGATCACACCCGCCCACAAAGATTTGTGCATCTTTAAATATGCCTGGCCAATAGAAGCCAGCACTAAGTACTTTGTGTGCGGTGCGGTTAGCTTGATAGTGCCCGCCAGTCGGACCTTCATGAACATGTTTTAAAATTTGGTGACCCTCTTCCCGCGAAACACATCTCCTTACCACCTGGTCCGCAAAAATGCGAAATAGAAATGGGTCTTCCCAAAAATAATACTTCAACTCCGAAAAGAATTTCTTCTTTTGGTGAGTGGAGTATTCTTTTGGAAGGAACCGGGCCACAAGATAATTGGCCAGATCGGCAAACCGGGGGGTAGGAGATGAAGAAATATTAAAAAGACGCTCATCCGGAAAAGAGTCATTAATAAAAGTTTCATTTAAAATATCGAGATTGGGGTTTTCAAGACGAGAGAGATGATCAGCTGCTAAGTTTTCCGCTCCTTTCTTATCCCGAATCTCCAAGTCGAATTCTTGAAGTAAGAGGATCCAACGGATAAGACGCGGCTTGGCATCCGGTTTAGAAAGGAGGTACTTCAAAGCGGAATGATCCGTGAAAACAATAACCTAGAAAAGAGTAACATACGGTCGGAATTTATCAAAAGCAAAAATAACCGCTAAGAGCTCTTTCTCCGTCGTGGTGTAATTTTCTTGCGCAGAAGTGAGAGTTTTACTAGCGTATAAAATCGGATGAAAGTTCTTAGCGATTCGTTGACCTAAAACCGCACCTACCGCATGATTACTCGCATCACACATGATTTCGAAAGGTAAATCCCAAACTGGGGCGATCAAAATAGGAGCATTTATAAGTTTTGATTTAATTAATTCAAATGTCGCGAGGCATGATTCATCAAAAACGAAAGGAGTGTCTTTTTCGAGAAGGTGGGTGAGAGGCTTAGTAATTTTTGAAAAGTCTTTAATGAATTGTCGATAAAAACCCGCATGCCCTAAAAAACTTCTAATCGCTTTAATATTTGTAGGCGGCGGTAACTTTTCAATTACTTCAATTTTTGCCTTGTCCACTTCAATTCCCCTAGCGGAAATGTTGTGGTCAAGGACTAAGCCTTCACGTACCATAAAGTGACACTTCTCCCAATTTAAAACTAGATTCGTTTCTTCACAGCGTTGTAAAACTTTTTCTAAATTTTCTAAACATAAATTAAAGGAGTCGCCAAAGACAGAAAAATTGTCCATAAATATTTCCATAATATTCTCTACGTATTTATCAAAACTAGCAAGCATACACCGCTGAAAGGTGGCGGGTGCGTTGCATAATACGAAAGGCATTCTACGATAAGCAAAAGTTCCGAAGGGGCAAGTGAATGTCGTCTTCTCTTGGTCCTCGGGTGCGATAGGGATTTGAAAGTATCCCGAGAGACCGTCGAGGAAGCAATAAAAATTGTGCCCGGACAAACGTTCTAAAATTTGATCGATAAAGGGGAGGGGGAAGTGATCTTTTCGAGTGGCATCGTTTAGTTTACGGTAATCGATGCACATCCTCCATCCCGTTATCGTCCTAGTTGGAATTAAGTCATTATTTTCGTTTGTCACCACCGTGATCCCACCCTTCTTAGGAACAACCTGGACTGGACTTACCCACTGACTATCGGAAATAGGATAAATTATCCCCGCATCTAATAACTTAAGCACCTCTCCCTTCACAACCTCTTTCATATTTGGATTAAGACGACGTTGTGGTTGAACTACACCCTTAGGATAATTTTCAAAAAAAATTTTGTGTGTGCAGAAAGAGGGGCTTATGCCAGGAATATCACAAATTTGCCACGCTATACCTCGGCGATGCTTTTGTAGTAGTTCGATCAATTGATCGTTTTCGGATTGGGAAAGAAAAGCCGAGATTATAACGGGCAATTTTGAATCTTTTGCAAGAAAGGCATATTTGAGATGGTCAGGCAGTGGTTTTAAATCAAGCTGGGGTGGTTCGTCATAAGAATTTTTTAATTTTTTCTCTTTTTCAAAAACAAGATTTTCATATTTTTTTCTACTACATACAAAATTATTTTCAAAATTTTCTTGGATCGACATCACCGGGTTGTCAAAATTATGTGAAGAAATTTCAGAAAACGAAGAGGAAAATTCATTGGAAGAAATGTTGGAAAGGGAAAGGGAAGAATCTTCATTTAAAACATCAATAAAGAAGCATGAGTCATCATTTTGTAAAGAATTTTTCATTGATTGATTAATAGAAAATGTGACCTCATCATCTCCCACACGCAAAAACAACTTTCCGTTACTAACGTCTATAACAGCTCGAGAGGTGGCTAGAAATGGTCGTCCAAGGATAAGAGGAACCTCGACGTCCTCTTCAATATCAAGAATGACAAAATCCACCAGGAAGATGAATTTGTCGACTTTTACTAGCACGTCCTCAACGATACCTAGTGGATACTTGATAGACCTATCAGCTAATTGGATACTCATTCTTGTAGGGCTCAGAGTACCCAATCCTAACTTCTTAAATAGTGAAAAAGGCATCAAGTTGATGCTCGCTCCTAGATCTGCTAACGCATGTTTAACAAATAAATCACCAAAGACGCAAGGAATGGAAAAACTACCCGGATCATTTATCTTTTTAGGCAGATTAGAATTTTTAATGACTGCCGAGCATTCTTCATTCAATGTTACATGCAATAAGTTCTCCAATTTCGTCTTGTTCGTTAATAAGTTCTTAAGATATTTTGCGTACTTCGGCATTTGACTAATCGCTTCATGAAATGGCAAATTAATGTGAATTTGTTTGAACATTTCAAGAAAGCGTTGGTACTGATCATCTAGTTTGTCTTTCCTAAGTCTAGCCGGATAAGGAGGTGGCGGAAATTCTTTTAGAACAATCGGAGCATCATTTTGAAAACCATTTTTTTCTTTTGCAGAATTAGAAATAATGGAGCCATCCTTTTCTTTTTCAAAAATAGATTTTTCTTTTTCAAGATCTATGTTATTATTCTCCTTGGGGGTACAAACAGGAGGGACAATCACCCTTGGCTCTTCCCTTGTGGTGGGCTCGTTAACAACTTTACCGCTCCGAAGGGAAATCGCATTTGCGTGTTCCCTTGGGTTAGGCTCAGTGTTCGAGGGAAGAGTTCCAGGTGGTCTCTCGGAAAAGGCCTTGGTGAGTTGGCCGACTTGATTTTCTAAGTTTTTCATTGATCCTGTTAAATTTCTAATAGTGGCATCGTTCGAGCTTATATATTTAGCGAGGATCTCTTCCAAAGGGGAAAGGTTTTTGAAAATTTTGTTGCGGTGGTGGTGGTGGTGTAAAATCGTGCGGTGGGTGTATGGCGTTAGCGTTATTACTCCACGAGAAATTTGGATGGTTAAGCCATCCGGGGTGATAAGAATTAGAAGAAGAAGAAAAACCAGGCGGAGAAGAAAAATTCGGAAAAACAGAAAAATTGTTTGCAGAATTATTTTGAGCAGGCCTGGGTATGTTCCCCAGATAATCCACCTGCTCGGCAGCAGCAGCATTCATATTTTCATATACCTTAGCGGCGGAGGAAGCAGTCATCTCCGAAATCTTCTTGTTCAACATTTCCACTTGCAATGCCAGTTGCGAAACCGAGTCCACTTCATAGATACCTGCAGGTTTAGATGGGCGAGTCCTAGATGAATTCCACTGATAAGTGTTCATCGCCATGTCCTCGATAAGCTCAAGAGCGGCTTCCGGAGTTTTGCGGTCCAAAGAACCAGCGGAAGCAGCATCTATCATTTGCTTAGTTTCTTGATTTAGCCCATTGTAAAATGTCTGAACCTGTAACCATACAGGCAGAGCATGATGAGGGCATCTTCTCAAAAGTTCTTTGAACCTCTCCCAAGTGTCATAGAGGGTCTCAGAAGCAATTTGAGAATAAGAAGTTATATCATTTCTTAACTTAGCAGTTTTAGCGGGAGGGAAATATCTAGCAAGAAATTTATCGACTAAAATGTTCCAAGTAGTGATTGATCCTCTTGGAAGAGAACTCAACCACTGTTTGGCTTTAGTTCTTAAGGAGAAAGGGAAGAGTCTTAGCCTTATAGCATCATCTGAGACACCATTTATTTTGAAGGTGTCACAGATTTCAAGAAAATTGGCAATATGCAAGTTCGGATCTTCATCTTGTAATTCGTCGAACTGTACATATTGCTGCACAATTTGTATGATGCTCGGCTTAAGCTCGAAGTTATTGTTCGCAATTGTAGGTCGAACAATACTTGTTTCAGTCCCCTCCAGGTTGGGTCGAGCATAATCGGACATGGTCCTTTGCTGAGCCATTCCTGGGTTGGGATCTCCCATTTCGGAAAAATTACAATCCCCGAAGGAATCCTCAACCGCTGTTTGAGAAGTGGAACCCCCGAATCGTAGTTGTCTCCGAAAGGAGCGTTCGATTTCCGAGTCCAAATCAACAAGTAGCGACGGATTCGCTCGGGTCATGCACTAGCAAAGAAAACGAGGGAAGATGAAAATGAAAGCTTGGAAAAGAAAGAAAAAGAGGAAAAGAAAGGAAATTTTTTTTTGTTTGTTTTTTTTGAAAAAAAAGATTTTTTCTTAGACGGCTTGGCCCTCGAACTTCCCGAGGACTACCCGGTGAAGGGTTCGCCCGGTACTAGGTAAAATGGTGGCGCTTAAAGCCCCTTACCCTTTTCGAGAGATTTTAGGTGGGGTAGAAATAAGGTGAAGTGGGTTGATTATAAATATTTAAATATATAAATTAAAATTTTTTTTATTTTTGTAGAAGTAATAGCGCAAGCGTTTTCAAAATATTGACGAAGAAAAGTCCCCGGCAACGGCGCCAAAAACGTGGTGGGCCAAAACCCGAACAGGCAAGCGTACCTGTCGAATCGTAGTACCAAGGTCGTATTTAAACACGGGGCTGTCAATTACTTCTACTCACGCTCTAACTATTATCCTACCTGGAAAACTAATGGGATTTGAGAATTGTTTTTGAATAAAACAAAAGACAACTTGCGAGACGAAAAACTTATAATAAGAAGCTAGCATTCGATCAATGATTCACCATGAAATTAGATGAGAGAGATAAAAATAAAGATAGTTTTAATTTTGCAAATCATACTCGACCATGACGGATCCGAAAATAAGACAAAATCTCGCTAGAGCATTAGGTCTCCTAACTTATAGACTCTTCGATCGAAATCTCTTTACAAACCAAAGAAGCCTAAAGTTGCATTATCGAGGTGATCCGCACTATTGGATTTGACTCCAATCCGGAGGATTTACGTCGTCCTATCTCTAGGATTGCGTTAAACTCCTTCCTTCTTTGAGTGATCTTTCACATTCATGAGCCTCTCGGCTACTCAAATATGAGATCCCAAGCCTACTACCGTATACCGGAAATACGGAGTCGACAAAAAAATAAATCAGAGAAGGATCTGCATGAAATAACAAAAATAAAACTAAGAAAGAAAATAAACTCTCATCTCACTTCATGGATCCTCATGATCGAATGCTATAGGAAATTAGCTACGCATAATTGAAAGGGAAGACAAAACAAAATAAGAGAGAAACATTTTCATTACTTGCAAACAAAAAGAGTACACAAAATATTAAAAAGACAAGACTATGTTAGGAAGAAAAACTTGCAAAAATGGAAAAGAAAACTAATACAATAGTGAAACTAAAAACAACTCACAAGAACTCTCCACTCTCCACTCAACACTCACATTCAACTTGAAACTTCACTTCTCAAAATTTTCTCCTCGTTGGCTTGAGGGATGGGGTGGCTTTTATAGGAGATGGAGAAGGATCTAGAATGAAATGAAGAGGAGGAGGCCAAGGGGGGTGGCCGGCCATGTAAGGAGAGAAGTGCATGCATGGCATTAAATGAGGTGGAGAGAATTCATGCATGATATTTAATTAGGTGGAGAGAAAGAGGTGGGTTCAATGCATGGACTTTAAGGGAATGATTTGGAAAATATAAAATAGAAAAGGGGAATGAATAAGAAATAAAGAAAGAGAGAGAGAGAGAGGGGTTGAATGTAGAATAATAAAAACAAGAAATAAAAGAGGAGGAAAGAGTGTGGCCGTCCATGTAGAGGGATTCATGCATTTGGAAATTAATGAGGAGGGGAGAGAGAGGGCATGAGGTGGCCGGCCATGCATGGGCCTTAAATGGACCAAACAATGGAGAGAGTGGGCTGCACTTGAAGGGGACGGGCTGCTCCAATGTGGGTTGCATCTTGAAGTTGGGAAGAGGCCGGCCATGCAATTTGTGGGCTGCTCCAATGAAGAGGGCTGCATGGATGTTGAAGTGGTTGGGCTGCATCATGTAGGCTGCATGGTTGCATTTTCGTACAAGGGCTGCTTGGGCTCGGGCTCCACATGTGCAAGACTTGAAGGAGGCTCGGCAAACATGAATTGGGTTGGACTTGAGCTTGAGGGCTGCACCAAATTGAAAACTCGGGCATGAACCTACAAAAAAAGAGACAATACAATCATGGATTAGTCTACATAAAATAACAAAGTTAAAACAAGATTTTAAAACACAATAATAATAAAAACATTACAACATTAAAATTACAACATTAAGACATATCATTAACTATAATTATTATACATAACATGACATAACATATAATAACATAATACATATAATAAGACTATATAGATTTTTATATCAAAACTCTAATAACACTAGGAATTAAAATATTGTAAAGAGACATTAAAACATGAAATAACAATCATAAAATATAAATAAAGTTAGGCATTTTGAATACTAAATTACCCCCAAAAAGGATGACTAAAACTAGTCATCATAGTGCAGGCTGTGGTGCTATAGTTTGCAGAGCCTTTTTATAAGTCTGGCTCCTCCTCTTGAAGACTTGAAATTTTCTTTTCTTTGCTCTTGTAGCCTCCTCATCTTCAGATGCTGAGGTGCTTGCTATTTCTACCCTCTCCCTAGGTAGCTCCTCAACATTCTTTGGTTTCTCAGGCTCTTTCCTTGCAGGTTCTTCAACAATTACTACTTGCTCCCCCTCAACTTGAGCATTCTCCCCCTCAGCAGCAGCACTTTCCTTCTCAAAGTCTGTCTGATCCAAGTTACGGAAGAGATCTTCCATAGTAAATTCTTGTCGAGGAAGAGATGGAGAATCCCTAGTCTCATCAACAACTTGATGGGGTTCCACTTGATCTATAACAGATGTGTCCTCCATGACAACATCTGGGGGTTGACCTATCAATCTGTGGTTGCTGATTAACATTATTTAATGAATCAGACAAAACAGTATCCTCAATAAGGAAAACTAAGTTATTGATTTCAGTGAGTACCTCAAGTATGGTGTTTGTAGCTTGCTCACTTTCTAGTGGAGTTGGCTCTTCCACTACTAGAGGCTCCCCCTGGATAGTATCCTGATGTACTGGGCTAGCTTGAGTTAACTCCCCCTGCCTCTCTGCAACATCTTGTTGAGCTGGAGACTTTCCAGCATCTCTAATGTCTTCTTCATCAGGAGTGAAGACAACATGCTCTTCTGAACTGCTGGAAGACGCTTGAGCCACTGGGGCTATCTTCTTCTTCTTCTTTTGTGGAGTTATTTTCTCAGGAGTAGGCAATTCTTTGGTCAAGACCCTATCCCATCTTGAGAAGAGTCTCATGTCCATCTTCCTCATGTGATTTATTTTAGATCCAGCAGCTTGACTCATTACTTCTGGTATACTACCAGCCAAGTAAAGACTGAGTATCCTACCCAAATTGGGCTTCTTCATACTCTCTTTATTCTTGTCAAAGACTACTACAGACCAATCAGTTTTCAATGTGAAGATAATCCTTGTCATAAGATTGAACATATGGGCTGATACCCTGTCATGCCCTCCATGCTTACTCAAGATCACCTTGCCAACAATTTCTGAGAGAAATTTGCCTTGGCTGTTCATCCCTTTTCTATTGAATACTGATACAATTTTCAGCTTGGAATCCAGTCCACACCATGTTAAAGCTTCTCTGGTCTTAGAAGCAGTAACTTCATCTTCTTCCTTTGTCCTTGGTAGGTTTAGAACCTTTCTTAAACTTTTTGGTGAGACCTTCACCTTTTCTCCATGTACCTTTGACTTTATCTTGAGTCCAGATTCGTCTAGGGTTGCACCATTCAGAAATTCTAATACTTCTTTCTTCCAGATCTTAGTCGGCTCTGAAACAAGAAAATCTAACCCTGAGTCTGCAACTAGGGTTACCACATCCTTGATCTCTTGTTCTGCATCGTCAAACGCAAGCCGCACCAGTTCATAGCCTTCGTTCACGTTCTCCTCGAGCTTTGGATCCATTAGGGTTTGAAGAATTTGAATGGAGAGAAGAGAGGTGTCGACACACAAGTTTGGTCTCGAAACTTTGGTGTGAGTGTCGACAGACAATGGCAAAATCCTATTTATACCTTTCTAGGATTGAAGATGAAAGGGCGGGTTAACTAACTTAAATTGTGTCGACACTGTTGATAAGTGTCGACACAGACTTATAATGTCTCGACACCTATGTGTCGACACAAGTATAGTCGACAGAACATATGTGTCGAGACTTGTCTATGTGTCGACACCGCTTAGCTCGACACTTAGTCGAGACTTTACTTGCCTAATTCTGCATAAGATTTAAGTGTCGACACCATATTGGATGTGTCGACACCTACCCAGAATGTGTCGACACTAATTTTCTGAAGTGTCGACACCAACTTCCTAGATGTGTCGACACCTTTTCTCTAAAGTGTCGACACCACTTTTCTGTCTCGACACAGACAACTCTGTGTGTCAACACTATTTTACTTAGCCATTTCTGTAAACTTAGTCTAAGTTTATCATACCTAATTCAATTTTGAACCTATTGAATTTGGTTTCTTCTAGGGGCTTAGTATACATGTCAGCTAGTTGATTATCTGTATTTACATACTCTAGTGATATATCTTCTTTTTCTATATGTTCCCTTAGAAAATGATATTTTATCTCAATATGTTTAGTTCTACTATGGGAAACAGGATTGTTAGCAATAAATATAGCACTAGTAGAATCACAAAACAGTGGTGTTCTACTTACTTGAATAGCATAATCCTCAAGCTGATGTTGTATCCATAGAAGTTGAGCACAACAACTTCCTGCAGCACATATTCTGATTCTGCTATGGAGATAGCCACACTTGTTTGCTTTTTGCTACTCCATGAAATCAGTGTTCCACCTAGGAATTGACAGGTACCAGTTGTACTTTTCCTATCTTCCTTGCAGCCTGCAAAATCTGCATCTGAATAACCTGTCAGTTCAAAATCTCCATTCCTACGGTACCAAAGGCCTAGATAAGGAGTGCCCTTTAGATATCTCAGTATTCTTTTGACTGCTGTCAAATGAGACTCTTTAGGGCATGCTTGGTACCTAGCACAGACACATGTAGCATACATGATATCTGGTCTACTTGCAGTCAAATATAGAAGGGAGCCAACTATCCCTCTATACAAAGTCTCATCTACAGGTTTCCCTGCATCATCTTTGCTAAGAGACATACTTGACCCCATAGGAGTTTTCATGGTACTGGATGAATCCATACCATACTTTCTTATCAGTTCTAGGGTGAACTTAGACTGGCATATGGATAAACCATTCTCAGTCTGTCTAACTTGGAGACCCAAGAAGAACTTAAGTTCCCCCATACTGCTCATCTCAAATTGCCCTTGTATAAGTTTTACCAACTTTTTGCAAAGACTACTTTTAGTAGACCCAAATATGATGACATCTACATATATTTGGACTAGTATTATCTTGCCTCTGGATTCCCTAAGGAATAGAGTCTTATCTATTTTCCCCCTTGTGAATTTATTCTCAATGAGGAAACTAGACAGGGTTTCATACCAAGCCCTAGGGGCTTGCTTTAACCCATACAAAGCTTTCCTAAGTCTATAGACATAATTAGGTTGAGTTGAATCAACAAAACCTGATGGCTGTTCCACATAGACTTCCTCTTTCAGATTGTCATTCAAAAAGGCTGACTTAACATCCATTTGGTATACTTTAAAACCTTGATAGGTTGCATAGGCCAGGAACATCCTTATGGCTTCCAGTCTGGCTACTGGAGCAAAGGTTTGATCAAAGTCAATACCTTCTTCCTGCCTATATCCTTTAGCAACCAATCTTGCTTTGTTCTTTATGATGACTCCATGTTCATCCATCTTGTTCCTAAAGATCCACTTGGTCCCAATTATGTTGTGGTCTTTTGGTTTAGGAACAAGCTCCCAGACTTTGCACCTTTTGAACTGATTTAGCTCTTCTTGCATTGCCTCAATCCAATGAGGGTCTAGGATGGCTTCTTCAAATTTCTTTGGCTCTACTTGGGATAGAAAACTGGAGTAGAGTACTGCATTCAGATTTCTGCTCCTTGTTTGTACCCCTTGTCTTAGATCACCAATGATTTGTTCTGCTGGATGATCTCTTAGATGTCTATTAGCTGGAGGCATCCTGACTTCAGGTTGAACTCCTTCAGCTTCTTCAACTTGCTGCACTCCTTGGACTTCTTCTGCATTAGGTACATGTAGTACTCCCCCTGGACAACAACCACTATCTTATACTTGCTGTCTTACAGTAGGTTCTTCTTCTATAGTGAGCTTGTCCATCTTCTCAGTCACACCTGTGGAGCTGCAAATACTACTAGACAACTCATTGTTAATAAGTCTAGTTTCATCAAATACTACATGAACTGACTCCTCTACAACTTGTGTAGTCAAGTTGTAGACCCTATAAGCCTTACTATTGTTGTTGTACCCAACAAAGATCCCCTCTTGGGACTTGGCAGCAAACTTAGTCAAGTAAGACTTTCCATTGTTAAGTATAAAGCACTTACAACCAAAGATCCTGAAATAGGATAGGTTTGGTTTTCTGCCTTTCACAATCTCATAGGGGGTCTTTTTATGGCTTTTAGTAATGGTAGCCCTATTAATTACATGGCATGCAGTATTAACTGCCTCAGCCCAGAAATATTCTGGTAGAGATGTGTCACTTAATATGGTTCTACCATCCTCAATCAAGGTTCTATTTTTCCTCTCAGCAATGCCATTTTGCTGAGGTGTCCTTGGTGAAGAAAATTCCTGAAATATCCCAAATTCTTCACATAGTTTTGCCATACTATCAGAATGAAATTCAGTACCATGGTCACTTCTTATCTTGACCACTATACTGTCTAGTTCATTATGAATTTGTTTAACAAAGCTGTAGAAGATACTAGGTGTTTCAGATTTCTGTCTAAGGAAGAACACCTAGGAAAACCTTGAGTAGTCATCTACAACCACAAAGGTATAGACCTTCCTACCTAGGCTGTGAACTGGCATAGGACCAAAGAGATCCATATGCAAGAGGTATAAACACCTCACAGCATCTTTGTTTTCAATGCTACTAAAGGTGGATCTAGTCTGCTTGCCCTTTTGACAAGCTGAGCATATTCCATCTTTAATACACTTAACTTGAGGACCATTCCTCACTAACTCTTTTTTATAAAGTTGGCCAATTGTCTTGTAGTTGAGATGGGCTAGCCTCTTGTGCCATTTGACACAATGAGAGACTTTCTCATCAGCTACAAGACATACTGGAGAACCATTGTTCTCACACATAATGTCTAGACAATAGACATTTCTTTTTCTATAACCTGTCAAAATGATCTCTTGATCATTTGACCTCCTGATATGACAACCATTTTTAACAAATGAGATGTCATATCCTAAATCACTCAGTTGACTTATACTAATAAGGTTATGTTTCAAACCTTTAACATAAGCCACTTGAGTAATTGTTATATGGGAGCTTGAAATGTTACCAAAACCCTTGATAAATCCTTTTTCAGAACCACCAAAGGTGACTTTTGGACCATCCTTGATAGGTGTGTAGTCCTTTAGCAATCCCCTAGTTCCAGTCATGTGCCTGGAACATCCACTGTCCAAGTACCATATTGGGGCATGGCCACTTGGACTTACCTGCAAAACAGATTAGTTGACCTTAGAACCCAAAGAATTCTTGGGTCCTTGGTACTGGTTAGTTTGCCTCCTAACAAAGCTACCTGCAGATTTTCCAACAGGCAGTTTGCTACTCACTTTGGCACTTGCATTGTGCCAACAGTCCATGGCAAAGTGGCCTACTTTGCCACAGCACCAGCACTCAAATCTATTGTACCTTTGCTTAGGTACATTCCTAGTTTTTTATCTACAACTGGCTTGTTGAGAGCTGGGGCTTTGCCCTTAAACTTGGACTTGACAGTCCTAGCAGGGTTAGTAAACCCCAATCCAGTTTTACCCTTGTGAGGTATAAACTCATCAATCAAAGGTAGAACAGACTTAGGTTTAGAAAACCTTGCAACAATGTCTCTCTCCTTCTGAAGACTAATCTCCAGACTTTTGATTTGATCATTCTTAAATGTGATAGTCCACATATGAATCACAGTTATGTGCTTCAGTCTGGCTATTTCATTTAGTTTTTGATCAATCATTTTCTCAAAATCAGTTGCAGCAACTTTGAGACTAGCAATTTCCTTTGCCTGACTCTTGGCTAGGGACTTGATCTTCTTAAAAGCTTGCAACAGAACTCTATATTCATCAATCAGTTGATTAATATCCCCTTCTGATTCAGATCCACTGACATCATTTGATGCTGATGTAACTGAATCAGAACTAGCACTAGAAATTGAACTTAAAGAACAATTTTGTACCTTACTAGGTCCAGGCTGCTCCTGGATTTTGTCACCTTCTGTTAATGCCATCAGTCTTTTGCACTGGATGTCCTCTTGCTCATATATAGAGTTCATTATCTGGATGAACTCTTCTTCCTATTCCTCAGCAAACAATCCTATGTATGCTTCAGCTTCTGACTCAGTTTATGATGAAGATATGTCTGACAGGCTTTTATCCTTTTTGGCAACAAAAGACGTTTCCTTCTTTCCCTTGAATTGAGGCTTTTTCTTATCATTAGACTCTTTCCTTCTCTCAGGACAGTCAGCAATAACATGTCCTTGTCTGTTACAGCAATAACAAACAATTTTTGATAAAGTTGCTTTGCCTGACTTGGTCTTTTTCCTGTCTTTCTTTGATGACTTCTTGTTCTGATAATAGTCATCTTTTCCCTGTGAAGTAGATGGCTTTGTCCTCCATTTTTTCTTCTTTAGAAATTTCTGAAAGTGTCTTGTGAATGCTGCAAAGTTCTCATCACTTTCACTGCTTTCAGACTTTCTGCTTTCTGAATCATCTGACTCAGTCTCAGCTACTTTAGGAGGTGGAGTTGGTGACTTACTTCTGTATTTTCTGGTGGCTTCTGTCTTGAATGCCACTGTCCTTTCTTTATGTTCACTTCTTGTAGACTTCTCCTCTTCTTTTCTCACCATCAACTGCATCTCATAGGATAGCAGTTTTCCAAACAGTGTTGGTGGAGGGATATCTGCTAACTTTGCCATTTCCCTTATGTCACAGATCTTGGTGTCCCAATCCTTTGTTAGGGACCTCAGAAACTTATCATTAAGCTCATAATTACTGAACTCTCTTCCATAGGACATTAGCTCATTGACAATCCTATAAAACTTCTTATAGCATTCTGTGATGCTATCAGACCTACCTTGCCTAAAACTTTCATATTCTTGGTTTAACAAAGATTTTCTATCCTGTCTCACTTCTTTTGAACCCTCCATGTACACTATAAGAGTATCCCACATCTCCTTAGATGTCTTACAGTGAATAAAGTTCTGAAAGGTAGCATCATCTATGGCACTCACAATGATATTCTGAGCCCTCTTGTCCATTGTGGCTAGAATTATCTCATCTTTTGTCATTTCAGAGAAGTCCTTAGGTGTTCTCTGATTTGCATCCAAGACTGAAACCTTCATAGGCACATATGACCCTTCTTTAAGTGTGATATATATTCTAGGGTCTGAGGCTTCCATAAACAGTCTCACCCTTTCTTTCCAGATGCCAAAAATTTCTTTTCTGCAAATGGGCAACTTCATGGATCCAAGTTCCTTATGATTCTCAGTTGAACCCATGTTTCTTGATTTTCTTGATTCTGCAATTTACTTAGACTGAATCTGCCAACAGGATCTACTCAGACAGTTAAGTCCTTTTTTGAGTAACCTCCCTCTGATACCACTTGAAATAAATTGTACCTAATCACCTAGAGTGGGTGGGGGGGTGAATAGGTGCCTTAATCTTTTTAAACCTTTTTAGGCAGATTGCAGATTATATCACAGATTTATAACTAATTCTACACAGCAGTCAATCAGCAATCACAACAATCAAACAATCACACAGTGAACACACAAATTTATAGTGGTTCCCCAAGGTTTGGGTACATCCACTTTCCCCCTTCGCCTATCTAGTAGTGTACTAGATTCGGCCAAACTCCTCCACTATCTCAAATCCTCAGATCTTACACTCAGAACCCCAAAACAGGTTCCTACAGCTCAGACCCAAGGCCCTACAACTCAGCTTCTTCACAAAGCCTACACTCAGCTTCTTCACAAAGCCTACACTCAGCCACAACATGCCTACACTCAGAGAATTAGATCTCCTACACTCAGGCATACAGGACCTACCACTCAGCCTTTATAATTACAGGCTTACAACTCAGATCCCTGAGGATCCTACAAGAAATATAAAATACAAAGTGTATATACCTACAACTCTGAATAGAGAGATGAGTTGATAGGTTCTTGATGAGTTCTTGGAAGAACTCTGCTGAGATCAACCTCACTTGGCTTTTCTTCAAAGCTTCTTGAATGTAGAACACAATAGGGTTGATCTTCACTGCAGCTGATCCTTGATCTCTGCAACTTAAGATTCAGAACAAAGTCTGAACCCTTCTTCTCAGCCTGGTTCCAACGGCTGTCTTCTTGGATGGAGCTCTCTCTCTCCAACTACTTAGAACTTCACTTGAAATTCTTCAATGAATTGCTTTTCAACAACTTGTTATCTGTAGAATGTATAAGCCTTTATATAGACTTTCTTCATGGTGACCGGCTGATCCGATTTCTAACAGCTTTCTGACAACTCTGACAGGTGCAGTAGACCGGCTGGAATGGCAGCTGTCAAGTCATCCAGTCAGTTCTTGAAAAATCTGTAACTGTCTGAAAGTGTCGAGACAGTCTGTCTTTAAGTGTCGACACTTATAGACCAAGTGTCGACACAAGTTGACTAAGTGTCGACACTAGCCTTCAAGGTGTCGACACAACTCCTTGTGTTGTAGAAATTACTTCTCGACACAGCTTCTTCATCATGTGTCGACACTGATAATGTGTGTCAACACTGAAAGTCCACCTAGTGTCAGCTATGTGCACCTATGGGGGGGGGGGAATAGGTGACATGTGGTTCTTTTGCGGAATTTACGGATGTACCTGCACAATAAAAACAACAAGCACAGCACACAGAATACACAGCAAATTTATAGTGGTTCCCCGACTTGGGTACATCCACTTTCCCCCTTCGACCTATCTCCCCAACAAGGGACGACTCGGTCACTTCTCCAACGGGATTGAAATCCAATCCCTTCACTAACGGAAGGAGCCCTTCCACACGTGAGAGTCAACACTCCCACAAAACGGGTTGCACCCAACCCTTACAACACGGAACAAAAGTTCCCTTACAACGAAATTAAATATAGAGTGTACACGTGATACAAACTTCTTTTGGAGACTACGGTGTTCCTCTTTGTTCGACGACGTGTTCTTGAGGTCGATGAAGAGTCTACAACCTTGGTCTCTCTTGGAGAGGATCTCCCGGAACCGGCGGCGGCAATCCGAGCGGCGGCTTGGTTCGGAGTCGGCGGCTACGAAGGTGCGCTGCTGCAGTGCTTTGAGATCCAAACTTCTTTGCGAAGCAAACTAGGTCTACCAACGGTCACTCTAGGATCGGTCGTCTCGATCGATTCGGACGGGGGAGTTTTTCCCGGTCAACAAATCGAGAGACAAGAGATCTCTGGATAGACACGTGAGACGCAAGCTTTGCTAAGCTTCTGTCGCTGGAGATCGGGAAGATGAACGAACAGCGGCGGCGACGTACTTGCTCGAGCGCGACGGTGGCGGAGGAGAGAAATCGCGATATTAGGGTTTCCGCTTGCTCGGCTTCTTTCTGTGTCCGTCTTCCGTTCAAAATACCCGAGTATAAATACTGTAGCTACCCCCAATAAGACCGTTTGTGGGACCCACAAAAGGAATCCCCAAATCCCGGTCCAGATATTTAACAGCGGCAGAATCCGGTTCAGGAATTTCCAGAAAAACGCCAAGTCAAAATCGGTGAGAATCGAAAGTGATTCTCGCCGAGTCGCCGAGAATCAAAGGTGATTCTCGACGATTCGGCGAGAATCAAAGATGATTCTCGTCGAATTTGCCTTGGTTGCACGCACTGCTTTAAGCCAGGTCGAGACGGCGAGAATCAACCAGTGATTCTCGTCGATTCGACGAGAATCACTAAGTGATTCTCGTCGATTCTTACTTAGACTCAGAGGTGCTTGCTTAGAAGTTGCTGGAACGTGTTCGGCGAGAATCAACAGCTGATTCTCGATGAATCGGCGAGAATCCCAAGTGATTCTCGCCGAATCGGCGAGAATCACTGGGTGATTCTCGTCGATTCTAACTTAGACGAATTTTCGTCTTTCCACCTATGAGATGCTCCTTGACCCATCCTTGCTCCTTGTCTGCTCCTGCATATTTACAGCCCTGTGCTTGAAAATAAGTGCACTCCAATAGAGAGAGTACACGTAGGCCAACACACTGATCTGCTCAACGAGGGATTACGTCGTGCAGACCCGTGTATATTGACCTACTGCACCCTGACATTGGTGTGCACTTAGCGTGGAAAAACTGCAAGCACAACTAGAAGGATTTTATCAAATACATAGTCTATTGACCTTAGCTTGTTCAGGGGCTTCTTCAAATCAGGTGCATTGTGGATACAATACCCAACAATCTCCTCCTATTTGAAGAAGCCTAAACCCTACAAGCTAAGGTGAATAGAGCAGATGAGAACGAAAACCATAAACTAAAAAGAGAGTTGAGTGAGTTATCCATTACCAATATCAATTTCTTGGGAGCGAGCGTGGAGCCACCTTAGCCTTAGCCGAGAGGGTAATCTCCCCCTTTTCGGCTTCTACAAATCGGGGTTTGTAGCGTTTGACCCTTTGCTCCCCCTCAGTTCTTGCACGGGCCTGGAGCCTCTGTAGTCTTCATTCGTCATAATTGAGCATCCCCAATTCAGTCTTGAAAATATTGAACTTGGCCTCATCTAGGGGCTTTGTGAATATATCAGCAATCTGCTTGTCCGTGGGGACATAACAGAGAGAGATATCCTTGTTCTCCACGTGCTCCCGAATGAAGTGGTAGCATACTTCAATATGCTTCGTTCTGCTGTGCGACACCGGATTGTTGGCAATGACAATTGCACTGGAGGAGTCGCAGTACATGTGTACTTCCTTGAACTGAAGGTCGTAGTCGGCTAACTGGTTTCTGATCCATAGAAGTTGTGCGCAACAGCTTCCGGCAGAGATATACTCTGACTCTGCTGTGGAGGTTGCAACACAATTTTGTTTCTTGCTGTTCCATGAGATAAGCCTCCTGCCGAGGAATTGACACGTCCCGGAGGTGCTTTTCCTGTCATCCCTGCTCCCTGGGGGTTGAGCGACGTATACTTCCTCCTTCAGGTCTCCGTTCAGGAATGCCGATTTCACATCCATTTGATAGACTGTGAATCCTTTGTGTGAAGCATACGCCAGGAACAACCTGATTGCCTCGAGCCTTTCTACTGGTGCGAAGGTCTGGTCGAAGTCAATCCCTTCCTCCTGTCTGTAACCTTGAGCCACCAGCCTGGCCTTGTTCTTTACGATGACACCATGTTCATCCAGCTTGTTTCGGAAGATCCACTTTGTGCCAATCACATTCTGCTTGTATGTTCTGGGAACCAGAGTCCAAACCTTGCACTGCTCGAATTGATGTAGTTCCTCTTGCATGGCTAGAATCCATGCCGCATCCTTGTTCGCCTCGTCGAACTTCTTTGGCTCAACCTGTGACAGGAAGCTAAGATGCAATACCTCGTTAATTGTACATCTTCGAGTTCTGACCCCGACACGAGGATCCCCGATGATCTGATCTCTAGGATGATCCCTCACGTGCCGGAGCTCTAGTAGTCGGGCGTCAGGAGCTTCAACTACTTCTTGGGCTTCTCTTTCCTCTAAGAGATTTGTTCTATCTTGATCTTCAACACTTTCAGATGACGTGGAGGTGGAGACTTTGACGTACTTAGGAGCGTCAACTTTAGCGGTCTCATCCAGACTCAGCTGTTCCAGTCGTGCACCTGCATCTTCAAGAATACTACTAGAAGAGTTGCTGTTAAGCAAACTTCCTTCATCAAATACAACATTTATTGATTCTTCCACCACTAGGGTTTTCTTATTGAAGACCCTATATGCCCGACTGTGGGCACTATAGCCCATGAATATGCCTTCGAAGCATTTTTCACTGAACTTAGTACGCGGGTACTTCCCATTATTCAGTACATAGCATCGGCAACCAAAAATCCTTAAGTAGGACATGGTTGGTTTCCTGCCTTTCAGTAGCTCGTAGGGCGTCTTACGATGATGCTTGTTGATCAATGCTCGGTTTTGTACATGACATGCCGTATTGACACCCTCTGCCCAGAAGTATTCCGGGAGAGAAGCATCTTTCAACATTGTCGTGCAGGCTTCAATGAGAGTTCTATTTCTTCTCTCCGCAACTCCATTTTGCTGAGGAGTGCGCGGGGAGGAAAACTCATGAAAGATACCTTGTTCTTCACAAAATTCTGTCATTGCACCAGATTCGAATTCTGTTCCATGGTCACTTCTGATTTTGACCACGGAGCAGTTAAATTCGTTCTGAACCTGCTTGACAAAATTGGTGAAGATGTCAAACGTATCTGACTTTCGTTTCAAAAAGAACACCCATGTAAACCGAGAATGATCATCAACTATCACTAGCGTATACGACTTGCCTCCCAAGCTATGAACTTGCATTGGACCAAACAAGTCCATATGCAAAAGGTAAAGACATCGGGAAGAGTCTTTGTCAGCGATGCTCTTAAAGGTAGCCCGAGTCTGTTTGCCCATCTGGCATGCAGGACATGGGCTATCTTTGATGCACTTGATACTGGGAGCATCCCTTACCAAGTCCTTGGAAAATAGCATACTAATTGTCTTGAAATTAATATGTGCCAATCTCTTGTGCCATTGTTCACAAAGAGATGCACTGCCTGTTGCCACAAGGCATACGGGGGTAGATGAATCTAAACTGAGAAAATCTAAACAAAAGATATTTCTGCTCCTAATGCCTGATAATACCGTTTCAGAAGAGGTACGTGAAATTATCAGACATTTATCCTTGCAGAACTTAACGTCATAACCTTTATCACATAACTGACTTACACTGATCAGGTTATGGTTTAACCCTTCAACATAAGCCACGTTGGTGATAGAGATTATACCGTTGGAAATCATACCATAACCTCTGGTGACTCCTCGATCTGACCCTCCAAAGATGACGTTGGGTCCATTCTTGACTGGAGTGTAATCACGCAGCAGGCTTCTTGTCCCGGTCATATGCCGGGAGCATCCACTGTCCAAATACCAGATCGGCGTTTTGGTGGCCTTTGGACATTCCTGCAAAACAAAATTAATTTGCCTTAGGAACCCAATCGAACTTGGGTCCTAGATTCCTGGTTAGCACACTCCCCCTCGGTTGGTTAACCCTACGAGTGGTCGGTCTCGCATTGCTAACACGGGGAGTCTCGTAGTTCCTTGGATTAAACCAACAATCCACGGCAAAGTGACCGACTTTGCCACAGCACCAACAGTCAAATCTGTTGTACCTCTTCCTAGGCTCCTGCCTTACCCTGGGAATGGTGGGTACTGCTGGGGCCTTGTATCTGGAGGTGGAGGCCTCATGGTGACAACAGTCGCATGACTTTGTCACCTTCTGTATAACAGGCTTGGCTTTTGGTGCCTACTTTCCATTATGGCCGCAAGAGAACAGACCATAATTTCCTATGTGGATTTCCTCATAAGGTGCCTTGAAGGCACTCTCACCGAAGTTCCGGGGAAAGTTCCAATCGTCATACCGGCTCTTTGGCTTTGCAACCGAGGGCCGGAAATGATGCCCAAAAGTTGACTCAAAGTCGTGTTGGTTGCAAGGAAAGCCAGGCTTTCTGAATGCAACAGGACTAAGAGGAGCCTTACCCTTTTCATCAGCAGAGGCCTTCTTGGCGACCTTATTTTTCCTCTGGTTCTTGTTTCTCCTAGATGAAGAACCAGGTACCACTATATGCCCCAAGCCAGCTCCTTTGGCCTGAGCAGAGAAGGTATCAACGACTGGAAGAACTGTTTTTGGCATGGAGAAGCTCTTGACGATCTTCCTTTCTGCCGCAAGTAGTTCTTCCAACTTGTCGACTTCCTCCTGCTTTAGATCAAGGAGCTTCAAAGACTCTGAATGCTTGGAAGTCAGGTCAAGGTGTTCCTGTCGGAGAGAAATCAAGCTAGTGACCTCTTCCCTTAGGGATACACATTCACCCTTAAGGAATTTTACTTCCTTCTTCTCAGCCTTCAGTCTCTTCCGGCACTCATCGAAAGTGTTGAGCAGAAGCTCATACTTCTCGAGGAGTTCAGCTTCACGGGCTGAAGGGCCATCCTCAGGTTCATCATCCTGAGACTCAGGATCAGAGTCGGAGTCGGAGAGAGGGGTGTGAGCTTTTACCTTCCCAGTAAATGGGGGGCATTCTCCTTCTGAGTCCGAGTGACCCACCAGCCCGAAGTAGGCTTCCTCATCATCACTGGAGTCTGAGGAATCAGACTCACTTAGTGTCTTTGGTCTTCTTGCGATGTAGCTCCGCTCCTTCTTCTTATCTATGGAGGATTTGAGCTCCTCTCCTTTCCCTTTTTCTCTTTTGCTTTGATGGCAGTCGGCCACGACGTGACCTGGCTTATTGCAACCAAAGCAAATAATATCAGAAGAACGATGTTTGTTAGGTTTAGATGCATACATGTCAGAAGAATAATTTTTCTTCTGATGCATGGAGGAGGAGCTGTCTTTCTTTCTTTGATTCCTCATCTTGAGGAACTTCTTGAACTCTCGGGTGATGAGGGAGAAATCCTCCTCCGACAGTTCTGAGCCGGAGGAGCATGGTTCAGAGTCCTCCTCCTCTTCCTTACTCCTCGCACGGTATGACATCGCACCCTTGCCCTTTCTGGAGTAACTGGCTTTTAGGGCCACAGTCTTTTCTTTTGCAGCAGCCTTCTCTGCTTCTTCCTCTGCCTTCCTGGTGTTCAGCTGAAGTTCATAGGACATCAGCTTCCCAAACAGGATTTGTGGATCAGTTTCTGCTAGTCTGCCAAATTCTCTGATGGCGCAGATCTTTGTGTCCCATTCCTTAGTAAGGGACCTAAGGAATTTGTCATTGAGTTCACCATTGGTGAACACTCTTCCGTAGCCCTTGAGGGCGTTGACAATCTTCAGGAAGTTCTCGTATGTGACTCTGATCTCTTCCTTAGGCCCTTGCCTGAAGGCCTCATATTTTTGGTTCAGGAGGGATCTCCGATCATCCCTCACTTCATCTGTGCCCTCTATTAGGATGATCAGGCACTGCCAGATCTCCTGAGCTGTCCTGCAGTTGCTGAAGTTTTGCATCATAGAATCATCAACTGCGCTCACCAGAATGTTTCGTGCCTTCTTGTCCAGTCCCACCAACACCATCTCGTCTTTGTCCATTTCAGAAAGTTTCTTTGGCACCTTCTTGATGGGATCGATGGTGGAGGCCTTAGTGGGGATATAAGGTCCCTCCTCCACAATCATGAAGAGTCGAGGATCGACTGCTTCCATGTAAAACCTGATTCTTTCCTTCCAGATCGGAAAGTTGAGTCTGTTGCACACTGGGATCTTGCCGGAGTACTTGAGCTCGTCCATAGTAGATATCTGTCTTCTTCTTTTGACACTAGGGGCAGGATTCAACTCAAGGTGTTAACCTTATTGATGAGTAACCTCCCTCTGATACCACTTGAAAGTCCACCTAGTGTCAGCTATGTGCACCTATGGGGGGGGGGGAATAGGTGACGTGTGGTTCTTTTGCGGAATTTACGGATGTACCTGCACAATAAAAACAACAAGCACAGCACACAGAATACACAGCAAATTTATAGTGGTTCCCCGACTTGGGTACATCCACTTTCCCCCTTCGACCTATCTCCCCAACAA
This sequence comes from Platanthera guangdongensis, assembly GCA_039583875.1. NCBI lineage: Eukaryota > Viridiplantae > Streptophyta > Magnoliopsida > Asparagales > Orchidaceae > Platanthera > Platanthera guangdongensis. Next base: position 106,993,216 of record CM077155.1, on the reverse strand, counting down.
GGGACGACTCGGTCACTTCTCCAACGGGATTGAAATCCAATCCCTTCACTAACGGAAGGAGCCCTTCCACACGTGAGAGTCAACACTCCCACAAAACGGGTTGCACCCAACCCTTACAACACGGAACAAAAGTTCCCTTACAACGAAATTAAATATAGAGTGTACACGTGATACAAACTTCTTTTGGAGACTACGGTGTTCCTCTTTGTTCGACGACGTGTTCTTGAGGTCGATGAAGAGTCTACAACCTTGGTCTCTCTTGGAGAGGATCTCCCGGAACCGGCGGCGGCAATCCGAGCGGCGGCTTGGTTCGGAGTCGGCGGCTACGAAGGTGCGCTGCTGCAGTGCTTTGAGATCCAAACTTCTTTGCGAAGCAAACTAGGTCTACCAACGGTCACTCTAGGATCGGTCGTCTCGATCGATTCGGACGGGGGAGTTTTTCCCGGTCAACAAATCGAGAGACAAGAGATCTCTGGATAGACACGTGAGACGCAAGCTTTGCTAAGCTTCTGTCGCCGGAGATCGGGAAGATGAACGAACAGCGGCGGCGACGTACTTGCTCGAGCGCGACGGCGGCGGAGGAGAGAAATCGCGATATTAGGGTTTCCGCTTGCTCGGCTTCTTTCTGTGTCCGTCTTCCGTTCAAAATACCCGAGTATAAATACTGTAGCTACCCCCAATAAGACCGTTTGTGGGACCCACAAAAGGAATCCCCAAATCCCGGTCCAGATATTTAACAGCGGCAGAATCCGGTTCAGGAATTTCCAGAAAAACGCCAAGTCAAAATCGGTGAGAATCGAAAGTGATTCTCGCCGAGTCGCCGAGAATCAAAGGTGATTCTCGACGATTCGGCGAGAATCAAAGATGATTCTCGTCGAATTTGCCTTGGTTGCACGCACTGCTTTAAGCCAGGTCGAGACGGCGAGAATCAACCAGTGATTCTCGTCGATTCGACGAGAATCACTAGTGATTCTCGCCGAATCGGCGAGAATCACTAAGTGATTCTCGTCGATTCTTACTTAGACTCAGAGGTGCTTGCTTAGAAGTTGCTGGAACGTGTTCGGCGAGAATCAACCGCTGATTCTCGACGAATCGGCGAGAATCCCAAGTGATTCTCGCCGAATCGGCGAGAATCACTCGGTGATTCTCGTCGATTCTAACTTAGACGAATTTTCGTCTTTCCACCTATGAGATGCTCCTTGACCCATCCTTGCTCCTTGTCTGCTCCTGCATATTTACAGCCCTGTGCTTGAAAATAAGTGCACTCCAATAGAGAGAGTACACGTAGGCCAACACACTGATCTGCTCAACGAGGGATTACGTCGTGCAGACCCGTGTATATTGACCTACTGCACCCTGACATTGGTGTGCACTTAGCGTGGAAAAACTGCAAGCACAACTAGAAGGATTTTATCAAATACATAGTCTATTGACCTTAGCTTGTCCAGGGGCTTCTTCAAATCAGGTGCATTGTGGATACAATACCCAACAAACACAACTCCTCGACACATGCCTTCAGTGTAGATACTTGCTGAGTGTCGACACAGCTCCTTGTGTCGACACATCTTCTTATGTTGAGACTTTTGCTAAGTGTCGACACATCTCCTTTGTGTCGACACTTGTACTTAGAATTTTGTTGAACTTTGCTAAGTGTCGACACAGCTCCTTGTGTCGACACTTTCTTCAAGTGTTGAGTCTTCTGCTGAGTGTCGACACATTCTTTCTTGTGTCTACACTTTCTTCAAGTGTTGAGTCTTCTACTGAGTGTCGACACATTCTTTCTTATGTCGACACTTTCTTCAAGTGTTGAGTCTTCTGCTGAGTGTCGACACATTCTTTCTTGTGTCGACACTTTCTTCAAGTGTTGAGTCTTCTGCTGAGTGTCGACACATTCTTTATTATGTTGACACTTATACTTAGACTCTGCTGAAATTTGCTGAGTGTCGACACAGCCTACAAGTGTCGACACTTTCTGATGTAGACACAGTTCCTCGGGGTGTCGACACAACTGCTAAGTGTCGACACAGCTTCACTGGACTTTTCTTCATTGAGTGTCGACACAGCTCCTTGTGTCGACACTTTCTGTCTGGTGTCGACACTGCATCCCTGGTGTCGACACAAGTACTCCAAGTGTCGACACTGCTTGCCTGGGTGTCGACACAGGTCTTCTTAAGTGTCGACACATTTCTTCTGGGTGTCGACACATGGACTTAGAATCATTTCATCTTTCCCTGCAAATACTTAACCTGCACAAGGCAACTCAAAAATACATCAAATACATTTTGATGTATATCATTGAGTAGGGTGAAGCTTCTTCAAATCAGGTACATTAAAACCAATGTACCCAACACTGCTGCATCTAACTTTTTTAGGACCAAATCCCCCTTCTCGAACTGCCTAATCCTAATATGTTTGTCGAAGTACCATGCCATCCTGCGCTTGACCTCCTCCTGCCGGACCATCGCCAAATCCCTGAGCTCTTCCACGAGATCCAGAGAGAGTCTCTGTTCTTCCTCGTTCTCTGCTCTCCATCCTTCATCCCCTTCCCTTGCAACAGCTACTCTTGGTGATGTGACCTCAAATTCGATAAGTATGACAGCCTCCGAGCCAAGAGAGAGCTTAAACGGGGTCTCTCCCGTGGCGGTGTTTGGTGTGGTTCTCAAGGCCCAGAGGACTAAAGGGAGCTGCTCAACCCAGCTCCCCCTCAAATTTTCCACTTTCTTTCTCAAAAGATTGACAATGATCTTGTTGGCTGCTTCCACCTGCCCATTACTTCGTGGATGATGAACAGAGGCAAAACGGAGATCTATTCCCAAACAGATGCAGAACTCAACGAACTCTCTACTTGCAAATTGTGGTCCATTATCCGTTACAATGGCTAGCGGTAACCCATGCCGGTAGATGATCTCTCCCCATACAAAATTCTTGACCACCTGCGATATCACCTTAGCAAGCGCCTTCACCTCCAGCCATTTGGAAAAGTAGTCCACCATGACTAGCAGGAATTTCCTTTGGCCACTCGCTTGGGGAAAAGGACCCACCAGATCTAGCCCCCATATAGCGAAAGGCCAGGGAGCTGTGATTGTCCGCAACCTCTGGGCCGGAAGGAGCTGGAGGGGGGCGAACTCCTGGCATTTTGACACCTTTTCGTGAACTCCTCTGCGTCTTTCCTGAGGGTAGGCCAGAAGTACCCCTGTCTCAGCACCCTCCCCTCTAACGTTCGGCTCCCCGAGTGACTCCCGCATTCTCCTGAGTGAATCTCTTAAAGAACCTTTGGAACCTCCTTCTCTGACACACATCGGGCCAGCAAACCCGACAGCATCTTGCGGTATAAAACTCCATCTTCCAGCAGGTAGTACGCCGATTTGTATCTGGTATGCTTCTTGTCGAGTTCTTTCGCGGGTAGCTGCCCTGAAGCCAAAAAGGTGATGAAGGGGTCCATCCAAGACCCCTGCTGACATATCTCCATGAGCTCCCCTTCTTCTATAGATGGCACCTAAAGAGCTCCGTCATTGTTCCTCCAGCTCAAGGACCATACTTGGCGAGTTGGTCAGCCTGAGTGCTCTCCCCCCTCGAGACGTGGCGAATTGAAAAGCTTCGAAACTGCCCGATAATGCCCTTAAGCTTCCCTAGGTACAACTGGAGGGTGGGCTTGTAAGACCCCCCTCCCGGATCCCAAAACATGACACAAAGGGGGAGTCTTATGCACGGAATAGCCGCCTTGCGGTAGCATTAGCACACGGGCCAACCTGTACCACAAGATGCCTATTCCCCCGGCTCCAACAATATTAATAATACTTGCCAACCCAACCAAAAATAATAACAAGAGAAGTCAAATCCACACTAAGTAATAGTGTCCAAATACATCAATAAATGAGAAGCTAAAACATGCTTCTACATATCAGAGTACAGCTATAGAAATTGCCCCAAAAGGGGCTACATCAAATCTCTCAACACTCACATCTGTGACCGACGGTATCGATGACACCGTCACTTCAGGCCCTATCGTCCTGGCCTGGCTGTCCTGCTACGTAGTCCGCGGCTACTCTACCTGTGGCGTAACCTCCTAAAAGGAAGACGTAGCAACCGTTAGTCGAAATGACTAAGTGGCTTCACATCTGCTCCCCCGGCGACTCCTCGGCACCGGGCGGAAAGAAGGAACAAGGGTAGTATATTTATATATGCAAGTAAAGAAGAATAAGTAGGTGACAGTAGTGAAAGAGTAACAATAACATGATCTAGCAAATATTTAAGAGCTACAGCAAGCTAACATGTATAAGTAACAGCAGGAAAGTAACTTAACTTATAAGAATGCTCATACAAACTTATAAGTAAAGGATCGGGTTACATAAAGGTAACTCATCGTATAAGAGTGCCCATATAAACTTATACGATGAGGATCTTGTTGTGCAATGTTATGAAATGCTATGAATGCTATGCAATGACTCACCCATGAACACACCCATGCAATTGCTATGTTGACACAGTCTATAGTTCCCACTTTTCGTGTAACAGCCCAAAGTGCAGAAACAGAAATTTTTGGGTGACACGGCCTGGGACACGGGCGTGTCCCAGGGCGTGTCAGGTGACACGGCCTGCGACACGGGCGTGTCGCAGGGCGTGTCGAGGTTGTGTCAACGATTGGGCTTTGTCTCGACGATTTTTGCTCTCGGCGATGCGTCGAGAGGAGGCACACAGCCCAGGACACGGGCGTGTCCAAGGCCGTGTCGCATGCTCAACGATTTTTACTCGACGATCGTCGAGTGTCGAGAAGTGAGTGTTGACTGTTGAACACGGCCTGTGACACGGGCGTGTCACAGGGCGTGTCAAATCAGGCGACGAACTCAGCCCGCCGAGGATTTCGACAGCGCGTGTCTTTGTGCCGTGTCTGGGCACACGGCCTGGGACACGGGCGTGTCACAGGCCGTGTGAAGTCTCGGGATGATTTGGGATTTTTTTCCCCCAGGTACACGGCCACAGACACGGGCGTGTCTGAAGGCGTGTTGGTGACACGGCCCATGACACAGGCGTGTCCCGTGGGCGTGTCACTGGTTTGGATAAGTCGGTTGACCACCGCTTGAGGCACACGGTCTGGCACACGGCCGTGTTCGAGGCCGTGTCGGGTCAAAAACTGTGTTTTTGGCAAAATCGTGGCCGTCCATTTCTTCAGTCTGGATCCAAGGGCTGAAGCTTCTTCTTCTTTTTCCTTAAGGGCCGAAATCAGAGAAGAATTCTCACTTTGATTTGGCCTTCATCTTTCTTCAAGAGAGAGAAAGAGAGAGAGAAAGGAGGAGGAAGAAGGAAAGGGGGGGCTGCTGCTGGTGGTGCTGCGGTTTGCCGACGAGAGATCCGAAGCCAGCGTTGCGGAGGAAACGATCTTGCGAGTCTTGCAAGCTAGCTCGGAGGCCATGGCACCGAAGCGATCGTCAAGGGTAACGACTTTTCTTCCTAGCCATGTGAAGGCTTCCATTTTAGCATATCTTTTGATTCCCCCACCAAGAGGTGGCTGCTTTTGGGAGTCGTTTGGGTGATTCTTGAAATCCCCTTTGTTGTGCATATAGATCCGGAAATGGAGTACGGAATAGGCATGTTATGTGAAGCCCATCTGGACAGGTTGGTCTGGATTGGTGATGTTGCATACGAACCGGAGAAGACTCCGTGATAACGTGTAGTGTACGGAGTCTATGGGTTATGCCTGCGAAAAGGAGTAGCAGGAAGTACTGGGGTGGTAGCCCAGGAAAAATAGCCATGTGATGGTTTTGGGTCCAACCTGTGAGTGAGGCACGGGAAGTACTGGTGGGACCAGGAAAGGCCCTTTTGTGATGCTTGATGTCATAGGGTGTCCACCTGTGAAGCGAATCACAGGAAGTACTGGTGTGCCCAGGAAAGACCCCTGACATTTGTGCTTGTGCGGTGTCCACCTGTGGAGAGAGTCACAGGAAGTACTGGTGTGCCCAGGAAAGACCCGCTGTTGCTGTGAGGAAATGGGTATAGTGAAATACCTAGGCTTGAATGCCAAGAACAGGATTGGTGAGACCGACCCGCGCCTTTGATATAGCCATGAGTACGCTGTACTCGAAGAAGGCAAGGCGATTTGAGCAACGGGGGGTGGAGGATCCGACCTGCGTTATGTCCGTCTGACGTGAGACCAAAAAGTGCGGTCTGTTGGAGCGCATAGCAAGAGTCTTCGGCCTGCGCGCCATGACACAATTGGGGGCTACGGGCCATCCCGGTGTCCGAAGACTAACTCCGGCTGCACGCCATGGAGTAAATGCTCAAGAGATTTACCGTTGGGTGATAACCCTGATACGGTGGTGGGCAAGAGGTTGCCAGAACACCAAGAATGTGCCCTGAGTGCACGGACCGTTGGGCCGGGCGGTGAACGGTTGTGATGGCTTGTGTGCATGAAAGCACCTTTTGATGATATAGCTTGCCATACTTGTGATATGATATGCCTGCAGGGAAAAATACCGCTGCCCCGAGAGAAGGGGTAGGGTCGTTATAATTTGCTCAGCTGAACGCTGACCGTTGCTTTTGTTTGCCACCGGTGGGTGGATTGTCCTTGAACAGGTGCTGGAGAGCCGAGCGGGACGCATAGAGGTTGATGTTCCTGCTGGTGTTGCTGCTGCTGCTAGCCCTCGAAGGCTAGTTGTGTTCTTTTGAGTGTTTTCTTTTATTGTGGCCGGCCTGCGCGCCAATCTGTTTTAGGCCACTGTGTGAAAGCCATGTAAGGCCATAAGGCCAACTCTTTTGACATGTTGTAAGACATTCCTATATATAAAATGTGGAGTTTTATGTTTGGACAGTCATGAGGAGTTCAAGTAGTTTAGGCTTCCGCTAGAATGATTGTGATAGGTGCGCTACTCTGGTATCATCCTGTACCTTCACCGACTGTTTTGTGGTATATCCTGTGGGGCCCCGGCCGGACCTTCAAGAATATATCATATGAACGGATGGGGTTGTTACATTGTTGGTATCGGTTGTCTTGGTCTTTCCCTCTCGAAGTCGTGGCCGACTTCTTTTGTGGGGTGGCGAGCACGTGTTTGTGCACACCAAAGTCTACGAATGAACTCCTGAATGTCCATGATAGGAATGCAACTTGCTATGTTTGAGGAACCTGCGTGTTCCTATTTTGTGTTGTTTGCTTGGGAACGACCGCTAATGTGTGTGTCTTGTCCACCTTTAGGTGACACGGAGTGGAGCTGGGCCGTCTGAGCCCCAGCGTTCTGATGAAAGTACGACACCAGCCGCTGTGCCTACACCTCCACCGTCTGCGGAACATGTCCGTTTAGTTGCGGAGGCCTTATTTACCATGATCCAAGGCCAACCACTTAGGCAGGAACAAGCGGCTGTGAGGCCAGAACAGGTGGTGGCAAGGCCTGAACCTGTCATGGATGTGGTTCCTCGAGCGGCTGAGAAGCAGCTAACGCGGTTTATGAGTTTCCATCCGCCTACGTTCTCGGGAGCGGGAACCCCGACGCAGGCTGAGGATTGGTTATCGCGCGTCAAGCGAGTGATGACGGCGATAGGAACGGCGGAGCATCAGAAAGTTACCTTAGCCACCTTCTTGCTGGAAGGAGAAGCGCGTTTATGGTGGGATGAGATGGAGTTGCATCATTTGGCGGGTCGTCCGTTAACCCAAGTGTCGATGGAAGAATTCTCTCGGCTCTTCCTAGTGAAGCACCTTCCTGCGGCTCAACGGATAGCCATGGAAAATGAATTCCAAAGGTTAACCCAAGGTGATGGCAGTGTTGACGCCTACCTACATGAATTTACTCGCTTGGGGCGATATGCGGGTTCGATCTTTGCTGATGAACAGAGGAAGACCAACAGGTTCTATGAAGGACTGAGGGACGAGCTGAGGTTCCTTGTGTCCAGTTCTGTGAACCAAGGGTTCCAAGCGTTGGTTGACACCGCAACCGCGTTGGAAAAGGATATGAAACGGGTGCAAGGGAAGAGAGCTTTGGCTGTGTCGCAACAAGAGTGGAAGGCGCCCCGATCGGGAAAACCATTTTATAAGAAGAGATGGGGCAAGAAGTCCAAGCCTAGTGGACAAGCGCCTTCATCAGTTGCATCGGGAGCAACATCAGGGGCAACCTCCAAGCCAGAAACTCGTATCTGCTTCAATTGTGGTAGGATGGGGCATATTGCGCGAGATTGTCGGATGCCGCCGAAGAGTGAAAAGAAGGCGGGAGCATCTTATGCGGAAAAAGGAAAGGCGGTGGTGGATTCCTCTGCCTCGCACGCGCAACCCCGAGTCTACAATCTTGGCCTACAAGAGGCCATCAAGCAGAGTGACGTGGTCACAGGTATGAGTTTAGTTTTGCTGATGCGATTGTTTGTATGCTTTGCTTAGTACGCCTATGTTTGTGGTTTGTGTGTGTGACATGTTTGTCATAGGCTTTGTGATGATTCGGGACACGCTGGCGCGAGCACTGTTTGATACAGGGGCATCGCATTCTTTTCTGTCTCGTGAGTTTCTTACGCGGCTTGGGATACCCAGTCGTGCAAAGACAGATAGCGTCAGAGTGGTATTGCCGAATGGATGTTGGATGCTTGCGGATCAAGCTTGCGATGTGGCGGTTCAGTTAGGAAGTCGGGATTTTTGTTTAACCGCATTTGTTTTGCCAATATCGGAATTCGATGTGATTTTTGGGATGGATTGGCTCGCGGAGCAGCATGCTGTGATTGATTTCCAGTCCAAAGAAATCACGTTGGCCAGAATACCGAACAGGAGACCAAATTCGCGGGTATGCGAGGAGTGGGCGGGACGTTGATGTCTGCACTCCAGGTAGTCAAAGCTGTTCGGAAGGGTGCGAAGTGTTACTTTGCACTAATTCAGGCTGTTGAGCCTAAGGCCAGTTTGTGCGAGGTTCCGATTGTGGCAGAATTTACAGATGTGTTTCCCGTGGATCTCCCTGGGCTACCACCCCAGCGGGAGATTGACTTCACGATCGAGTTGGTGCCAGGTGCGAAACCCGTGGCCCGCTCGCCATATCGCGTTGCGCCTAAAGAGATGGCTGAGTTGAAGGTTCAACTACAAGAAATGATAGAGCAAGGTTATATCCGCCCAAGTATGTCACCTTGGAGCGCGCCTGTGCTTTTTGTAAAGAAGAAAGATGGTGGGTTGCGGTTGTGTATCGATTACCGTGAACTGAATAAGCTGACCGAGAAGAATAAGTATCCGATACCCCGGATTGATGAGTTGTTCGATCAGCTGGTGGGCTCGACCGTCTATTCGAAGTTGGACCTGAAGTCTGGTTATTACCAGTTAAGAATTCGGGAAGGTGACATTCCCAAAACCGCATTTGGAACGCGTTATGGGCACTATGAGTTCACAGTCATGCCCTTTGGATTGTGCAATGCGCCCTCGGTGTTTATGGATCTGATGCACCGTATTTTTCGTGAGTACCTGGATCTGTTTGTGATAGTGTTTATTGATGATATCCTGGTATACTCGAAGTCCAAAGCTGAGCATGAGATTCATTTGCGGTTGGTGTTGAACATGTTGAGGCAAAATCAGCTCTATGCCAAGTTCTCGAAGTGCGAGTTTTGGCTATCGTCAGTGGCATTTTTGGGCCATGTGGTGAGTGGAGCGGGCATTACAGTGGATCCAACGAAGATCAAAGCCATACAAGAATGGCCAATATTGTCTTCCGTGGCCGAGGTCAGGAGTTTTCTTGGACTTGCGGGCTACTATAGAAGATTTGTGGAGAACTTCTCGCGGATCGCTTTGCCGTTAACCACACTGACGCGAAAGGATCAGAAGTTCGTTTGGACGCCAGAGTGCGCACGAGCTTTTGACGAGCTGAAGATTCGGTTGACCACGGCGCCGGTGTTGTCTTCGCCCAGTGGAACCGACGGATTTGTGATTTATAGTGATGCCTCAGGGAGCGGCTTAGGCTGCGTTCTTCTGCAGAGCGGGAAGGTGATTGCTTATGGCTCACGCCAATTGAAGGTGCACGAGCGAAATTATCCCGTCCATGATTTGGAACTAGCGGCGGTGATTTTTGCACTCAAGTTGTGGCGACACTACCTTTATGGCGTGAAGGTAGAGATCTATACTGATCATAAGAGCCTAAAGTATCTATTAGAGCAGAAAGAGTTGAACATGCGACAACGAAGGTGGTTGGAGTTCCTTAGGGATTACACTTTTGAGATTCACTATACACCCGGGAAGGGGAATGTTGTCGCGGATGCCTTGAGTCGGCGAGTTCCGGCTAGAGCAAATTGGTTACAAAGGCATGATAAACGTCTTATCCAGGAACTGGAGGCATTGGAGATCAATTGTGTTGAGAAGAATTCCACTGCCAGTGCATGTTTGAACTGGACCGAGGTGTAATGTGACCTTGCGGACCGAGTTCGACGGGCAACGGAGTTGGATGAAGATCTCTTACGCTATGTGAATGAAGGGCCAGAGGGCAAATTCACCTGGAATGATGGTCTTTTGCGCAAAGAGGGCCGTTTGTGCGTCCCGAATGTCGGGAAGTTGAGGGAAGAACTGATGTATGAAGCACATTATACCAAGTATTCCATTCACCCCGGGAGCACAAAGATGTTCAACGATATGAAGAAGCTTTTCTGGTGGCCAGGGCTCAAGAAAGATGTTGCCCTGTATGTAGCCAAATGTCAAACATGTGCGATGGTGAAGGCGGAATGCCAAAAGCCGGGCGGTTATTTGAAGTCACTGCCGATCCCAGTGTGGAAATTTGATGATATTTCCATGGATTTTGTGCATGGGTTTCCAAGGTCGCAGCGAGGAAATGATTCCATTTGGGTGATTGTTGACCGGCTAACAAAATTAGCACATTTTCTCCCGAACAGGCGGGATGATTCGGTTGAAAGTTTGGCAAAGTTATATGTTGATCAAATTGTGCGGCTTCACGGTGTTCCTCGGAGCATCGTAAGTGATCGAGATGGGCGATTCACGTCAAATGATTGGAGGCTAGTTCACCGACTGTTGGGCACGAAATTGACTTTCAGTACGGCCTTTCATCCCCAAACGGATGGCCAAACTGAACGTACCAACAGAACAATGGAGGACATGCTCCGAATGTGCGCCCTTGACTTCGAAAAGAGATGGGAGGATCATCTCTATATGGTCGAGTTTGCATATAATAACAGCTACCAGGCAAGTATTGGGATGGCACCATATGAAGCTCTCTATGGAAGGAAGTGTCGTACTCCCTTGGCTTGGGTAGAAGCGGGCGAAGCTCGGGTTGTCAAACCAAATGAGGTTGATGAAGCAAACTCAACCATTCGGACTATTCGAGAGAGATTGCTGATTGCTCAAGATCGACAAGCGAAGTACTACAACGCCAAGCACCGGAACGTAGAATTTGCGGTTGGCGATTGGGTCTACTTGAAGATCAAGCCATTCAAAGGTGTCTCCAGGATTCGACGCTTGAAAAAGTTGAGTCCAAGATATTTAGGTCCTTTTGAAGTGGTTGAGCGAATTGGCGAAGCGGCTTATCGGCTAGCTCTGTCGGCGGACTTGGGTGGGTTACATGATGTCTTTCACATTTCGGTGCTTCGGAAGGCCGTGAAAGATCCAGCTCAAGTGATCGCGGATGATCGGGTGCCGGTGGAGTATGGGCTATCAGCGAGAGTTAGACCCATTCAGATCGAAGATCGAGCCGAGAAACAGTTGCGGAACAAGACGGTCGGTATGGTGAAAGTCCGATGGGACAACTGCGGCCGTGAAGAACTGACATGGGAGCGCGAGCAAACCATGCGAACAGAGTTCCCTGAGCTGTTTGTGTAATCTGTAGCAAGAATGTTGGAACATACAATTGTATATGTGTTGTCACATTTTTCTTGCTGTTTCTGTTGCTTTCCTGTCTCTGAATTTCGAGGACGAAATTTCTTGTAGGAGGGGAGGATTGTAACAGCCCAAAGTGCAGAAACAGAAATTTTTGGGTGACACGGCCTGGGACACGGGCGTGTCCCAGGGCGTGTCAGGTGACACGGCCTGCGACACGGGCGTGTCGCAGGGCGTGTCGAGGTTGTGTCAACGATTGGGCTTTGTCTCGACGATTTTTGCTCTCGGCGATGCATCGAGAGGAGGCACACGGCCCAGGACACGGGCGTGTCCAAGGCCGTGTCGCATGCTCGACGATTTTTACTCGACGATCGTCGAGTGTCGAGAAGTGAGTGTTGACTGTTGAACACGGCCTGTGACACGGGCGTGTCACAGGGCGTGTCAAATTAGGCGACGAACTCAGCCCGCCGAGGATTTCTACAGGGCCTGTCTTTGTGTCGTGTCTGGGCACACGGCCTGGGACACGGGCGTGTCACAGGCCGTGTGAAGTCTCGGGATGATTTGGGATTTTTTTTCCCCAGGTACACGGCCACAGACACGAGCGTGTCTGAAGGCGTGTTGGTGACACGGCCCATGACACGGGCGTGTCCCGTGGGCGTGTCACTGGTTTGGATAAGTCGGTTGACCACCGCTTGAGGCACCCGGCCTGGCACACGGCCGTGTTCGAGGCCGTGTCGGGTCAAAAACTGTGTTTTTGGCAAAATCGTGTCCGTCCATTTCTTCAGTCTGGATCCAAGGGCTGAAGCTTCTTCTTCTTTTTCCTTAAGGGCCGAAATCAGAGAAGAATTCTCACTTTGATTTGGCCTTCATCTTTCTTCAAGAGAGAGAAAGAGAGAGAGAAAGGAGGAGGAAGAAGGAAAGGGGGGCTGCTGCTGGTGGTGCTGCGGTTTGCCGACGAGAGATCCGAAGCCAGCGTTGCGGAGGAAACGATCTTGCGAGTCTTGCAAGCTAGCTTGGAGGCCATGGCACCGAAGCGATCGTCAAGGGTAACGACTTTTCTTCCTAGCCATGTGAAGGCTTCCATTTTGGCATATCTTTTGATTCCCCCACCAAGAGGTGGCTGCTTTTGGGAGTCGTTTGGGTGATTCTTGAAATCCCCTTTGTTGTGCATATAGATCCGGAAATGGAGTACGGAATAGGCATGTTGTGTGAAGCCCATCTGGACAGGTTGGTCTGGATTGGTGATGTTGCATACGAACCGGAGAAGACTCCGTGATAACATGTAGTGTACGGAGTCTATGGGTTATGCCTGCGAAAAGGAGTAGCAGGAAGTACTGGGGTGGTAGCCCAGGAAAAATAGCCATGTGATGGTTTTGGGTCCAACCTGTGAGTGAGGCACGGGAAGTACTGGTGGGACCAGGAAAGGCCCTTTTGTGATGCTTGATGTCATAGGGTGTCCACCTGTGAAGCGAATCACAGGAAGTACTGGTGTGCCCAGGAAAGACCCCTGACATTTGTGCTTGTGCGGTGTCCACCTATGGAGAGAGTCAAAGGAAGTACTGGTGTGCCCAGGAAAGACCCGCTGTTGCTGTGAGGAAATGGGTATAGTGAAATACCTAGGCTTGAATGCCAAGAACAGGATTGGTGAGACCGACCCGCGCCTTTGATATAGCCATGAGTACGCTGTACTCGGAGAAGGCAAGGCGATTTGAGCAACGGGGGGTGGAGGATCCGACCTGCGCTATGTCCGTCTGACGTGAGACCAAAAAGTGTGGTCTGTTGGAGCGCATAGCAAGAGTCTTCGGCCTGCGCGCCATGACACAATGGGGGGCTACGGGCCATCCCGGTGTCCGAAGACTAACTCCGGCTGCACGCCATGGAGTAAATGCTCAAGAGATTTACCGTTGGGTGATAACCCTGATACGGTGGTGGGCAAGAGGTTGCCAGAACACCAAGAATGTGCCCTGAGTGCACGGACCGTTGGGCCGGGCGGCGAACGGTTGTGATGGCTTGTGTGCGTGAAAGCACCTTTTGATGATATAGCTTGCCATACTTGTGATATGATATGCCTGCAGGGAAAAATACCGCTGCCCCGAGAGAAGGGGTAGGGTCGTTATAATTTGGTCAGCTGAACGTTGACCGTTGCTTTTGTTTGCCACCGGTGGGTGGATTGTCCTAGCACAGGTGCTGGAGAGCCGAGCGGGACGCATAGAGGTTGATGTTCCTGCTGGTGTTGCTGCTGCTGCTAGCCCTCGAAGGCTAGTTGTGTTCTTTTGAGTGTTTTCTTTTATTGTGGCCGGCCTGCGCGCCAATCTGTTTTAGGCCACTGTGTGAAAGCCATGTAAGGCCATAAGGCCAACTCTTTTGACATGTTGTAAGACATTCCTATATATATAAAATGTGGAGTTTTATGTTTGGACAGTCATGAGGAGTTCAAGTAGTTTAGGATTCCGCTAGAATGATTGTGATAGGTGCGCTACTCTGGTATCATCCTGTACCTTCACCGACTGTTTTGTGGTATATCCTGTGGGGCCCCGGCCGGACCTTCTAGAATATATCATATGAACGGATGGGGTTGTTACATTTCGAGCAGGTAGCTAACCTCTCAGGCATCAGCTGCCGTGGCCAGGCGGTGACAGTAGAACGGGCACTTATACTACTAGGCGGGTATCCACACTACTTCACCTAGGCCTCTGTACGCCTCAATGCTAAGAACACAATAGCGGAGCCCATGCGTACTATGGCCTAGCGGGGTCTTGGGTAGATGTGCACCAAGAACACAACCCGAACTGGCCTTGCATGACTCGGAAGGGGCCTCAGAAGTAAGCATGAGGACACAGCCCAACCGTTCACTTGGCACGGAAGGGGCCCCAGGACGTGAACACCGAGGACACAGCCCAACCGCCCAAAGTCTAACTGTCGGCTCCCGTTGGTGTGATGACTGGCGAGCCCGTAGACCTGCCACATTATCCTTAACTCAGGATTACGACACCGCGTGTCGACTCACACCGCATGCAAATGCCACATCAACATAACATGGAAGGGGCCTCGAAAATAAGCACGAGGACACAGCCCAACCATTCATCCATGCCTTATCACAACACAACCAAACAAGTGACGGTCAACACCGCACTTACATCCCTTCACAATACTACCCGTAGGGAGACGACGCTCTAAGTATTGGACTACTAAACTCAATTCATTAATCAACATACTCATGGTCATGATGTATTCTTCTATTTGACTTTCCAAATGATGACAACATAATATAACATGATGCGCATATAAAGATCTATTACTCTTTCCAAATGGTAACGACATATTATGAACATGATGCGCATAAGTAACAATCTATCAATTCCTATCAAGTCAATTTATTTAAATAAGCTTGCTACACAATGTGATTATATGAAATCTGATTAATAAGCTTCGTCAGTCATGCAACAAATGATTAATTATAAGAGTTCATCCAAGCCAAGTATCTTGCAATATTAATTCCACCGAATCCAAATACATCTTATAAAAAGCCCAGAATTTAGGTGCAGATTGAATCTGGATAGAAACTTCGACCGGAGATTCCCGAAGTTACAGGAATTCGGTGAAGACGTGTAACCCCACGATGGAAAGGTCCTTCCGTGCTCCACAACTTTAGTATTCTGACCTCGACCCAGATTTGACGTTATCCTATTTGAAATCGGACTTGAAGTCCGCTGCGTACAGAACACAATTTCTGCATGAAGGATTTATTGAACACCATTTTCGTTTAGACTTTCCTGTGGCCACAGACTTCGCCTGAAGTCGTACAACCATTCGTTGGAAGGGTATTTTCAAGGGCTTCAACTTTTGTGTTTAGCTGAAAGCCCAGATTTGGCCATATCACACCTAAAAATGACGACGAAGTTCGCTGCGCGCAGAATATACATTCTGCACGCATCGTAAGGCGGAATGAACAGCATCGGTTCATCTTCCTCCTCAAAGAGATCTCCCCAAAACATTCCAGAATTTTCTTCACCCTTATTCACCCTCATGAGGCCTTTGCTCTTCACGAAACCATCCCCCATCTCCACCTAGAAGATCGGAGAGGTTGAAGACACCACTAACCAAGAGCACAAGCCCCGGATTGGCCTCACCATAGAGAAAGCATCTTCTCACATGTCAAGACTCTTTTGAGTCGACGTCTCGCCTAGATATCTATAGATCTAGCACCAAGGGAGAGGTTAGGAAACTCACATCGATTCCAGCGGTTCCTCCATTTCCGGCCATGGATCTCGTAATTCTCCTTGGCGGCATCTTCTCCTTCACGGCGATGGCGGATTTTCCCTCCCTAGAACTTGCTCCTGCAGTTCCCCTTCTACAGAAGTTCTCTCAGAAAGCAGGGATTAAGTGAGCGTGGAAACGGCTAGGGTTTTCTCTCCCTACTATATATGAAAAGTGACACGGGTAGGGACACAGCCGTGTCCTTACCCGTGTCCTGCCTGGAGAAGCGGCAACGACAGTTTCCGTGTCGGTTCAATACTTGACACGGGTAGGGACACGCCCGTGTCCTGGCCCGTGTCCCGACCCGTGTCCACATGAGACGGCCATGTTCCCTGGCCGTGTCCTTCCCGGGATACATTTCGACGATCTCAACAGTTCGTCGATCTCGATCAAAATCGTCGACTGGGGCACACGGGTAGGGACACGCCCGTGTCTCTACCCATGTCATGTTAATTCGTCGAAGTCGACGCATAGTTCGTCGATCTCGACACCTCTCGTCGAGTGTAACTCGACACGCGCGGGTAGGGACACGCCCGTGTCGCTAGCCGTGTTACATGATGTCGAAACAGCTCGTCAGTCTCAACACGCCTAGATGAGTGTAACTCGACACACACGGGTAGGGACATGCCCATGTCGCTACCTGTGTCACATGATGTCGACATAGCTCATCGATCTCGACATGCCTCGTCGAGTTCAACCCGACGCATACGCACACGGGTAAGGACACGCCCGTGTCTCTACCCGTGTCTCATGCTTGTCTAATTTCTCCTCCTTTTCACATGTGCTTCCCTGTTGTCAGCACTCCCCATGAACCCTAGTGAGCTCTCCTAACTCAAAACACGTACGAGGGGCCTAGTGCGATTCGGGACGTTACAAATCCTATAAACAAAATAAAAGATTTCGTCCCCGAAATCAGGCATAGGCTATGGGGAGAAAAGCATAACTGAAAATACAATATACCTTTAAATAAAAATTACCTTGAGCAAATAACTCTGGGTAGCGTTGTTGCATCAAATCCATTGGCTCCCATGTGTACTCCACCTTCCCAAGATTAGACCATAGCACCTTCACCAAGGGAACACTTTTGCGGCGTAATATTCTCGTCTCGCTATCTACGATCCGCACCGGCTCTAGTCGCACAGACCTATCTGACGCCACTGCACCATCAGTAGTGGGAATATATTGGTCGGGCCGCAGCAGTGCTTTTCGAAGCAATGACACATGGAACACGTCGTGGAGATTCTCTAGTTATGGTGGCAACTCCAACTGATAGGCCAATGGGCCAATCCTTTCTAGTATAGTATAAGGCCCAACATACCTTGGGCTGAGCTTTTTCACTCCACGCACCCGCGACACTCTATGCATCGGACGAATCTTGAGGAACACTTTATCGCCCACTTTTAACTCCACCATCCTGTGCTTTTTTTGTAATACTTCGCCTGCCGACTTTGAGCCTCCAACATGCGATCCCGTATCAATCTGACCTCCGCATCAGTATCATCTATATATTCATTTCTCAATGCCTTCGGATCTTCATCCTGCACACAAGACAAGGGGGTCATGCACCTTCTTCCGTAAAGGGCTTCATGGGGCTCCATACCGATGCTCGCCTGATGGCTATTATTGTAGGAGAATTCCACCAGGGGCAAGAGTCTTTCCCACGACCATCCTCTGTCCAACACACATAATCTCAGCGGATCCTCCAATGTCCTAATGGTCCTTTCAGACTGCCCGTCCGTCTGAGGATGAAATGTGGCGCTGAAGGTAAGGCGTGAGCTCAAATACGCCTGTACCGCCTTCCACTCCTTGGAAGTAAACCGACCATCCCGATCCGAAAAAATTGTCTTGGGCATACCATGATACCGTATGAATTGCTCCATAAAAAGGTGTACCAAAACATCCACGTGTGCTTCCTTCTTCATTGGAATGAACCGGGCCACCTTTGTCAGTCGATCAACAATAACCCACACTGAATCATTCCCGGAGCGGGAGCGAGGTATCCCATGGACAAAGTCCATGGAGATATCCTCGAACTTCCATTCAGGAAAGGGCAACGATTGCAACAAACCACCGGGACTCCTGCATTCAGCCTTCACTCTTTGACAAGCTTCGCAATGTGTAACATAGTAACGAACATCCTTCTTCATTCCTGGCCAGCACATGGTCTTCCGTAAGCCGGCGTACAT
Organism: Platanthera guangdongensis; assembly: GCA_039583875.1. Classification (NCBI taxonomy): domain Eukaryota; kingdom Viridiplantae; phylum Streptophyta; class Magnoliopsida; order Asparagales; family Orchidaceae; genus Platanthera; species Platanthera guangdongensis. Next base: position 106,975,012 of record CM077155.1, on the reverse strand, counting down.
CTTGGCAATACCCGGGTGCACAGAATATTGAGAGAAATGTGACTCTCTCAAGATATCCTCCCGGATTTTGCCACCCTTGGGAATATAGAGCCGACCATGAAAATAAACGAGGCCGTCTTTTATTGTGTACTCATCGGTGGTCCCATCTTCAATTGCCTTGATTGTCGGGGCCAAGGCCGCATCCATTCCTTGCTCCACCCGAATCCGGTCCCGGATATCACAAACTATGCTCATGCTGGCCAAATACTCCGCATACTCTGCCGAAGGAGCCTTGAATACTAGAGTAATTTCCATCTCCTCGATCATCCGAGCCAACTCCAACTCATTAACCGAGACTCTGGGCTAGAGCCTGACACTTTTCTACTCAATGCATTGGCTACTGAGTTTGCTTTCCCAGGGTGGTAGTTCATGGTGAACTCATAGTCGCATAGAAATTCCAACCACCGCTGTTGTCTCAGGTTCAACTCCTTCTGAGTGTGGACATACTTCAAGTTTTTGTGATCGGAAAAGATCTCGCAGTGGACGTCATATAGATAATTCCTCCAGACCTTCAAAGGGAACACCACTGCTCCCAACTCCAAATCATGAACTGGGTAGTTGATTTTATGTTTCTTTAACTGCCTTGAAGCATAAGCGATTACGTGCCCGTGCTGCATCAATACCGCTACCATCCCTTGATATGATGCGTCCGTGTAAACCTGAAATCCTTCCTTCCCCGACGGAAGTGCAAGGATGGGGACGGAAGTAAGCCTATCCTTCAGCTCTTGAAATGCCGCTTCACATTGTGGTGTCCACTCAAATGGCACACCTTTCTTTGTCAACGAGGTAAGAGGAAGTGCAATCTTGGAGAATCCCTTCACAAACATGCGGTAGTACCCAGCAAATCCAAGAAAGCTTCGCACATCGGCCGCCGACTTCAAGGGCGACCACTCCTTCACGGCTCACACCTTTGCTGGATCCAATGCTAATCCTACCCCACTGATCACATGCCCCAAGAAAGCAACCTCCTTATGCCAAAATTCACACTTGCTAAACTTGGCGTACAAGGCGTGATCCTTCAATATCTTCAACACCAAGGTTAGATGCTCGACATGCTCCTCCTCCGTCTTTGAGTAGACCAAGATGTCGTTGATAAAAACAATGACGAAGATGTCCAAATACGGTTCAAACACCTTGTTCATCAGGCTCATGAAGGCCGAAGGGGCATTTGGGAGCCCAAACGGCATTACCGTGAACTCATACAAACCATATCTTGAACTGAAGGCCGTTTTCTGGATGTCCCCTTCTTGTATCCTCAACTGATAGTATCCAGAGCGTAAATCCAGTTTAGAAAACCAATGTGCTCCCACTAGTTGATCGAACAACTCGTCGATCTGAGGTAGCGGATAAGTGTTCCGCACTATCAACCGATTGAGTTCCCGATAATCTATGCACAATCGCAGGGTTCCATCCTTCTTCTTTACAAACAGCACAGGAGCTCCCCAGGGCGATGAACTGGGGCGAACGAACCCTGACTCCCCCAGTTCTTGCAATTGAACTCTAAACTCCGCGAGTTCTTTCGGGGCCATTCTGTACGGAGCCTTGGATACAGGCTCGGCACCTGGTACTAGATTAATCTGGAAGTCAACCTCTCTATGTGGGGGCAATCCTGGCAGCTTCTCAGGAAATACCTCGGGAAAATCTCGCACTACCCGTACATCCTTAAATTCCAATGCTTCTTCCTTCAACTCGAACCAGATCATGAAGACCTTGTCCCCTTTCATATGGGCTTTTACAGCCTGAACAGAAGATAATATCATACGCGGCGCGAAGCCAATACCTTGGAAGATGACATCAGAGTCTCCATGTCTCAAATAGATCCGCTTCTCCGCGCAGTCGATCCTCGCGAAGTGCCAGTCCAGCCATGCCATGCCCAAAATGATGTCGAACTCCGACATTCTCAGAACCGTGGCCGGCTTATCAAAGGCCTTCCCATTAATAAATAACTCCAACTCGCACTTGGCGGTTGAGATCATCTCCGAGCCATCCGGAAGGCGTACACGTCGGGCTATGCCAGTGAAGTACTGTACACCCTCCACGTCTTTTATGAAATCCTCGGAAACAAAGGTGTGTGAGGCACCGGTATCGAACAGCGCATAGGCCGTCTTCCCGCCAATAATCACGGTGCCTAAGTACCAACAACCAAAACTTATTGCTAGGTGTCTAGTAAGTTTTAATCAATTCAAGTTAGACCATGAAAATATGTTAATTAATTAAATTATACCTACAATCACATCTTGTGGGTTCCGTTCCTGCGCCATGTCAAGCGCGTACACCTGATCCCTAGCAGGGCCGGGGTTACCTCCTCGCGGTCCTCGTCCTCGACCACGCACGTGACCCCGCCATCGAGGAGTTGCCGGAGGGAGAGCGGGAGGGACGTTCCCAAATAGCTGCTGGCAGTAACGTCGATTGTGGCCCGGCTGGTTGCATTCGAAGCACACCAGACCACGACGCCCTTCAGGTTATTGAAATTGCTGAGGCTGTGGTGGTGGAGGCAATGCAGGCGGTTGCGGAATCGGATGCTCCACTCTATAGTTCCGGTGGACACACCCTCCACCTCTTTGATATCCTCTTCCCCCTCTGAAGTCTCGCCTCCTTCTATTCCATGGGCCGGCTTCCATCACGTCCTCCGCAGGCCTCTTACTGCATCCCAACTGGTCCGCCTCCAATCTTTTTGCCATATCAATGATCTCCGCCAAGCTTCCATCCGCTATAAACAAAAGGGACTACCTTAGGGGATCTCGCAGCCCTTTGTAGAAGCGCTTGGCATAACCTCTGTCATCTAACTCATAAGAATCGGCAAACCTTGCGAGATGCTGGAATTCCCGCTGGTATTCCGTAACCAACTTTGATCCCTGCTTTAGTAGAAGAAACCTCTGCTTAAGCTCATCTCGGGCCGATGTAGGGATAAAGTGCTCCAAGAAAACACCCGAGAATTCACTCCAACTTATCTCTATGTAGACCCAGCCTTGGAAGGTAGAGCACATGAGGGACTTCCACCACCTCTTAGCATGTGAGTCCAAGACGGACACCGCCAATGTCACTGCCATGTTGGCCAGGAAACGGATACCAGCCAACAACTCCTGAACCGTGTCTAGACATTCCTCTGTACGTACGGCTGACTCCATCCCAAGGTTGGTGGGAGGGGAGAGAGCCCGGAAGGTGCTCAGCCAGTTGGAGCTCGGGTCCTGTTGTTGCACCGGGGGCTGTTGCGCCCTAAAAGCATCGAGGATGGCAGTGAGCGTCTGCCCCAACTCAGATTGTTGGAACTGAGTGGGAATGGGTATGGATGGCGTAGGAGTGCCTCTCACCTGCTCAACGAGCGCTGAAATCTACACATAGAATGCAAACGTATGGTCAGGTTGGCTAATCTTAAGGTCAAAGTTGGACATAGTTAGCGTGAATTACGTATGGGCACACCACTGCTTCCGCTAAGTCAGTTTGTCCCCAAACTGACTAATCAAACGGGGGTGGCACCATTGTTGAATGACTTCTTTACTTGAGGATCGTGGCAAACTGATACCATTTGTAAGACCCCCCTCCCGGATCCCAAAACACGGCACGAAGGGGGAGTCTTTTGCCCGGAATAGCCGCCTTGCGGTAGCATTAGCAAACGGACCAACCTGTACCACAAGACGCCTATTTCGCCGGCTCCAATAATATCAATAATACATGCCAACCCAACCAAAAATAATAACAAGAGAAGTCAAATCCACACTAAGTAATAATGTCCAAATACATCAATAAATGAGAAGCTAAAACATGCTTCTACATATCAGAGTACAGCTATAGAAATTGCCCCAAAAGGGGCTACATCAAATCTCTCAACACTCACATCTGTGACCGACGGTATCGATGGCACCGTCACTTCAGGCTCTGTCGTCCTGGCCTGGCTGCCCTACTGTGTAGTCCGCGGCTGCTCTACCTACGGCGTGACCTCCTAAAAGGAAGACGTAACAACCGTTAGTCGAAACGACTAAGTGGCTTCACATCCGCTCCCCCAGCGACTCCTCGGCACCGGGCGGAAAGAAGGAACAAGGGTAGTATATTTATATATGCAAGTAAAGAAGAATAAGCAGGTGACACTAGTGAAAGACTAACAATAACATGATCTAGCAAATATTTAAGAGCTACAGCAAGCTAACATGTATAAGTAACAGCAGGAAAGTAACTTAACTTATAAGAATGCTCATACAAACTTATAAGTAAAGGATCGAGTTACATAAAGGTAACTCATCGTATAAGAGTGCCCATACAAACTTATACGATGAGGATCTTGTTGTGCAATGTTATGAAATGATATGAATGCTATGCAGTGACTCACCCATGAACACACCCATGCAATTGCTTATGTCGACAGAGACTATAGTTTCCACTTTTCAAGCAGGTAGCTAACCTCTCAGGCACCAGCCTCCGTGGCCAGGCGGTGACAGTAGAATGGGCACTTCTACTACTAGGCGGGTATCCACACTACTTCACCTAGGCCTCTGTACACCTCAACGCTAAGAACACAACAGCGGAGCCCATGCGTACTATGGCCCAACGGGGTCTTGGGTAGATGTGCACCAAGAACATAGCCCGAACTGTCCTTGCGTGACCCGGAAGGGGCCTCGGAAGTAAGCACGAGGACACAGTCCAACCGTTCCCTTGGCACGGAAGGGGCCCCGGGACGTGAACACCGAGGACACAGCCCAACCGCCCAAAGTCTAACTGTCGGCTCCCATCGGTGTGACAACTAGCGAGCCCGTAGACCTACCACACTATCCTTAACCCAGGATTACGACACCGCGTGTTGACTCACACTGCATGCAAATGCCACGTCAACATAACACGAAAGGGGCCTTGGAAATAAGCACGTGGACACAGCCCAAACATCCATCCATGCCTTATCACAACACAACCAAACAAGTGATGGTCAACACCGTACTTACATCCCTTCACAATACTACCCGTAGGGAGACGACGCTCTAAGTATTGGACTACTAAGCTCAATTCATTAATCAACATACTCATGGGCATGATGTATTCTTCTATATGACTTTCCAAATGATGACAACATAATATAACATGATGCGCATATAAAGATCTATAACTCTTTCCAAATGATAACGACATATTATGAACATGATGCGTATAAGTAACAATCTATAAATTCCTATCAAGTCAATTTATTTAAATAAGCTTGCTACATAATGTGATTATATGAAATATGATTAATAAGCTTCATCAGTCATGCAAAAAATGACTAATTATCAGAGTTCATCCAAGTCAAGTATCTTGCAATATTAATTCCACCGAATCCAAATCCATCTTATAAAAAGCCCAGAATTTAGGTGCAGATTGAATCTGGAGAGAAACTTCGACCGGAGATTCCTGAAGCTATAGGAATCCGGTGAAGACGTGTAACACCACGATGGAAAGGTCCTTCCGTGATCCACAACTTTTGCATTCAGATCTCAACCCAGATTTGACGTTATCCTATTTGAAATCGAACTTGAAGTCCGCTGCGTACAGAACACAATTTCTGCATGCATGATTTATTGAACACCATTTTCATTTAGACTTTCCCGTGGCCACAGACTTCGCCTGAAGTCGTGCAACCATTCGTTGGAAAGGTATTTTCAAGGGCTTCAACCTTCGTGTTTAGCCGAAAGCCCAGATCTGGCCATATCACACCGCACAATGGCCTTTGCTCTTCACAAAATCATTCCAGAATTTTCTCCACCCTTATTCACCCTCATGAGGCCTTTGCTCTTCACGAAACCATCCACCATCTCCACATAGAAGATCGGATAGGTTGAAGACACCACTAACCAAGAGCACAAGCCCCGGATTGGCCTCACCCTAGAGAAAGCATCTTCTCACATGTCAAGACTCTTTTGAGTCGACATCTCGCCTAGATATGTACAGATCTAGCACCAAGAGAGAGGGTAGGAAACTCACATCGATTCCAGCGGTTCCTCCATTTCCGGCCATGGATCTCGTAATTCTCCTTGGTGGCATCTTCTCCTTCACGGCGATGGCAGATTTTCCCTCCCTAGAACTTGCTCCTGCAGTTCTCCTTCTACAGAAGTTCTCTCAGAAAACAGGGATTAAGTGAGCGTGGAAACGGCTAGGGTTTTCTCTCCCCCTTATATATGAAAAGTAACACGGGTAGGGACACGGCCGTGTCCTTACCTGTGTCCTGCCTGGCGAAGCGACAACGACAGTTTCCGTGTCGGTTCAATACTTGACACGGGTAGGGACACGCTCGTGTCCCGGCCCGTGTCCCGACCCGTGTCCACATGACACGACCGTATTCCCTGGCCGTGTCCTTCTCGGCATACATTTCAACGATCTCAACAGTTCGTCGATCTCGATCAAAATCGTCGACTGGGGCACACGGGTAGGGACACGTCCGTGTCTCTACCCATATCATGTTAATTCGTCAAAGTCGACGCGTAGTTCGTCGATCTCGACACCTCTCGTCGAGTGTAACTCTACACACACGGGTAGGGACACGCCTGTGTCTCTACCCGTGTTACAAGATGTTGACACAGCTTGTCAGTCTCGACACTCCCTGTCGAGTGTAACTCGACACACACGGGTAGGGACACGCCCGTGTCGCTACCCGTGTCACATGATGTCGACACAGCTCGCCGATCTCGACATGCCTCATCGAGTTCAACTCGATGTACACGCACACGTGTAGGGACATGCCCGTGTCTCTACCCGTATATCATGCTTGTCTAATTTCTCCTCCTTTTCACATGTGCTGCCCTGTTGTCAGCACTCCCCATGAACCCTAGTCAGCTCTCCTGACTCAAAACACGCACGAGGGGCCTAGTGCAATTCGGGACGTTACAGGGCTCCCTTACCTCAAACTCCCCTTTGATCTGGCCGGCCACCACCATGGAGTCTGTCGAGGCCTAAATGTCTCGTATGCCCAACTCTCGGCTAACCTGAGTCCTGCGATGATCGCCTCGTATTCCGCTTGGTTGTTGGTGATCGTGAAATGGATCTTCAAGGCCTGTTCAATCCTGGTCCCCTCCGAACGTACCAAGATCATTCCCCTTCCGAAGGAATTTCTTCCCGATGGTCCATCTACCAACATCTTCCAGGTTGATCGAGGGAACGCTTCAGTATCTTGGACCTCAACTACGTAGTCCACCAGGAAATCGGCCACCGCTTGTGCCTTAATGGCAAGCCAAGGAATGAAAGCGAGGTCGAATTCACTGAGCTCTATTGACCACTTGGTCAGCCTCCCGGAGTGTTCTACCCCTTCCAAGATGTGACGGAGGGGGTGATCTATTACCACCTGAATAGAATGAGCCTGAAAATATGGTCTGAGCTTTCGGGACGAGACGATGAGGGCAAACGCTAACTTTTCAAGAGTGGGGTACCTGAGCTCCGCTTTCTTTAGGACCCTGCTCACGTAGTAGATCGAAAATTGCTTCTTCCCTTCTTCTTGCACAAGAACCGAGCTCACAGCCCCAGTCCTTACTCCTAAGTATAAGAATAAGACCTCTCCTTCCCTTGGCTCCTAGAGTAAAGGAGTCTGGGTGAGCTGTTGCTTTAGAGCCTGAAAAGCCTTCTCACATTCTAGGGTCCATTCAAACTTCTTGCCTCCTTGCAGTATCCGAAATAAAGGTGAGCATCTCTCTCCGGCTCGAGAGAGAAACCTGCTTAGCCCGGCCAACTTGCCGGTGAGACATTGAACCTCCTTGGCATTTCTAGGGGACTCCAACTCTAGGATTGCTTTTACTTTCTCGGGGTTGGGCTCCACTCTAGATGGGGTGAGAAGATATCCTAGGAACTTTCCCCTATTGGCTCCAAATACACATTTCAGGGGGTTGAGTCTCATTTTATATTTTATCAGGGTCTCAAAGGTTTCCTCAAGGTCTAGGACATGAGCTTCGAGGTCCTTGCTTTTGATCATCAAGTCATCCACATACACCTCAAGGTTCCTCCCTTTCTATTTTCGGAAGATGCGATCCATAATTCTTTGGTAGGTCGCCCCCGCATTTTTCAGCCCGAAGGGCATCATATTAAAACAGAAGCACCCATCCTCCATGACGAAGGTAACGTCCTTAATGTCCGGAGGATGCATGCGTATTTGGTGATATCCGGGAAATGCATCCAAGAAACTCATAAAAGAAAAACCGACGGCTAAGTCGACCAGCGCGTCGATTCGGGGCAGCAGGTAACAATCCTTAGGGCACGCTTTATTTAAAAGAGAGAAATCCACACACATTCTCCATCTACCCTCCCCCTTTTTAACCATTACAACATTACTTACCCCCCCCGGATACTTACAGGCGGACACAAACCCCGCCTTAACTAACTTCTCTACCTCCTCTCTAATAAGACCGACCATCTTGGAGGCGATGGACCTCTTCTTCTGCTATATGGGGAGAGTGTTGGGATCGAGGATGAGGCAGTGACAAGCGACGTCCGCATCGACCCCGGGCATGTCTGCGGCGCTCCACGCAAAGACGTCAATATTTTTTTACACGCAGGCCTTGATCTTCTCTCGGTCTTCCAGGCTGAGTTCGCCGCTGATCTTTACCTTCTCCTTTCTCCCTTCCTTGGTGCGGATCTCTAACTCGAGTACCTACACGGCTGCCTTCAGCCTTGATGGCTCTTCCTCTCCTTCCTGCTCTTCCAGCGTGTCCTGTTCTCTGGCTTCGTCTTCCGCGACAGCCATCACCATTTCTTCAACAAGCTTTTCCATCTCCCACTTGCTTGCGTCCTCTCCTTCCTGCAGTGAGGCTCTTCTTTTTTCCAGCCGGGCCCCCCTCCTGGGCGACCCTCCCGCTTCCTTCATCTTCCGCTTCTCTTTCATCCTCCTGCCATCCTCCTTTGACTCCCCTTCCTCTTCCGCCTCCCTCTCTCCATGCTCCTCTCCAGCCATTCCTAGCTCCCCTGCAATGCCTCCAACCATTACCACTTCTCCCTCTCCTTCAGCATCTTCTTCCTCCCTCTCTTCTATTATCCCCGTCTCTCCATGCTTCTCTCCCCCCATTTCTAGCTCCCCCGCAATGCCTCCAACCATAACCACTTCTCCCTCTCCTCCAGCATCTTCTTCCTCCCTTTCTTATACTTCGCACCCCAGTTCCTGTTGCAATTGCTCCATCCTCTTCTCCATCTCTTCAGCATGTCCCTGCCAGGAGACGGTGTTCACTGCCGTCACGTAGCATTCTCTTGCTACCTTTGGATCCCCCCGCACCCTGATTTGGGTACCTCCTGAGTTCAACTTCAAGCACTGGTGAAACGATGAGAGAACGCATCTGAAAGCGCTGATCAAGGGGCGCCCAAAAATGGCGTTGTAAGTACTGGGGGCATCCACTATGACAAAGTGGCAATGCCGGGATAGCCCTCCCAGGGTTACCTGAAGTCCCACTCTCCCCCTCGACTTCTTTCCTCTCTCCTGAGAACCCAAATAATGGTCCATCCGCCGCCAGCACCCTCCGAGCCTCCACCCTCATCTCATTGAATGCTTTCTTGAAAATAACGTTCACAGATCTCCCAGTGTCTTTTAGGATCCGTGACACCGTAAAGTTCTCGATGGCGGTTCGTATCACTAGCGCGTCACAGAAAGGGTCTTCATGGTCTGTCATGTCCTTCCTTGAAAAGGTGATTTTCTCATCTGGGGGAGGGGATTGTGACGTCGAGGCTACGCTTCGGCGATACATAGTGTGAAGGCTCGCCTTTCAAACTGCCTCTATCCCTACCCCTCCATGGATTACTCCAATTCCCCCTCGATATCCTACATCCGTTCGATCTACACATCGATCCTCCTCTCCTATTCCTGTCACTTCCTCTATCCGCACCGGTCTCTGTTGCTCTCCTGCTCCTCTAGTTCTCCTCATTTCCAAGAAATCTAGGCAGGTAGCCGTCGCGTGACCTTCCTCCTCGTGGAAGTCGTAATATGGCAACGCCACCTCCCCCCCCCCCCCTTGCCTTCCTTCCTGAGGGTTTCTCCTTCTCCCAGCCCCTGCTCCTCTTCCTCTCTCCCACCATCTACCTCTCCCTCGGCCAATTGCCATAGCTTGCTGCGGAGGAGGCAGGGGTGGTCTATGACCGTATCACCATCCTTGTTGGTGAAACCTTCCCGGTCCTCCCTGTTGGTTCCTCCCCCCCGTGGGGAAATCCTCTCCCTTGTCCTGGGGCAGGGCCTCCTTGCTGCCTCCGTCCCAACTCCTGATTGGCTGGCGCCCTTGTCTCTTCTCTTCTCCTCACTTTCTGATGTCTCCCCGACTCCCTCGACTCCACCTCTGTAAGCCTTGCCAACCTTTTCGCAAAAGGGGGATTCGCCGCTTCCATCGCTATTTCCTTTGTCGCCTTTTCCATCAAACCCTCAAAAGATAGTGGCGCCTTCCGGGTGAGGCTCATTTTGAAGAAGCCTTCCTGCAATCCCACCATAAAGGCCATCTGGAGGGAAAACCCAGGCACCTCCTGTATATCCAGGATCTCCTCTTGGAATCTATCCACGTACTGAGCTAGGGATTCATCTGCCTTCTGCTTAATCAAAAAGATTGACTCCCGGTTCTTCTTTCTCTTATTCGAAGTTGAGAACCGTAGCTGGAAACTCCTGCTCAGGTCCTCGAAGCAGTATATCGAGCCAATTGGAAGCTGGTGAAATCAGTCCCGAGACTTGTCCTTCAGCGTGATGGCAAAGAGACGGCACTTGAACGCGTCCGTCATGGGCCTGATCGAAACCGCGTCCTCGAACCACTGCAAGTGATGGAGGGGATCATCCTTCCCCACATAATAGTTCATTTTTGGTTCCCGTAACCCTTCTGGGATGGTAGCTGACAGGATCAGCTCACAAAAAGGCGACCCTCTAACCGCTGGTCTTGTCGCCCCTACTCGCGCGACGACCTCCCCTGGCGAGATGGTACTCCCCGGGCTTGGGAACAGCTCCCTTCCCGCCATGTCTCTCCCGCTCCCTTCCACTATCACCTCCTTCTCTGGCCTCCTTCCCGGGGCATCTTCTCCCACTCGCACAGAGACGAGCTCTTCTTGTGGTGCGAGAGCGGGCACCTCAGGTATTGGGGTTGAACAATCTCCCTGTTGCGAGATCCCCTACAGCAAGTCCATGATGCCCTTAATTGAAGCCATAAACTCTTCCCTTCCAACAAATCTTCCCGGGTTATCCAACCCCTCTCCTTCTCCTTCTCCGTGACCTCCCGCCATGTGGTTGCTCATGGTTCTTCTCTGATGGCTGTGCTCCACTCTCACCGCACCAAAAAATGTTGGATCCAGCTTTCTAGTCCATCCTAAAGTTCGAAACTGAGGATGCATCCCACACGTACTCTTCTTGACTAGCCTCCCGACGTGAGTCGGAGACCTGGAAACAGACCGAGGGGTCTCAGCTCGAAGGTGCCACCTCTTTCACGAAAGAACTGAAGATCTTCCCCTCCCTAGCCAATGCTGAGCTAGGTGCCTGTGACGAAGCCAGTAGAAAGGATCAACAACCTTCTCAGGCACCTTATCAGTGTATTTATAGGCCTCTGAATCTGATCTGCAAATATCACTACTGAACTAACCTGAAATGACCAAAACACCCTGGGTTCGGTCTGCCAACAGCCAAGCTCCGCTGTTTTGGAGGGCTATACGCAGACCTCCAGGGGTAGAAGTGTAAAATTACCTAGGGCAAAAAGATAAAATCCCCCTTAGGGGTAAAAAGGTAAAAACATCTTTTCTCCCATGTGACGAGTGGAGAAAAGACTGACGGGCGACACGACCCTCTCTCTCTATCTTGCCGGCCTCTCGCCCTATAGGACATCTCGCCTCCTAGAGCCATCTCGCACTACTTGGGCGTCTCGCCTACCTCAAAGAATCCCCCATCCCGCCTCCTACAGGTGGGCCTCCTGGTCTTACTCGCCTGTCTAATTCATCTCGCCAGTCCCCCCTTCTCGCTCATTGAACCACATCTCGCGAAGAACTGAAGATCTTCCCCTCCCTAGCCAATGCTGAGCTAGGTGCCTGTGAGGAAGACAGTAGAAAGGTTCAACAACCTTCTCAGGCACCTTATCGGTCTATTTATATGCCTCTGAATCTGATCTACAAATATCACTTCTGAACTAACCTGAAATGACCAAAATACCCTGGGCTGGGTCTGCCAACAGCCAAGCTCCCTTGTTCTGGAGGGCTATACGCAGACCTCCAGAGGTAAAAGTGTAAAATTACCTGGGGTAAAAAGGTAAAATCCCCCTTGGGGTAAAATGGTAAATACATCTTTTCTCCCATGTGGCGAGTGGGGAAAAGACTGACGGGCGAGACGACCCTCTCTGTCCTTCTCGCCGGCCTCTCGCCCTATAGGCCATATCGCCTCCTAGAGCCATCTCGCACTACCTGGGCGTCTCGCCTACCTCAGAGAATCCCCCATCCCGCCTCCTGCAGGTGGGCCTCCTGGTCTTACTTTCTTGTCCAATTCATCTCGCCAGTCCCCCCTTCTCGCTCATTAAACCACCTATCGTGAGCCCAAGGTTGTACAAGATCTATGCACAGAACTATCTACCAATCAACCACAGACGAAGCAAGATTTATAGCGGTTCCCCAATCTTGGGTACATCCACTTTCCCTCACCGATCTAGCAATAAACTAGACTCGGCTACTCTACTATGTCGGATTGAAAAACCAATCCAACGCCTCAGAACAACGTTTCTACAATCTCGATCCACAAAGCGGATCTACACTCAGAAGATGAAACTTCCTACAATCTCAGAGTCAAATTCTCCTACACTCGAAGAAAAATTCTCCTACAAGAATGAAATAAAATGTGTATTGAAATACAAACAATGAATCTTTGTCAGATCTGCAAGTAATCGGCCTGGATCTTCCTCTTCTAGACTTTGTGGCTTTATTAGAGATGTGAAGAAAATCTCGGCAAAATCATATCTGGATCTTCTTGGCATCACACGATCGAAAAGAAGATGAAGAGTTTTGCGGCAATTTCGATCTGTAAAACCTTCTTAGTCTGAATCCTCTGAAATCAAAAACCCTAGCCGGATGAGAATCGGCGACGGCTTTGCTTCTTGGATAGAGATAGAGGGGAACAGATAGCTTAGAAAATAAATCGGCTGCAAAAACTTCTAATTAATTTTCTTCTTAGGGTTTGTCGGTTTGATAAGACCTTATATAGGATCGAAGATAATCTGTCATAATTAATTCATAATGAGGTACACGTGGGCCAATCACGTCAAGGCTCATTAAGGAATCTGTTAATCTAGACTTAACGAAATATTTCAGAAAACTGAAGTGACATACTCGAGTGAAGAAATTACTACTCGAGTACTTTATAGAACTACTCGAGAGAGATGAAGATAACTACTCGATTACTTAGAGACAGTTACTCGAGTAACCTTAAGAAAACTACTCGAGTATATTCTTGAAGAAAATTGAGAAGTTGAGCAGCTACTCGAGTACCAAAAAGACTTACTCGAGTACTTAAAGAATTACACGTGAAGTGGAGTTAGACTACTCGAGTACAAGAAATACTACTCGAGTAAATAAGAATAAGCTACTCGAGTGGTAGATGAACTACTCGAGTCAGGGACTAAGAATATTTTCTGAACTAGAATCTTGGGTTACTCGAGTAGTGAAGATGAACTACTCGAGTGAATAAGAACTACTCGAGTATGTGGAAGTAGCTACTCGAGTACTTGACTTTGAGAAAATCTGAGGGAAGAAGTTCTGGTTACTCGAGTATAAATACTGGACTACTCGAGTAGTAAATGAACTACTCGAGTACATGACTTAACTACTCGAGTAAATAGAAATTACACGAGGTGCAGACTTCTATAACTCGAGACAGAAAGTATAAACTACTCGAGTACTATAAAGTACTACTCGAGTAATTTACTTAAAATATATTTGGAGAGGGAAATCTCTAAACCCGAGAATAAGAGAGAAACTACTCGAGTAGTTGTCTTAACTACTCGAGAGCCATAAATTGACTACTCCGGATCTATCATGCTTACTCAAGTAAGAATAATTTTACTCGAGTATTAACTAAGCTATTCACTCGAGTAGGTATATAACTACTCGAGTAAAACACTTAGTAAATTCTCTTTGACAGAATTTTCTTCTCTTTGGTGAGACCAGCATCAAGTATTTTCCACTTAGTCTTAGATCTTGAATATGAAGTGTATCCCAATAGAGAGGCTACACATGATTCAACACCTTGGATCACACAATGAGGGATTACACTGTATGCTCCTGTATTTGGTGACCCATTGTAGACTGACATTGGTCTACACTTGCCATTAGAGTCCTACAAACACATAACTCAACCAAAGCATAAAATACAACTTAATTCATCTTAGTTCAAGGGTGACTACATCAAATCTGGGTTAATGTGGATACAATACCCAACAATCCTCCCCTATTTGTAGAAGTCATAACCCTTTACACTAAGTCAGTTATAGACATAAAAGTGCTAAGTAGACAAATCAGTGTAAGCAAGCATAAGACTAGAGACAAGATATTATGATTAAAAACTTAGAATTATATAAATGTGATTTCCAAAGTATCATTTCTACAACAATCATTTCAACAATCTCATAAGCCCTTGTAGCTTAGACTTGGTGATGCTGCCTATCTTGCTTCTCTTCTTGTCTCCTCTGATAGCTGTATGTCTTGGGGTAGTACTTTGGAGGTCTTGGAGGAGCAGCAATGTTATTTCTCCCAAATTCTCTGTCATATAGTCTCCTCTTGGTCATAGATTTCTCATATAACTCCTATTCCTGGGAACTATAATGTATGTTCCTACTTTCATGGAAGTCCATAACAAGTTTGAGAGTATCCAAGATGAGGGACTTAGAGGTAGGAGACCAGATCTCTGCAAATTCTGGAGCTTTCCTTTTATCAGCATCAGAAACTGGAATGGACCTGCTGGCAGTGGGACCTTCACCATATTTTCTTTTCTTTCTTGAAGTCTGTATCTCAGGAGGAGCTTGGAGAAAAATATCTGCAGGGTCATCCTCCCAGATTTGAGCATAAGAGACTAGAGGAGGGCCTTCCTGGCCTTCAGGCCTGGGAGAGAAAGTAGGTTGGAGAGGAGGAGGAGCAGCAGCAGCAGCAGCTAGAGGGCTGAGATGGTGAGGAATGATATTTGGATCAGCAACAAATTCAGGAAGGATTTGATTATGCATCCAGACAGCAGTGTCATATATATGGAATTTGACACTCTAAATTTGTGCTAAGACATCATCATGGATTTCTGTCATTTTGGCTTTCTAAAGCTCTTGCATGGCAGTATCTGATTTTTCTAAGTATTCTTTCACCAAACCCTCCCCTTTCTGACTTCAACAGATAGTTTAGAAATTGCATCTTCTTTGAAAATACCAACCTCTTCACAAATCTTCATCTTTGTAGTTTCAGCTCTTTTATCCATTTCAATCTGATTACCAGCAAGGGTGACACCTTGCTCCATCACTTGACCAACACTAGTAATAGTGTGGTCTAGAGCCTTCCCACCAATTTGGAAAAGGTGTCTTAGCTGGTCAGTATTATGTTTGGATTTTTGTAAATCCTCTGCTCATCTCAGTCTCCAGAGCAGTGACTTTATCAATTGCAGCTTTAATCGAAGCATCAAAGTAGATTCTATGTTCTTGAAGCAGAAGGACAACTTGAGTCATCAAATCATTGGATGAAGCAGCAGTAGTAGCAGGAGGAGCACTAGTAGAGGGAACTGGAGGAGGAGGATCTACCCTTGGAGCTATTTATGTAATGGTGACAGAGCTTTTTTGCTCTTGTAATGTGAATTAGGGCATCCCCTTCATCAGTGACTGAGGGTATGGAGAAGTCCAGATTCCTTAAAGGATCTTCAACTGGCTCAGGAGATAGCTCATCTGGAATAAAAATGGTATCAACCTGCTCTTGGTGTGGAGCAGGAGACTTTGCTGGAGAAGGAGTATGTGCTGAAGATTGTACTGGAGACTCTGGTGGTATTTCAGTTGTGGTTTCCTTTGGAGAGAGAGGAGGAGGAAGATCATTTGCAGTCAATTCTTCTATCATCTCACTGATAGCAGCTTCTGTGGAGAGTAGGGCTTCTTAAAGTTGCTGTTCAGATGGTGTTTCTTCTGGAGTCTGAGGAGGTGGAGGAGTTACTTCTATGGGTGAAGGAATCCTTGCTGGGATAGAAGGAGCAGGCTCCCCCTCAATAGATGCACCAGTCGAGCTGGCAACCTGATGTAGAGAGGGGGATGGGTCTTGTCCTTTATAGCTGGAATTTCTTGACCTTTTGTAGCTTGTGTTGGATTTTGCAGCTTCAATTCCCATCTGTGTATGGAGGATATAAAGACTTTCCTCATGTGGTGAGAAATAGTCCCTTTAGAAAAACTGAAGACCTCTGGGTTGATTTCATGGAGGAGCAGAGAAATAATTCTGGCATAATTATGAGCTTTTATGCTATCTTTGATTTTATCTAAAATCATCATTCCAAACTGAAAACATTTCCTGCACACTATGGCTTGCATAATGTCAAAGAATGAGAGGGATATGTCTCTGATGGAATGAGTTTTGCAGAGAAGTATTTTTCCTATGATGTCCACAAGTAGCTTTACTTCAGGATTCATATCAGAGTGTTTGATATATTTAGAATCAGTAGACACACCACAGAATAGACAAGTTCTATCGGATTCATCTGATCCAAGATGGTCTTCCTCATCCATAATCGGCAAGCGAAGAAGTAGAGATACAGAGGTTTTGGTGAGTTTGATTTTAAGATCTCTGACCTTTGATTTGAGAATAGCTCCATATCTCTTAACCTTGTTATTTCTGAAGAATTCGGCAACTTCTGGAAAGAGTATTTTGCAGGGTTCTTGGAGTATGAAGGAGAGTCCGGCGGTGTCGAGCAATATCATGAGGTGATGGAAATCATCTGATAATTTGGCGATGCCGGCGGCGACAAGTTCGGAACCAATCCCAATCTTCGACGAAGCAGCCTTGATCCAGGAACTGTACGAAAAACTGCGGCGGGGAGGAAGAAAGCGCGGCTCTGCAACTTCTGGAGGAAGGCGAAGAGACAGTCGGGGTACTCGAGAGCGGAAATGATTTCGTGTAGAAATATTATGGAATTTCTTATTTATATAACCCTAGGTTTATGTCTAAAGAAAATAGAAATGATGAAATCATACCTTAGAAGTGGCGGCATAAGCCTCGGGTTGCGAATAACGAAATTTGAATTTAGGAGAAAAATCGGCTGTCATATACTCGAGTGACTTAATAGTACTCGAGTAGATAAGTCTGGAAGTACTCGAGCAGATATATTGAGGTACTCGAATAGTTGGGTTGAAGTACTCGAGTGAAGTTAGACTAATCGAGTAAGAGATTCTCCTACTCGGGTAAGTTATTCTGCTACTCGAGTAAGTTACTCGAGTGGCTTTTCGAGTACTCGAGTAGGTCAAGTTTCATTACTCGAGTAGGTATTTTACTTACTTGTGTACTTTACTTCTTACTCGAGTCAAGCAGTTGGAAGATGGTAGAATTCTAACTTTGACTGATCCTTGAACTCTGGGCCTCCTTGAGTCCATATTCTCTAATCTTCTTTGTTGAGCATTCCAAGTTCCGTTTTGAAGAATGAGAACTTGATCTCGTCCAGCGGCTTCGTGAAAATGTCTGCAATCTGCCTGTCTGTAGAGACATATTGCAGATCTATGTCCCCATGCTCCACATGCTCCCGGATGAAGTGATACCTTAGCTCAATATGCTTTGTCCGGTTGTGCGAGACTGGGTTGTTGGCTATTGCAATTGTGCTGGAAGAGTCGCAAAACAATGGAATATTCTTGAACTTCATGTTATAATCTTCAAATTGATTCTTTATTCATAGCAGCTGTGCACAGTAACTTCCTACAGAGATGTACTCTGACTCAGCCGTTGAGATTGCTATACAGTTCTGCTTCTTGCTACTCCAAGAGATAAGCCTTTTTCCTAAGAATTGGCAAGTCCTGGAAGTGCTTTTCTTGTCGTCTTTGCTCCCTGCAAAATCTGCATCTGAAAAACCTATTAGCTCGATATCATTACTTCTTGGGTACCATAAGCCAAGATTTGGCGTACCTTTAAGGTATCTCAAAATCCGCTTTGCAGCAGCATAGTGAGATTCCTTAGAGTTCACCTGAAATCTAGCACAGACACATGTTGAGAACATTATGTCAGGTCTTCTGGCTGTAAGGTAGATCAAGGATCTAATTATACTTCTGTACTTGGTTTCATCAAAAGGTTTCCCTTTTTCATCCTTGTCTAGAGACATAGTTGAACCCATTGGAGTCCTCATCGAGGTTGCGTTCTCCATTCCAAATTCTTAATTAGCTCTTTGGTGAACTTGGTCTTCGAGATGAAAATTCCATCTTCAGATTGTTTCACCTGAAGCCCTAAAAAATACTTCAGCTCACCCATACTGCTCATTTCAAACTTCCCTTGCATAAGTTTTGAAAACTTCTTGCAGAGGTTGTCATCTGTAGAGCCAAAAATAATATCGTCTACATAGATTTGCACTAGCAAGATCTTGCCTTTTATTTCCCTAAGAAATAATATCTTGTCTATCTTTCCCCTTGTGAACTTATTCTCAAGTAGAAAGCTAGACAACGTCTCATACCAAGCTCGAGGAGCTTATTTCAGACCATATAAGGCTTTATGCAATAAATAAACGTAATCAGGAAAGTTAGAATCAACGAAACCTGGAGGTTGTTCTACATACACTCCTTCCTTTATGTCACCATTAAGGAAGGCAGACTTCACGTCCATATGATAGACGGTGAAGCCTTTGAGTGCAGCATATGCTAGGAACAACCTTATTACCTCCAACCTTGCCACTGGAGTGTATGTCTGGTCGAAGTCGATTCCTTCTTCTTGACGATAACCTTTCGCGATGAGTCTGACCTTGTTCTTTATGATCGTTCCATCTTCGTCCATCTTGTTCATGTAGACCCATTTTGTGCTAATGACATTCTTACCCTTGGGGGTCTTGGAACAAGTTTCCATACTTTGCAGTGCTTGAACTGATTTAGTTCTTCTTCCATTGCCACTATCCACGATGCGTATGAGTTCGCTTGCTCAAACTTCTTTGGTTCAACCTGTGAGAGAAAACTTAGATATAAATTTTCTTCAGTTGTACCTCTACGAGTTCTGACACCATCCCGGGGATCTCCTATGATCTGGTCCATGGGTTGATCCTTCAGATGTCTGAGCTCTAGAGTCCTTGCATCTGGATTCTCTTCAATTACCGGAGTGACTTCATCATCTTGCGCAATTTCTTCATCTGGATCATCAACTCTCCAATAGGGGTTGTAGTGGTGATCTTGATGAACGTTTCACCTTTATCTTCAGATGGTTCATCCAAACTGAGTTCTTTCTACTTTGTACTTGCATCTTCAGTAAGCACACTAGAAGAGTTGCCTTGAAGCAAGCTCGTCTCATCAAATACAACATGTATTGATTCTTCTATGACCAGGGTTTTTCTATTGAATATCCTGTATGCCTTACTATGGCTACTATATCCTACAAAAATACCTTCAAAGTTCTTTTCGCTGAACTTGGTAGTATGATACTTACCATTGTTAAGCACGAAGCATTTACAACCAAAAAATCTAAAATATGAGACGGTTGGTTTCCTGCCCTTTAGAAGTTCATAGGGTGTCTTATCGTGGTTCTTGTTTATGAGTGCTCGATTTTGCACGTGGCATATAGTGTTGACGGCTTTAGCCCAAAAATACTCTAGTAGTGAGGCATCACTCAACATGGTCCTACAGGCCTCTGCGAGTGTCCTATTCCTTATCTCGGCCACTCCGTTCTGTTGCGGAGTACGAGGAGAGGAAAACTCGTGAAAGATACCCAAGCTTTCACAAAATTCTATCATGGTCCCAGACTTGAACTCTGTTCCATTGTCACTTCTGATTTTTACTATGCAGCAGTTGTATTCATTCTGGACTTGCCTGACAAAATTAGTAAAGATGTCAAAGGTATCTGACTTGTGTTTCAGAAAGAACACCCACGCAAAGTGCGAGTAATCATCAATAATTACTAACGTATAATCCTTACCACCCAAACTTCTAATTTGCAGTGGACCAAACAAGTCCATATGAAGCAGATGAAGACATCTATTAGAATCCTTGCGAATAACGCTTTTAAAGGTAGCCCTTGTTTGCTTGCCTTTTACGCATGCATGACAAGGTCTATCATTGACGTACTTGACATTTGGGGCATCACGTACTAAGTTCATTAAAAATAATTTATTAATAGTTTTGGAATTAATATGTGTTAGTCTCTTGTGTCATTGGTCAGCAAGAGATGCACTATCTTTTGCTAAAAAGCACACTGTTATAGAAGAGTGTATACAAATGAAATTCAAACAAAATATGTTTCTGCTTCGAGTGCCGGATAGAATCGTTTCCATATTATCAACAGATTTTATCAAGCACTTATCAGCGTGAAACTCAACTATGTATCATTTATCATAGAGTTGGCTTATGCTTATAAGATTGTGTTCCAATCCTTCAACATAAGCTACATCTAAAAAATATACACTACCGTTAGTAATCGTACCGTAGCCTTTAGTGATTCCACGATCTGAACCTCCAAAGATAACCTTTGTTCCGTTCAAGACTAGAGAGAAGTTCTGAAGTAGGCTTCTAGTCCCGGTCATATGCCGAGAGCATCTACTGTCTAAATACCAGATTGGCGTTTTGGTGGCCTTTGGACATACCTGCAGTCACAATTAGTTTGCCTTAGGAACCCAAATATGTTTGGGTCCTCGGTCTCGTGTTAGAACACTCATCGTATGAATATTAGCATTAGGAGTGGTCTTTCTCATATTGCCAACATCTGGGGTTGCAACATTTCTGGGATTAAACCAGCAATCAATGAAAAAGTGACCAATTTTGCCACAACACCAACAGTCAAATCTATTGTATCTTTGTCTTATGTTCTCCTGCTTGACCTTTTGAAATTGAGGTCTGGCAGGGACAACATTCTTGGAAGAAGAAGCTTCATGTTGATGACAATCACATGATTTCTTCTCTTGTATTGGCTTTTCCACAACGAGCTTTGCCTTGGTGCTTTCTTGAAGTTATGACCATGATTGAAAGGACCATAGCTCTGAAGAATCACTTCTTCATAAGGTGTCTTAAAGACACTTTCACCAAAGTTTCTGGGGAGAGTCCATCCTTGATAATGGGACTTTGGCTCTACATGGGTAGGCCTAGCAAAGTGTCTGTAGGATGAGTCAAGATCAAACTCATTTGAAGGAAATATGACCTTTTTGAAAGAGGTCTGATCTTGAGGGGCTTTCCCCTTCTCTTTGGCCAAGGCCATTTTGGCGGCCTTATTCTTCAGTTGGGACTTATTTCTCCTAGAAGATTTGCTAGGAGCTTCTTCATGGCCTAATCTAGCACCCTTGTCCTTCGCTGAGAATTCAGCAATGAGCGGAAGAACAGTCTTAGGCTTCGAGAAACTTTCAACAAGTTTCCTCTCAACAGCGAGTTGTTCTTCCAACTCTTTGATGATTTTCTCTTTTAGATCAAGGTGCTCAAGAGCTTTGTTGTATTCTTCAATAGCATTATTGAAGTTCTCCTTGAGTCAGTCAGTCTTAGCGACTTCTTCTCTCAAGATGCTCTCTTCAGCTTTTAGAGACTTTATCTCTTTAGCCTGCGTTTTCACGACTCGGTGATATTTGTCGTAAGCCATGATTAACTCCTTGCACTGGGCCATGAGTTCAGACTCATCGTCAGAAGAGCTGTCCTCACGATCATGCTCAGAAGCTTCAGATTCTGAAAGAGGAGTGTGAGAGTTTACCTTCCCAGTGAACTGGGGCTCTTGTTCGTCATCTATCTGCTTCGAGTGCCGGATAGAATCGTTTCCATATTATCAACAGATTTTATCAAGCACTTATCAGCGTGAAACTCAACTATGTATCATTTATCATAGAGTTGGCTTATGCTTATAAGATTGTGTTCCAATCCTTCAACATAAGCTACATCTAAAAAATATACACTACCGTTAGTAATCGTATCGTAGCCTTTAGTGATTCCACGATCTGAACCTCCAAAGATAACCTTTGTTCCGTTCAAGACTAGAGAGAAGTTCTGAAGTAGGCTTCTAGTCCCGGTCATATGCCGAGAGCATCTACTGTCTAAATACCAGATTGGCGTTTTGGTGGCCTTTGGACATACCTGCAGTCACAATCAGTTTGCCTTAGGAACCCAAATATGTTTGGGTCCTCGGTCTCGTGTTAGAACACTCATCGTATGAATATTAGCATTAGGAGTGGTCTTTCTCATATTGCCAACATCTGGGGTTGCAACATTTCTGGGATTAAACCAGCAATCAATGACAAAGTGACCAATTTTGCCACAACACCAACAGTCAAATCTATTGTATCTTTGTCTTATGTTCTCCTGCTTGACCTTTTGAAATTGAGGTCTGGCAGGGACAACATTCTTGGAAGAAGAAGCTTCATGTTGATGACAATCACATGATTTCTTCTCTTGTATTGGCTTTTCCACAACGAGCTTTGCCTTGGTGCTTTCTTGAAGTTATGACCATGATTGAAAGGACCATAGCTCTGAAGAATCACTTCTTCATAAGGTGTCTTAAAGACACTTTCACCAAAGTTTCTGGGGAGAGTCCATCCTTGATAACGGGACTTTGGCTCTACATGGGTAGGCCTAGCAAAGTGTCTGTAGGATGAGTCAAGATCAAACTCATTTGAAGGAAATATGACCTTTTTGAAAGAGGTCTGATCTTGAGGGGCTTTCCCCTTCTCTTTGGCCAAGGCCATTTTGGCGGCCTTATTCTTCAGTTGGGACTTATTTCTCCTAGAAGATTTGCTAGGAGCTTCTTCATGGCCTAATCTAGCACCCTTGTCCTTCGCTGAGAATTCAGCAATGAGCGGAAGAACAGTCTTAGGCTTCGAGAAACTTTCAACAAGTTTCCTCTCAACAGCGAGTTGTTCTTCCAACTCTTTGATGATTTTCTCTTTTAGATCAAGGTGCTCAAGAGCTTTGTTGTATTCTTCAATAGCATTATTGAAGTTCTCCTTGAGTCAGTCAGTCTTAGCGACTTCTTCTCTCAAGATGCTCTCTTCAGCTTTTAGATACTTTATCTCTTTAGCCTGCGTTTTCACGACTCGGTGATATTTGTCGTAAGCCATGATTAACTCCTTGTACTGGGCCATGAGTTCAGACTCATTGTCAGAAGAGCTGTCCTCACGATCATGCTCAGAAGCTTCAGATTCTGAAAGAGGAGTGTGAGAGTTTACCTTCCCAGTGAACTGGGGCTCTTGTTCGTCATCTATCTGAGCCATATGTAACGCCCCCACCCATCACATGGAATATAACGGTGGGTTCGGCCGGGGCCCCACGCCATATTTCACGGACAAGTGGCGGAATTACTTGTGGAAATCACAATTTACTCGTCTCTCAACTCAAAACATTCGAGCGCATCATTTTATGTTATATGAACTCAGCACAGAGAATGTTCACTAATATACAAATTCCATATTTATATATATATCACACCAGGAATGTATACAACTCTCACACATACGACCTTACAAGTTCCTCTTTACACAAATACATTTTTGTACATCGGCACGCAGACCGGCCACACATGAAATCCAAACACGCTTCGTACGGCCTTCAAGGGCCTTTAGCAGCAATCCTTCCATTCCGCTCGTTTTAATTCAAGAAGCAGCACCTGCAATTAGCCATCCAATCTAAAGTGGAAAACAAAGTAACGGTCAGCATTAGTTGACCCATTATAACGACCATACACCTTACCCGGGGCAGCGGTTCCTTCCCTGTATGCATTGCCATCATATTCCATATCAATCTACCAATCACAACCATATCACAAACGCCGGTATCCACCAGACGCTCCGTGCTCTCAGGGCACCTTTTTGGTTAACCGGACATTCCAGTCATTCACCGCCGATCAGAGGTTTTTAACTTGTTGGCTGGGTGGTTCAATCCTAGTCCACTAGCGCGCAGGCTGGCGATATCCCGTCCATACCACTCAGAGGTACTAACCTCACAGCATCCACAAACATAACCAGAGCAGATCGACACACCCACGTGGTGTAGCAAGCCGGGGTTATCGCTGCTCCCCAGGAATTACCACCAATCGACCCCTCACCTATTTCTTGATCGACCCACGCTTGTGGTGCAGCAAGTCGGGTGCTCGCTTCCCAGGCATGCCACAAATCGATCCCTTCTCTATCTAGATCAACCCACCCTAGTGGTGTAACAGGTCGGGTTTATCTCGCTCTCCCGAAGCATGCTACCAACTGATCTCTCATCACAACCAGGAGCTTTCTCAAAGCATCCACACATCCATTCATTCATATATCCATACCACGAGCACAAACCTTTTGTGTCATCAAATCCATGGAGTTTTCTCTGGTTTACCCATAATCATCACCAATCCAGACTACCCGTCCAGATGGTCTTCACATAGTATACATATGCCGTACTCCACCTTTCCGACTCTAGATGCAGATTTAACCAAGGAATCACTTACGATATCCACCCTTAGTGGAGGATTCCACACATATGCATAAAGAAAGGACTTCGATGTCCACGAAGGAGATCATTACCCTTGAAGATCGCTCCGGAGCCATGAACTAGCCGGCTGGAAATCACCGCCTCGGCTTTGCCTTCACGAATCCGCTTTCAGATCTTGAATCCACACTACGCAGCTCCTCCAGCAGCTGGTTCCTCTTCTGTTTCCTTCCCTCTCTTCTTCTCTCTCTCTCTCTCTTTGAGAAGAAGAAGAAGAAGACTTAAAATGAGGAACTTATTCCTCATTCTCGGCCTTATATCCACAGGAAAGAAGCCTGGCCCTTGGATCCAGGATAGGGAAACGGACGAACAGAAAACTCTGAAAAATCACTTTTCGGGCCTGACACGCCCGATGACATGCCCGTGTCACAAGGCGTATACCTTAAGCGGCACACGAACCGACTTATCCAGAATATAACACGGTTAGGGTACACGCCCGAGTCAGCCCAGGCACGCCCGTGACACAGGGCGTATAACCCACTCAAAACCTACTCGAGAGAAAATCGTCGACCTCTTGACATAGCGGGACACGCCCTGTGACATGCCCGTGTCATAGGACGTGTACCCCTTTCTCGAGCCTTCGTCGACCTCAACTAAAATCGTAGACCAGAGGAGGACATGCCCTAGCTCACGCCACCTGACACGCCCGTGTCACAGGGCGTGTACCTCCCGAAAATTCGTCGAACGTATTTCGTCGACCACACACCCAACTGCTCAACCCGAGTAGGACACGCCATGGGACATGCCCGTATCCCAGGCCGTGTCACCCAATTTTTTCCATCCCAGAATTTGGGATGTTACAACCCTCCCCTCCTACAAGAAATTTCGTCCACGAAATTGTACAGAGGAAGGAAAACAACAAACATACTGTTATAACGTCAAAATAATATGTTACAACAACCCGACCTCCACATATGCACATTTATCCACAGTTTCATCATATATCCCCTCAAACATCATATACATAGATCAGAATCGAGCCAAGTGTGCACCAACTTGTCGACATACATCATAACATATCACATATATGTACAGGAATATCATCAATAGGAACATTATCTGGATTCACATAGTAATGTGGGTCATCATAGTTATACAATATTCACATCATCCAAGTGATACAAGTCACTATCCTTACTTTCGCTCAGCCTCCCGATTTTGCATCTCTCGCGTAAGAGCCAAATTAAACACTCGAGGCTGAATTTCACCAATTAAGCTTTGCGGCTCTTGTACTTTCAAATTATGCAATCGAGGTTGCGTCCGGGATGCAGATAACTCGGCCACTGCTTTACCCTTTTCTTCATATGACACACCTATCTTTTTCTCACTCCCCGAAGGAGTATTCCAACAAAATTTAGCAATATGTCCTTGCTTCCCGCAGTTATAACATAGACATGTATCAACACGTCCTTGCCCATAAGTTGCCCCCGAAGAAACAGTCGACGGAGCTGATTCAGCTGGCCTGAACTTTTTCTTATCTCGTTTTCTCAACTCCGACTGCTCCGACTGTGGCACTATAAACTCTGGCTTCTCCACAGCCAGTCTCTTCTTTTCTTGTACCCACTTCAAGTCTTTCTCCAGAGCACTAGTCGTATCTACCAATACTTGGAAGCCTTGATTCACCGAACTCGGGAGTACTGACCTCAATTCAACCCGTAGTCCCTCATAAAATCAATTCGTCTTTCGCACTTCCTCCGCAAAGGTATACCCCGCATACCGTCCCAGTCTGTTAAATTCATGTAGGTACGTATCAATATCAGTCTCACCCTGCACCAGACATTGAAATTCATTCTCCATCGTAATTCGCTGCGACACTAGCAAATACTTGGCGAGAAACAATCTGGTGAATTCGTCAATTGAGACCTCCGCTAAACCTTGACCTGCCAAGTGATGCACCTCCATATCATCCCACAACAGTCTCGCATCTCCTTCCAGCAGAAAAGTGGCTAAGGTTAGTTTCTGCTCTTCCGCAGTCCTGATTGCAGTCACGATTCTCTTCACTCGCGCAAGCCAATCTTCGCCTGTGTTGGGGAAGTCGCCCAACCAAACGTATGTGGATGGAACTCCATAAATCTTTTCAATGACTCATCCATTGATTTCTTGTCCACCACAACTGCAGCACGCTCTTGCCCTGCACCAGGCCGTACTGGCACTCCTGCAGGCCTTGCCTGCCCAATAGGCTGTGCCTGTAACACTGCAAGCACCGTCGCAGTCACCACCCGTATGGGTTTCGCCGAGGGAGGTGTAGGTGCTTCCACGGGTGCTGCACTCTCATCGGACCGCTGGGGCTCAGACTGCCCAGCACCACTCCTCGCCACCTATCAATGTACAAAACACTATTAATCATCCATGGCATAATGGTAATTATACATTGACTACACACTCACGCATCTGACGTGCATGAATTACATTCCTAGTGGACATTCGTGAGTTCACTTATGTTCTTCCTCCCAAACAATCTCAACCTCGCTCTGATACCACTTTGTAATGCCCCACCCGTCACATGGAATATAACGGTTGGTCTGGCCAGGGCCCCACGCCATATTTCACGGACAAGCGACGAAATTACTTGTGAAAATCACAATCTACTCGTCTCCTAACTCAAAACATTCTAGCGCAGCATTTTATGTTATATGAACTCATCACAGAGAATATCCACTAATATACAAATTCCACATTTATATATATCTCACACCAGGAATGTATACAACTCACACACACATGACCTTACATCCTTACAGGTTCCTCTTTACACAAATACATTTTCGTACATTGGCACGCAGGTCGTCCACACATGAAATCCAAACACGCTTCGCATGGCCTTCAAGGGCCTTTAGCAGCAATCCTTCCATTCCGCTCATTTCAATTCAAGCAGCAACACCTGCAATTAGCCATCCAATCCAAAGCGGAAAACAAAGTAACGGTTAGCATTAGTTGACCCATTATAACGACCATACCCCTTACCCGGGGCAGCGGTTCCTTCCCTGTATGCATTGCCATCATATTCCATATCAATCTACCAATCACAACCATATCACAAACGCCGGTATCCACCAGACGCTCCGTGCTCTCAGGGCACCTTTTTGGTGAACCGGACATTTCAGTCATTCACCGCCGATCAGAGGTTTTTTAACTTGTTGGCTGGGTGGTTCAATCCTAGTCCACTAGCGCGCAGGCTGGCGACATCCCGTCCATACCACTCAGAGGTACTAACCTCACAGCATCCACAAACATAACCAGAGCAGATCGACACACCCACGTGGTGTAGCAAGCCGGGGTTATCGCTGCTCCCCAGGAATTACCACCAATCGACCCCTCACCTATTTCCTGATCGACCCACGCTTGTGGTGCAGCAAGCTGGGTGCTCGCTTCCCGGGCATGCCACAAATCGATCCCTTCTCTATCTAGATCAACCCACCCTAGTGGTGTAACAGGTCGGGTTTATCTCGCTCTCCCGAAGCGTGCTACCAACTGATCTCTCATCACAACCAGGAGCTTTCTCAAAGCATCCACACATCCATTCATTCATATATCCATACCACATGCATAAACCTTTTGTATCATCAAATCCACGGAGTCTTCTCCGGTTTACCCATAATCATCACCAATCCAGACTACCCGTCTAGATGGGCTTCACACAGTATGCCTATGTCGTACTCCACCTTTCCGGCTCTAGATGTAGATTTAACCAAGGAATCACTTACAATATTCACCTCTTAGTGGAGGATTCCACACATATGCATAAATAAAGTACTTAAATGTCCAAGAAAGAGATCGTTACCCTTGAAGATCACTTCGGAGCCATGAAATTGCCAGCTGGAAATCACCGCCTCGACTTTGCCTTGACGAATCCGCTTTCGGATCTTGAATCCGCACTCCGCGGCTCCTCCAGCAGCTGGTTCCTCTTCCCTTTCCTTCCCTCTCTTCTTCTCTCTCTTTCTCTTTGAGAAGAAGAAGAAGTAGAATGAAAATGAGGAACTTATTCCTCATTCTCGGCCATATATCCACAGGGAAGAAGCCTGGCCCTTGGATCCAGGATAGGGAAACGGATGACCAGAAATCTCTGAAAAATCTCTTTTGGGGCCTGACACGCCCTGTGACATGCCTGTGCACAGGGCGTGTACCTTATACGGCACACGAACCGACTTATCCAGAATATAACACGGCCAGGGTACACGCCCGTGTCGGCCCAGTCATGCCCGAGACACAGGGCGTGTAACCCACTCGACACCTACTCGAGAGAAAATCATCGACCTCTCGACATAGCGGGACACGCCCTGTGACACGCCCGTGTCACAGGCCGTGTACCCCTTTCTCGAGCCTTCATCGACCTCAACTAAAATCATCGACCAAAGGAGGAGACGCCCTAGCTCACGCCCCCTGACACGCCTGTGTCACAGGGCGTGCACCTCCCGAAAATTCGTAGAACGAATTTCGTCGACCACGCGCCCAACTGCTCAACCCGAGTAGGACACGCCCTGGGACACGCCTGTGTCCCAGGCCATGTCACCCAATTTTTACCAATCCCAGAATTTGGGATGTTACAACCCTTCCCTCCTACAAGAAATTTCGTCCACGAAATTGCACAGAGGAAGGAAAACAACAAACATACTGTTATAACGTCAAAATAATATGTTACAACAACCCAACCTCCACTTGTGCACATTTATCCACAGTTTCGTCATATATCCCCTCGAACATCATATTCATAGATCAGAATCGAGCCAAGTGTGCCCCAACTTGTCGACATACATCATAACATATCAAATATATGTACAGGAATATCATTAGTAGTCACATTTTCAGGATTCATATAGTAATGTGAGTCATCATAGTTATACAATATTCACATCATCCAAGTTATACAAGTCATAATCCTTACTTCTGCTCAGCCTCCCGATTTTGCATCTCTCACGTAAGAGCCAAATTAAACACTCGAGGCTGAATTTCACCAATTGAGCTTTGCGGCTCTTGTACTTCCAAATTATGCAATCGAGGTTGCATTTGGGATGCAGATGACTCGGCCAGTTCTTTACCCTTTTTCTTCATATGACGCACCTATCTTTTTCTCACTCCCCGAAGGGGTATTCCGACAAAATTTAGCAATATGTCCTTGCTTCCCATAGTTATAACATAGATGTGTATCAACACTTCCTTGCCCATAAGTTGCCCCCGAAGAAACAGTCAACGGAGCTGATTCAGCAGGCCTGAACTTTTTCTTATCTCGTTTTCTCAACTCTGACTGCTCTGACTGTGACACTATAAACTCTAGCTTCTCCACAGCCAATCTCTTCTTTTCTTGTACCCGCTTCAAGTCTTTCTCCAGAGCACGAGCCGTATCTACCAATGCTTAGAAGCCTCGATTCACCGAACTCGGGAGTACTAACCTCAATTCATCCCGCAGTCCCCCACAAAATCGATTCGTCTTTCGCACTTCCTCCGCGAAGGTAGACCCCGCATACCATCCCAGTCTGGTAAATTCATGCAGGTACGTATCAATATCAGTCTCACCCTGCACCAGACACGAAATTCGTTCTCCATCACAATTCGCTGCAACACTGGACAAATACTTGGTGAGAAACAATCTGGTGAATTCGTCAATTGAGACCTCCGCTAAACCTTGACCTGTCAAGTGATGCACCTCCATATCATCCCACAACAGTCTCGCATCTCCTTCCAGCAAAAAAGTGGCTAAGGTCACTTTCTGCTCTTCCGCAGTCCTGATTGCAGTCAGGATTCTCTTCACTCGCACAAACCAATCTTTCGCCTACGTTGGGGAAGTCGCCCAACCAAACATAGGTGGATGGAACTCCATAAATCTTTTCAATGACTCATCCATTGCTTGCTCGTCCACCACAACTGCAACATGCTCTTGCCCTGCACTAGGCGGTACTGGCACTCCTGCAGGCCTTGCCTGCCCAGTAGGCTGTGCCTGCAACACTGCAAGCACTGTTGCAGTCACCACCCATATGGACTCCGTCAAGGGAGGCATAGGTGCTTGCATGGGTACTGCACTCTCATCGGACCGCTGGGGCTCAGACTGCCCAGCACCACTCCTCGCCACCTATCAATGTACAAAACATAATTAATCATCCATGGCATAATGGTAATTATACATTGACTACACACTCATGCATCTGACGTTCATGAATTACATTCCTAGTGGACATTTGTGAGTTCACTTATGTTCTTCCTCCCAAACAATCTCAACCTCGCTCTGATACCACTTTGTAACGCCCCCACCCGTCACATGGAATATAACGGTGGATCAGGTCGGGGCCACACGCCATATTTCACGGACAAGCGGCGGAATTACTTCTGGAAATCACAATCTACTCATCTCCTAACTCAAAACAATCTAGCGCAGCATTTTATGTTATATGAACTCAACACAGAGAATGTCTACTAATATACAAATTCCACATTTATATATATCTCACACTAGGAATGTATACAACTCACACACACATGGCCTTACGGCCTTACAGGTTCCTCTTTACACAAATACATTTTCGTACATCGGCACGCAGGCCGGCCACACTTGAAACCCAAACACGCTTCGCACGGCCTTCAAGGGCCTTTAGCAGCAATCCTTCCATTCCGCTCATTTCAATTCAAGCAGCAGCACCTGCAATTAGCCATCCAATCCAAAGCGGAAAACAAAGTAATGGTCATCATTAGCTGACCCATTATAACGACCCTACCCCTTACCCGGGGCAGCGATTCCTTCCATGTATGCATTGTCATCATATTCCATATCAATCTACCAATCACAACCATATCACAAATGCCGGTATCCACCAGACGCTCCATGCTCACAGGGCACCTTTTTGGTGAACCGGACATTCCAGTCGTTCACCTCCGATCAGAGGTTTTTAACCTGCTGGCTGGGTGGTTCAATCCTAGTCCACCAACGCGCAGGCTGGCGACATCCCGTCCATACCACTCAGAGGTACTAACCTCACAGCATCCACAAAAATAACCACAGCAGATCGACACGCCCACATGGTGTAGCAAGCCAGTGTTATCGCTGCTCCCCAGGCATTACCACCAATCAAACCCTCACCTATTTCCTGATCGACCCACCCTTATGGTGCAAAAATCCGGGTGCTCGCTTCCCGGGTATGCCACCAATCGATCCCTTCTCTATCTAGATCAACCCACCCTAGTGGTGTAACAGGCCGGGTTTATCTCGCTCTCCCCAGGCGTGCTACCAATTGATCTCTCATCATAACTAGGAGCTTTCTCAAACCATCCACACATCCATTCATTTATACATCCATACCACAAGCATAAACCTTTTGTATCATCAAATCCACGGAGTCTTCTCTGGTTTACCCATAATCATCACCAATCCAGACTACCCGTCCAGATGGGCTTCACACAGTATGCCTATGTCGTACTCCACCCTTCCGGCTCTAGATGCAGATTTAACCAAGGAATCACTTATAATATTCACCTCTTAGTGGAGGATTCCACACATATGCATAAAGAAAGGACTTTGATGTCCAAGAAGGAGATTGTTACACTTGAAGATCGCTTCAGAGCCATGAACTAGGCGGCTGGAAATCACCGCCTCGGCTTTGTCTTCACGAATCCGCTTTCGTATCTTGAATCCACACTCCACAGCTCCTCCAGCAGCTGGTTCCTCTTCCCTTACCTTCCCTCTCTTCTTCTTTCTCTCTCTCTTTGAGAAGAAGAAGAAGAAGAATGAAAATGAGGAACTTATTCCTCATTCTCGACCTTATATCCACTGGGAAGAAGCCTGGCCCTTGGATCCAGGATAGGGAAACGGATGGCCAGAAAACTCTGAAAAATCTCTTTTCGATTGGCCTAGCCAGAGGACCACGTTCTGGCGACTACTGTCGGGCTGTAGCCCAAGCACCCCACCCATGACCGCGCCTATTCTCAGTGTGGAGGGATGTTGAGGCGGGGTCTCGAACCCAGCCCCCTTGATAAAGTGCTTTCCTAACCGCTCTCATCACCAACTGAGCTACAGCCCGGCAGTAGTCGCCAGAATGTGGTCCTCTGGCTAGGCCAACCGAGAGGGGTCGGCTTGTAACGCCCCAAAACTCAAAAGAGCGACGAGAGGCATTCCAGGCCAAATTTGGAATTTAGCAGGAGGCACACGGCCTGGGACACGGGCGTGTCCCAGGGCGTGTTGTGTTGGGTTCGACGATTTGGCCGAGAGGTCGACAAAATTGGGTTCGATGATCGTCGAGCAGCAAACACAGCCCTGGACACGGGCGTGTCCCAGGGCGTGTCGAGTTTGGTTCGACGATCAAGTCGTGGGTTCGATGATCGGGCCGTGTGTTCGACGATCGGGCCAGCGATATCCGTTCGACGATCTGGCTGCGTTCGACGATTTGGCCAGAGATTTTCGTTCGACGATCTGGCTGCGTTCGACGATTTGGCTAGAGATCTCCGTTCGACGATCTGGCAGCGGTCGACGATTTTGGTTCGACGATCATCGAGTGCAGGGCGGATTGTGGCGTGTTTGGCTCTGTCGACGCGAAGTGTCGACACACGGGTTTTGGCGGGAGTTGACTAATTGTTCCGACACTGTTTTGACGCGGACGTGTCCTGCTCCTGTTGGTGATTCGTGCGGTATTTTGCCCCATTTGTCCAGGTCGGACCTGGATCGTATCCGTACATCCCTTTTGTGGGATCCGATGGCTGTGGTTATCCCGAAGGGGTTATACCTGAGAGAAGGGTTTCAAAACCCTTATTTTTCCGTCGTAGTTCTCTGTCTAAATCTTAGAGAGAGGGGAGAGCAAAGGAGGAAGAAGAAGTCTAGATCTAGTCATTTGAGGAGTTTCAGAGCTCCAAATCGCGAGCCAACTTCGGATCTACGAAGTAAAGAAGATTGCGGTGCTTTTCATCCGCGTACATTTCCATGGCACCAAGGAAGAACGCTAGGGTAACGATTCTCTACTTGAGCATGTGAAGCTCTACTTCTTTTGCATAGGAAGCCCGCTCTCGCGAGTTTGTGGTGAGTTTGAGGCGTTCCTTCGGGTAGATATGTGAAGTCCCCGCTGTGTTGAGTCCGTAATCGAGAACGGACATATGCATGATGTGTGAAGCCTATCCGAACATGTTGGTCTGGATCGGTGATGTTGCATTGCATAAATGCCGGAGAAGACTCCGTGCGAATGTTTGTTTTTCGGGTTTTCTACGTGGTAGATTGCAACAGGGAGCCTTGGGGATTAACCCTAAGGTGCACCCGGAAAATTGGGCAGATGCGTGATGCTGCCAACATGGTGGCCTGGGAGCCAACTTGAACATAACCGGGTTATCTGAAGTTTGTGACGGAAACAGGACTCGGAAGAAGTTTCACCCGCGCATATATTTTAAATTAACGTTGTGGTGTGAGCAACTGGTTAGGCGGAACCTTACCCGTTCTATGTCGTTCAGTTAGAGCTGTTGGCATACATGAGGGTCTTCGGCGGTCTATGGTTTAAATTACCATGACCCATGCCGGGAAGACAAAATGCTCATTGTTTGGCCGTCCAAAGGGATGGTGGTGAGTCGGCAGACTTTGACCGTGATCACCGAGAATGTGCCCTGAGTGCACGGGGTGTGTGGCTGTGCGAGCCTATGCCTGTGATGTAGTGATATTACTATTCTGCTTGGTTATACTAATAAAGTGCAGGGAAGGAGCATCGCCGCCCCGAGTTGGGGGCGGGATCGTTATAATTTGGTCAGCATTGCTGACCGTTGCCTTTGTTTTCCACCGTGCGGTGGTTTGTTGCTTGCAGGTGCTGCTGGACCAAGCGGTCAATAGCGGGGTAAAGCCCAAATTGTGAAGCCGGCCCTCGAAAGCCTAATTGGAGTGTTTTACTTGCTTTTGTTCATGTATGACCAACCAGCGTGCCGTGGTATGGAAACATGTAATATAAGTAAACCATTTGTAAGGCCTTAAGGCCAGTACTTGTGTATGTACTTCATTCCTTTTTGGCTTGTTATTGGACATTCATGCTTGTTATTGGGTTCTTTTAATTGCAACTATTTAAACTGCTTCCGCTAGAATGCTCTATGTAGGACGTTGTGATTGGTTGGATGGTTTCCATTGAGTAACCACCCGGTCTGTCTGTGGTATATGGCATCGGGCCCCGGCCGGACCTACTGCTATATTCTATGCGACGGATAGGGGGTGTTACAATTTGGTATAAGAGCCGAGTTACAATTTGGATGGTTTACATTGAGTAACCACCCGGTCTGTCTATGGTATATGGCGTCGGGCCCCAGCCGGACCTACAACTATATGTTATGCGATGGATAGGGGGTGTTATAATTTGATATCAGAATACTGGTTTCGGTCAGGCTTAAAATGAATTCGTGGACGAATTCTTTTTAAGGGGTGGTGAGCACATGTATGTGCGTCATCGTTATAACAACAAAAGAACCCATGAATGTCCACTTAGGAATGAAAATACACATGTTTGGGGAACCTGCGTGTTCCTATAATTGCTGTTTGCAATATTGTTTGGTCGCTTAATGATGTTTTGTACCACTATAGGTGACCAGAAGCGGTGCTGGGCCATCGGAACGTCGAGTTTCTGAGGCTAGCAGTGCACCAAATGATGCTCCTGCAACACCTTTTTCGGCCGAAACCATTTGACTGGTGGATGAAGCAGTGTTTGCAATGATCAATGCGCAGCCTGTAAGGCAGGTACAGCAGCCCGCTCCTGCGATGGAGCGGGTACCACTGTAAGCGGCTGAGTAGAGAAGGGTGTAATAGGTAGTAGAGGAACCGGTGGTGCCGAGGAGGGCAACCGAGAGATAGCTCAAACATGTCATGAGATTTAATCCTCTGGTATTCTTGGGGTTGGGAACCCCATCTCAAGCTGAAGACTGGCTCTCCAGGGTGAAGAGAGTCTTGACAGCAACGGAGACGGAAGAATGGCAAATGACCACTATTGCTACGTTCCTTCTGGACGGTGAAGCGAGATTGTGGTGGGAAGGATTGAAGCTGCATCTATTGAGAGGTAGGCAACTTACAGACGTCTCGATGGAGGAGTTCTCAAGACTATTCTTGGCTAGGTACCTCCCTTCGACGCAGAGGATAGCTTTGGAGAATGAGTTACTGAAGTTGGTTCAAGGAGAGAGTATCATGGATGAATATCTCCACGAGTTTACTCGATTGAGTCGATATACTACCTCCACCATCACGGATGAGTAGCGCAAGACGAACCGATTCTACGAAGGGTTGAGAGATGATTTGAGGCTACTACTCTTGGGGCCTATGACGCAGGGCTTCTTGACCCTAGTCAACACGGCCCGGTCCTTGGAGAAGGACATGAAGAATGTTCAAGCGAAGAAGAGCATTGGTGACAAGAAGTCTGGGTTCAAAGTGCCGACTACTTCAAAGTCCGGCTATCAAAGGTTCTTTAAGAAGTCTAGGACTTCGGGTCCAGCTCCTTCTTCTGGTGCTTCTGGGGAGACTACGGGTCGGACCCCGGGTGCATGTTTTACTTGTGGAAAGCCGGGGAACTTTGCCCGCGATTGCTGGAGCGGACGTCCCAAGTCCGAAAGAAAGCCGGGAGCAACTTATGAAGAGAAGGGCAAGGCTGTGGAGTCAACCGCGTCCCATTATGCTCCGGCCCAACCGAGGGTTTACAATCTTGGCCAACAGGAGGCCATCAAACAGGCGGATGTGGTGACAAGCAAAATTTAAATTTATAGCAAGTTAATCTTTTAAATACTTGTTATGTGCTTGTTACCTTACCACTGCTTGTTTAGGATTTGTTTTGATTTGTGAGTATCCGGCAAGAGCACTCTTTGACACTAGGGCTTCACACTCCTTGTCCGAAGGATTCATATCGCGCATCGGAGTACCTTCTTCGATGACGAAGGACAAGTTGGATGTGTTATTGCCCAATGGGTGTTCGATGCGTGCGGATAGAATTTGTGGCGTTAAGATTCATATTGGGAATCAAGAGTTCGATCAGCAAAAGTTGTTACTACTGTTGGTGGAGTTCGACGTTATATTTGGCATGGACTGGCTCTCGGAGCAGCGAGCCTATATTGATTGCGGTAGCAAGGAAGTCAAGCTGGGAGCAGGTCGTGAGACGACTTTCACGGGCTTGAAGGGGTCGAACAAGACGTTGATGTCTGCTCTTCAGGTGGTGAAGGCGGTTCGTTCTGGTGCAGAACTGTTTTTTACACTAGTGGAGGTTGCAAAGCCAAAGCCTACGTTGGATAGTATATCAGTGGTAGCTGAGTACCCTGATGTGTTCTCCGCAGATCTTCCTGGAGCCCCGCCTCAATGGGAGATAGATTTTACGATAGAGCTCGTACCAGGTGCTAAGCCTGTGTCACACTCTCCATATCGGCTACTGCCTAAGGAAATGGCGGAGCTGAAGGTTCAACTGCAAGAGTTATTGGAGCAAGGGTATGTGCGTCCAAGTTCTTCGCCTTGGAGCGCGCCGGTCCTCTTTGTTAAGAAGAAGGACAGAAGCTTGAGGCTATGTATTGATTATCGGGAGCTCAACAAGTTGACGAAAAAGAAAAAGTACCCGATCCCCCGGATTGATGATCTATTCGATTAGTTAGTCAAGTCGACGGTGTACTCAAAGTTGGACCTCAAGTCCGGGTACTATCAGCTACAAATAAGGGAGAGTGATATCCCGAAGACAACATTCAGTACGAGATACGGGCATTACGAGTTTACGGTCATGCCATTTGGGTTGACTAATGTGTCGTCAGTGTTCATGGATTTGATGAACAGGACCTTCAGGGAGAACTTGGACCATTTTGTGATCGTCTTCATCGACGATATTTTGGTGTACTCGCAGAGTGAGGAAGATCACTTCAGGCATCTTCATTTGGTTTTGGAGACGCTAAGGAGGAATCAATTGTATGCCAAGTTCTTGAAGTGCGAGTTTTGGTTGTACCTTCAGGGAGACGATATTTTGGTGTACTCGCAGTGGATCCGGCGAAGATTGTTGCGATACGGGAGTGGCCTGAGCTTTCTACGGTAGCGGAAGTCCGGAGCTTTCTGGGGCTTGCCGGCTATTATAGGCTCTTCGTAGAGAACTTCTTGCAGATAGCGTTACCTCTCACTACTTTGACGAGAAAGGAGCAGAAGTTCGTTTGGACGCCGGAGTGCGCGCGAGCTTTTCAGGAGTTGAAATGTCGGTTGACCACGGCACCTGTGCTGAGTTCGCCGAGTGGGACCGAAGGTTATGAGATTTATAGCGATGCT
Source organism: Platanthera guangdongensis (assembly GCA_039583875.1). Lineage (NCBI taxonomy): Eukaryota > Viridiplantae > Streptophyta > Magnoliopsida > Asparagales > Orchidaceae > Platanthera > Platanthera guangdongensis. Next base: position 106,937,224 of record CM077155.1, on the reverse strand, counting down.
TCGGGCAGTAGTTTAGGTTGTGTGCTGTTACAGCATGGAAGCGTTATAGCATATGGCTCGAGACAGCTGAAGGTGCATGAGAGGAACTATTCGGTCCATGACTTGGAGTTAGCGGACGTGATTTTTGCCTTGAAGTTGTGGAGGCATTATTTGTGTGGTGTGAAGATTGATATCTACACCGATCACAAGAGCCTGAAGTATTTGATTGATCAGAAAGATCTAAACATGTGGCAATGTAGATGTATGGAGTTCTTGGGGGACTATAAATTCAAGATCCACTACGTGCCTGGTAAGGGCAATGCGGTTGCGAACGCATTGAGTCGCCGAGCCCCAGCTCAAGCCAATTGGCTATCAGTGCATGATGAGCGGTTGGTTCGGGAGTTGGAGGCATTGGAGATTTCTAGCGTGGATAAGCAGTCAAGTGCTGAAGCACTATTGAATTGGACTGAAGTTCAATATGACCTGGCTGATCGGATTCGGCAGGCGTTGGATATGGATGTCCACATGAAGCAACTCATGATAGAGGCTCTGGATGGGTCAAATTCCCAATTCGTTGTGGAGGACGGATTACTTTGGAAATACGGTCTTCTTTGCGTCCCAAGCGTGGGCAGTTTACGGGTGGATTTGTTGTACGAGGCGCACCATACCAAGTACTCGATTCACCCGGGGAGCACAAAGATGTACCGCGACGTTAAGAAACTATTTTGGTGGTCGGGTTTGAAGCAGGATGTGGCGCTCTACGTGGCGAAATGCAAAACTTGTGCCTTGGTGATGGCGGAGTGCCAAATGCCGGGAGGATTTCTGAAGTTCTTGCCTATTCCAGAGTGAAAATTCGACGACATCACTATTGACTTTGTGCACGGGTTGCCAAGGTTGCAAAAGTGGAACGACGCCATCTGGGTGGTCGTAGATCGGCTAACGAAGGTGTCGCATTTAATTCCGCATAGGAAGGATGATCCGATGGAGAAGTTGGCAAAGTTATATGTGGATAACATAGTGCGGCTCCACAGTGTGCACCGCAGCATCGTGAGTGACCGAGATGGGCGGTTTATGTCCAATGATTGGAGGCTTGTGCAGCAAATGTTGGGAACAAAGCTGAGTTTTAGCACAGCCTTCCATCCGCAGACGGATGGGCAGACCAAGAGGGTCAATAGAAATATGGAAGACATGCTCTGCATGTGTGTCTTGGACTTTGGAAAGCAATGGGAAGACCATATTTATTTGGTGGAATTTGCGTACAACAATAGCTACTAGGCGAGTATTCAAATGGCGCCCTTCGAGGCCCTTTATGGTAGAAGATGTCGCACGTCATTTTCCTGGTTGGAAACAGGTGAGTCAAAGGTTTACAAGAGTCAAGAGGTGGAGGATACTACTTCATTGGTGTGAACCATTCAGGACAGGTTGCTAATCGCTCAGGACCATCAGGCGAAGTACTATAATGCCAAGAACCGAAACCTGGAGTTCGCTGTGGGCGACTGGTTGTACTTAAAGATCAAGCCGTTCAAGGGTGTCTCGTAGGTGTGGCGATTGAAAAAGCTATGCCCGAGGTACATTGGGCCGTTTGAGATTCTGGAGCAGGTTGGTGAAGTAGCCTATCGGTTGAAGCTATCAGTGGAGCTCAGTGGTCTACATGATGTATTCCATATATCGGTGCTATGGAAGGCGGTGCAAGAGCCTACGCAAGTGATCACAGTCGATCAAGTGCCGATTGATAGTGGGTTGACGACAAAGGTCAAGCCCGTGCGTATTGAAGACTCGGAAGTCAAGCGGCTACGCAATAAAGAGATCAGGATGGTCAAGGTCCGATGGGACAATTGCGGTCGAGAGGAGCTCTCTTGGGAGTGAGGGCAGACTATGCTTGACGAGTACCCAGAGTTGTTCTGCTCAGGTACAATTTTAGTTTTGTGCTTATCTTTCCTTTATGAAATTTCGTGAACGAAATTCTTTTAAGAGGGAGAGAGTTGTAACGCCCCGAAACTCAAAAGAGCGACGGGACGTGTCCTGCTCCCGTTGGTGATTCATGCGGTGTTTAGCCACATTTGTCCAGGTCGGACCTGGATCGTATCCGTGCATCCCTTTTGTGGGATTCGACGGTTGTGGTTATCCCGAAGGGGTTATACCCGAGATAAGGGTTTCAACACCCCTATTTTTCTGTCGTAGTTCTCTGTCTAAATCTTAGAGAGAGGGGAGAGCAAAGGTGGAAGAAGAAGTCTAGATCCAGTCATTTGAGGAGTTTCAGAGCTCCAAATCGCGAGCCGACTTCGGATCTACGAAGGCAAGAAGATTGCGGTGCTTTTCATCTGCGTACATTTACATGGCGCCAAGGAAGAACGCTAGGGTAACGATTCTCTACTTGAGCATGTGAAGCTCTACTTCTTTTGCATAGGAAGCCCGCTCTCGCGAGTTTGCGGTGAGTTTGAGGCGTTCCTTCGGGTAAATATGTGAAGTCCCCATTGTGTAGAGTACGAAATCGAGAACGGACATAGGCATGATGTGTGAAGCCTATCCGGACATGTTGGTCTGGATCGGGGATGTTGCATTGCATAAATGCCAGAGAAGACTCCGTGTGAATGTTTGTTTTTCAGGTTTTCTACGTGGTAGATTGCAACAGGTTGACTTGGGGATTAACCCTAAGGTGCACCCAGAAAACTGGACAGATGTGTGATGCTACCAACATGGTGGCCTGGGAGCCAACTTGAACATAACCGGGTTATGTGAAGTTTGTGATGGAAACGGGACTCGGAAGAAGTTTGACATGCGCATATGTTTTAAATTAACGTTTTGGTGTGAGCAACGGGTTAGGAGGAACCGTACCCATTCTATGTCGTTCGGTTAGAGCCGTTGGCATAGATGAGGGTCTTCGGCGGTGTATGATTTTAATTACCGTGACCCATGCCTGGAAGACAAAATGCTCATTGTTTGGCTGTCCAAAGGGATGGTGGTGAGTCAGCGGACTTTGACCGTGATCACCGAGAATGTGCCCTGAGTGTACGGGGTGTGTGGCTGTGCGAGCCTACGCCTGTGATGTAGTGATATTACTATTCTGCTTGGTTATACTAATAAAGTGCAGGGAAGGAGCATCGCCTCCCCGAGTTGGGGGCGGGATAGTTATAATTTGGTCAGCATTGCTGACCGTTGCCTTTGTTTGCCACCGTGCGGTGGTTTGTTGCTTGCAGGTGCTGCTGGACCAAGCGGTCAATAGCGGGCTAAAGCCCAAATTGTGAAGCCAACCCTCGAAGGCCTAATTGGAGTGTTTTACTTGCTTTTGTTCATGTATGACCGGCCTGCGTGTCGTGGTATGGAAAACATGTAATATGAGTAAACCATTTGTAAGGCCTTAAGGCCAGTACTTGTGTATGTACTTCATTTCTTTTGGCTTGTTAGTGGACATTCATGCTTGTTGCTGGGTTCTTTTAATTGCAACTATTTTAACTGCTTCTGCTAGAATGCTCTGTGTAGAACGTTGTGATTGGTTGGATGGTTTTCATTGAGTAACAACCCGGTCTGTCTGTGGTATATGGCGTCGGGCCCCGGCCGGACCTACTGCTATATGCTATGCGACGGATATGGGGTGTTACACGGCTCGAGGATACTGCATCACCTCTCTTCTTCTCACTCTCTCTCTTTGAGAAGAAGAAGAAGAATGAAAATGTGGAACTTATTCCTCATTCTCGACCTTATATCCACAGAGAAGAAGCCTGGCCCTTGGATCCAGGATAGGGAAATAGACGGCCAGAAAACTCTAAAAAATCTCTTTTCGGGCCTGACACGCCCTGTGACATGCCCGTGTCACAGGGCATGTACCTTATGCGGCATACGAACCGAATTATCCAGAATATAACACGGCTAGGGTACACGCCCGTGCCAGCCCAGTCACGCCCGTGACACAGGGCGTGTAACCCACTCGACACCTACTCAAGAGAAAATCGTCGACCTCTCGACATAGCGGGACACGCCCTGTGACACGCCCGTGTCACAGGCCGTGTACCCCTTTCTCGAGCCTTCGTCGACCTCAACTTAAATCGTCGACCCGAGGAGGACATGCCCTTGGTCACGCCCCCTGACACGCCCGTGTCACCGGGCGTGTACCTCTAGAAAATTCATCGAACGAATTTTGTCGATCACGCGCCCAACTGCTCAACCCGAGCAGGACACGCCCTGGGATACGCCCGTGTCCCAGGCCGTGTCACCCAATTTTTACCAATTCCAAAATTTGGGATGTTACACCATAAGCCTAAAATAGGCTTCTTCTTCTTCACTCGACTCTGATGAGTCGGAGTCACTAAGAGTCTTGCCATTTTTGGCTATTAAGCTCTTCTCTGTCCTCTTCTTGTTGTATGAGGACTTCTTTTCCTCTCTTCTTCCACCCTCCTTCTTCTTATGGGGGCAGTCAGCAATGACGTGTCCTGGCTTATTACATCAGTAGCAAATGATGTCAGTAGAAATATGTTTGTTCTGTTTAGGAGTATACCTGTCGAGGCTACTTGAGCCTTTTCTTTGACGATCACCATCATGTCGTGATCTTCTATAAGAGGCATCCTTGCCTTTCCAGTGCTTCTTCTTCTTCAAGAATTTCTTGAACTGTCGTGAGAGTAGTGAGAACTCTCCTTCAGATAGCTCAAAGCCTCAGGTACTTGGCTCCGATGTTTCTTATTTACTTACTTCTTGAGCTGGAGCAGGAGGAACAACATTGACTTCTTTGAGTCTTCTGCCTTTAAAGCAACAGACTTCTCTTTGAATGCAGACCTACTCTTCTATTCTTTAGCCTTTTTGGTATTAAGTTGAAGCTCATATGACATAAGCTTCCCGAAGAGATTCTGTGGGCCTGTCTCGGCTAGTTTTCCAAACTCCCTGATGGCACAGACCTTGTTATCCCATTCCTTAGTTAGGGATCTCAAGAACTTGTCATTTAATTCTCCGTTAGTGAAGACTCTACCATAGACCTCAGGCCATTTACTATCTTTAAGAAATTCTCAAATGTGTCAGCAATGATATCCTTGTTTCCTTGTCGGAAGGCTTCGTACTTTTGATTTAGAGGGAATCTTCTATCATCCCTCACTTCTTCTGTACCTTCCATCAAGGTGACTAGAGACTGCCACATATCCTTTGCAGACTGGCAGTGGATCAGGTTTTGCAGCATGGAGTCATCGACTGCACTAGCTATAATGTTTTTGGCCTTTTTGTCTAATGACACAAGTGCAATCTCGTCCTTATCTAGATCCATTAGTTTCTTTGGAACTTTCTTGGTTGGATCTATTGTGGAGATTATCATGGGAATGTAAGGACCTTCTTCAACTATCATGAAGATCCTCAGATCCACAGCTTCCATAAAGAATTTGATTCTCTCTTTCCACATGGGAAAGTTATTCTTGGTGTACAAAGGAAGCTTGAGAAAATCTTTAGCCATATCCATGTTTGGTAGATCTCAAAAGACAACTATAGAAGGACCTGATCAAGGTGTTAACCTTTTAATGATCAACCTGGCTCTGATACCAATTAAAAGTTATTAGTTGTCTGCCTAAATCAACTAGAGGGGGTGAATAGGTGAGATGTGCGTCTTTTTGCGGAACAAAAAAAAAATTAGATCTATGCACAAAACTATCTACCAATCAACCACAGACGAAGCAAGATTTATAGTGGTTCCCTAATCTTGGGTACATCCACTTTCCCTCACCGATCTAGCAATAAACTAGACTCGGCGACTCCACTATCTCGGATTGAAAAACCAATCCTACGCCTTGGAACAACGTTCCTACAATCTCGATCCACAAAGCGGATCTACACTCGGAAGATGAAACTTCCTACAATCTCGGAGTCAAATGCTCCTACACTCGGAGAAAAATTCTCCTACAAGAATGAAATAAAATGTGTATTGAAATACAAACAATGAATCTTTGTCAGATCTGCAAGTAATCAGCCTGGATCTTCCTCTTCTAGACTTTGTGGCTTTATCAGAGAGGTGAAGAAAATCTCGGCAAAATCAGATCTGGATCTTCTTGGCTTCACACGATCGAAAAGAAGTTGAAGAGTTGTGCGACAATTTCGATCTGTAAAACCTTCTTAGTCTGAATCCTCTGAAATCGAAAACCCTAGCCGGATGAGAATCGGCGGAGGCGGCTTTGCTTCGTGGAGAGAGAGAGAGAGAGGAACAGATAGCTTAGAAAATAAATCGGCTGCAAAAACTTCTGATTAATTTTCTTCTCAGGGTTTGTCGGTTTGACAAGACCTTATATATGATCGGAGATAATCTGTCATAATTAATTCATAATGAGGTACACGTGGACCAATCACGTCAAGGCTCATTAAGGAATCTGTTAATCTGGACTTAACGAAATATTTCAGAAAACTAAAGTGACATACTCGAGTGAAGAAATTACTACTCGAGTACTTTATAAAACTACTCGAGAGAGATGAAGATAACTACTCGAGTACTTAGAGACAGTTACTAAAGTAACCTGAAGAAAACTACTCGAGTATATTATTGAAGAAAATTGAGAAGTTGAGCAGCTACTCGAGTACCAAAAAGACTTACTCGAGTACTTAAAGAATTACACGTGAAGTGGAGTTAGACTACTCGAGTGTAAGAAATACTACTCGAGTAAATAAGAATAAGCTACTCGAGTGGTAGATGAACTACTCGAGTCAAGGACTAAGAATATTTTCTGAACTGGAATCCTGGGCTACTCGAGTAGTGAAGATGAACTACTCGAGTGAATAAGAACTACTGGAGTATATGGAAGTAGCTACTCGAGTACTTGACTTTGAGAAAATCTGAGGGAAGAAGTTCTGGTTACTCGAGTATAAATACTGGACTACTCGAGTAGTAAATGAACTACTCGAGTACATGACTTAACTACTCGAGTAAATAGAAATTACATGAGGTGTAGACTTCTGTAACTCGAGACAGAATGTATAAACTACTCGAGTACTGTAAAGTACTACTCGAGTAATTTACTTAGAATATATTTGGAGAAGGAAATCTGTAAACTCGAGAATAAGAGGGAAACTACTCGAGTAGTTGTCTTAACTACTCGAGAGCCATAAATTGACTCCTCAGGATCTATCATCCTTACTCGAGTAAGAATAATTTTACTCGAGTATTAACTGAGCTATTCACTTGAGTAGGTATAAAACTACTCGAGTAAAACACTTAGTAAATTCTCTTTGATAGAATTTTCTTCTCTTTGGTGAGACCAGCATCAAATCTTTTCCACTTAGTCCTAGAGCTTGAATATGATGTGTATCCCAATAGAGAGGCTACACATAAGTCAACACCTTGGATCACACAATGAGGGATTACATTGTATGCTCATGTGTTTGGTGACCCATTGTAGACTGACATTGCTCTACACTTGCCATTAGAGTCCTGCAAACACATACTCAACCAAAGCATCTAATACAACTTAATAAATCTTAGTTCAAGGGTGACTTCATCAAATCTGGGTTAATGTGGATACAATACCAAACATTATATATATACTCCTATACTTAGGTTATTAGAAACGGATATAAAACTTCATCTTCTTCTTCTCTAGACCTTTTCCTCCCGAACCAGAGTGGCGTGAGCGAGAGAGAGAAATATTTTCGTGAATCATTCGGTGGCCGCCGACAGTGCTTCGGTGCTCCAAATCTTCGACCGAGTTTAGATCTGGAAAGCTCTTGTCGAGAGCTACGCCATCGTGGTAAAAATTTCCTCTTTCCTCGAGTTTTCTCGTTAGGGTTTTTCGGCCCTAACCTCTATTTCGGCCATTTTTGTTCAGATTTCGACTTCTCCCGAGTTCTTTTGCCCCGATCTTCGACTTGGAGTGATTCAAAGAACTTTTCCAGTAAAACTAAGGCAAGTGGTGGTTTCCCTCCTTTCTTCTTGTCCGTTTTCTGGTAACTATAAAGTTGTTCTTTAATTTTCAGCACTTTTGCCCTTCCAAGATATTTCTATGTTTAATCTTTTCCTTGTCGATCGTCTGAAATTATAGGATCATGTCATGCTAAATTCGATCTTGATTAAGTATATTTAGTCGTTCTTAGAATGTTTTAACGGTAAAATATAATTGTTTATCTATCATTGTTGAGCGTGTTAAGGTTTATCTAGGATTGTAAATCGCTCCTAGAGGTTGATCAACCGGGTCATTAATCTAGAAATGTCGAGTAAAATCTGATGTGCCAAGTTCTGAGATTTATTTCATGGGGTTTCCTTGTTGCGGGCATTGGTGGGAAAATCCACCGACCGCAAGGTTTATGTTTCCTTTATTAGTGCCTTGTAGAACTCTACCTGGTTTGGGCGTCTGCGGGAAATGATAGAGTATTTGAGTCTCCCCGACATTTAGATGGATTTTAATATCTCTGAGGGTGCATCCAGAGAAGTGACCACCCTGCCTGTGTTTTTTGGTAGAGTTGACCACAGGTGACTAGTAAAGTTTTGTGTATTCTTTCTTATGATTTAATCATGCTTCCTCCCTTTCTTTTGGGTGTCTGGCGTGATTCGTGATGTACGTGACGATTCACATAAGTTCTATTTCTCTAAAATTTTTGTACCTTACTTATGTGTTTTACTTCAGTACATTTGGTCTTGGGTTGGTACCCCTTTTGACCTTTGTTTACTTTTACTTACATTTTTTGTCACCGCTTGTACCTTCTTGCTAATGTGTTCTGTCTTTGGAATGACTCAGGTTCGGAGCTTTATCGGGTAGTGGAGCTGGTTCTTGGACTCCCTTAGCAGCAGTGTCGGCTGTGGTTTTGCACCTCGTCGTAGCGAGGTAGTGTGTCGTTTCAGTTTTCTTTTCCTAGTTCAGACATACTTTTGTACTTTGGGTTCGTGTCAGTTTGTTGACGCCCACAGAGTTGTTGATTTTGACACTCGCTAGCTGTTGATGTCTCCTTTATGCTTGATTCAGATTACTTGCTCTCTGGGATGATTTATTATTAGGGCTGCATGTTAGATATTTTTAAGCTTATAAAAACCTACTATTAGTAAAGCATACATGCAATCTCTTTCAAAACTAAGTCACTACTTTCTAGTTAGCGTAAAGACTTTTTTCCTATACTTATTATAAATCTAGAGTTGAATAGCATGAGTTGTTCCTCTGGGACATTTATACTCATGTAGGATGTTAGAGTCAATTTAAACAAGTATCTTCCGCAAGCATATAACTATATTTTGAATAGTAGACTAGATGATCCACTAAGCCGAAGGATATGACTATCTTCTCAAATTAAACTAGATTTCATTCATAAGAACATATGTTCTTCTTTTAAAAATATAGAGTGTGGAGTTTTGCCGGAGCATCTGCAGTTATCCCCTGCACTGCGTGGCATCATGATGTGTATTTTCCCTTACTCTGATATATCTTAATCGTTGAGAAAATATGGGTTGTGACAATCCTCCCATCCTGAGTTGTAGGGCCTTTGGGTCTGAGGTAGGTGATCTTTGGATCACTGAGTTGTAGGGCCTTGTGCATGAGCTGTAGGTCTTGGAGAAGACCGAGTTGTCTTGCGGAATCATGTTGTATGCTCTTAGGAGTGGAGATTGGAGAAGTGCATTGTCTAACTATAAGTTAGAAAGGTGGGAGGGAAAGTGGACGTACCCATAATCTGGGAACCACCTTATATTTTGTGTGTGCTTCTTTAGGTTGTTTCTTTATTGCAGGTGTGTGTCTTAAAAGCTTAACTACTAACTAACAAAGCACCTCAAAGAAAGGAAAATCAAATATAGTCACAAGTAACTAAGAAACCTATTCACCCCCCTCTAGGTGATTTAGCTATCCTTAAAAACAAAGACTTTCAAAAAGTTAAGAGGGGTGTAAGATGTAATTACATAAAATTCAAGGGGAGATCTCAATAAATAACCATATATCTTTATACTATAAGGAAGGAGCTATGTTACACCATGTGTACATTTTAATACAATAATTCCCCTCATAGAATCAACTATCCTTCTCATTTCTTTAGGTCTTTTTGGTCATTTCCTTATATTATATCCTTTTTATCTTTATTATAAAGATATTTTTCATCTCTACAATTTCTCCTCTCCCACTGCACGCTGCTCTGCTCCCCTGCCGCACGCTACCCTCATCTCTGTCAGGCCTGTTTTCTCCTCCCCCGCACTCTACCCTCACCTCCCATCGTTGCATCTTGCCTCAACTGCCACCCTCCGTAAATGCGTGTATGACCCTACTTGAGCCCCGTTGTAACTCTTCTCCACGACAAACCCATAAAGGATGAGCTCATGACAGAGCTCCTCCTTCTTTTACAAAGTTCTCCACATCACTCCTTCTCCACGGTGCTCCTTCTCCACGACGCTCATTCATCAACAGAGCTCCGTCGAAAGAGCATCTCCTCCATGATGCCTCACCGTCAACAGAGCTCAATAGTGCTATAGATCTTCACTCGCGATACAGATATCCCATCTCCTCCCTATAAATGTTTATATGCGTGGCTTTTAGATCTTTATTAATATGTTTTCTATGCCCTTCATTTGGTTATCCCGCAGTATTTTGTCGGTGCCTCAATAGAACCCAGGCAACTCCATATCAAATGAAGGTGAAACCCTCGCATTTTATAGTAAAACCTCCGCATTTTATCTTCACGCAACATTTTGTGTGCATCTCAAATGATTTTTTGAGGGTTAAGGTTTTTATGCATTTTTGAGAAGGAGAGGTAGTAGGGTGAAGTTTAGGGAGCAGCTGGGGAGAAGGTGAAGTTAAATGATTGCCAATTTTATAGGAATCTTGTAAAGATTGATTTTGTTTAAATGCCCATATGATTTTTTTTTAATTAGGTAATTTGAGAAGGAGAGGTAGCAGGGTGAGGTTTAAGGAGCAGCTGGGGAGAAGGTGAAGTTGAATGCATACAAATTTTATAGGAATCTAGCAAAGATTGATTTTGTTTAAATGCCTATATTGATTTTGTTTTTAATTAGGTAATGTGAGGTCAATACCCATTTGGTTTTAGGGTGATCGATGGGCAGTTGTGTAGAAAGGCAGAACCAAAACCCAAATAAATCTATTGAAGTGTCAAACTATCATATTTGGAGGTTCTCCATTTCATTCTCAACAATATGTATCTCTGCAATTTATTATTTCCTGATTTTGGTCTTTTGGTCTTTTTTGCGAAATCATTCAAGGATCTTTAACATTTTGTTCTAAAAAACATTTTTAGTTTCTTTTCTATTTTTAGTCTTATCAGTTTTTCCTGCTAAAACATTTCTGTGTTCTCCGGTATAGCACGCTGTTTGACATAAATTAAGGTTTTAGTTGTATAAATTCGGTAGAAGAGATTTAGTGTTCTCAGGGTATAGTAGTATCTCTTCTGCCCATTTTCTATGATATGGTAAAAATCTCATTTTTATGATATGTTAGATTTTCAAGTTAACCGGTAAATTTGCTAGCATAAGCCTGATGCCAACATAACCAATATGTTTGATTTCATGCAGGTTTTAGTTTGCAATGAACTGAATGTTAATTTTTCACAGTTACATTTCAGTTTGTTACACTGAAAGGGCTGAGAGCAGTATTGTCGTGGGGGTATTGCTCCTTTCATTTAACCCCCTTCAATTTCTAATATTTTATGCTCTATAATCACCTTCAGTTAATATAGGTAAGCATTTACACCATCCTTTTTTGAGTTTCAGTCCATTTCTAGAATCCACGGTCTTATAAATTTCACATGTAGTATACAACTCTTTTTTCTAATTTGCACAAGATAACGTAGAATTTTATATTTAATTTTTTCTTTTGATCATGGTGGTAAGTCTCTTACAATAAACTAGATGTTTTAGTTTCAGGTTTTGGATGGCAACGAATGAAAAGAGATGCAAGTAGAGTAGCGGATGGAAGAGATTTTTTTAGGCGATTGTTATTAGCACTACACTTTTGGATATTCGCAGAACTTTTACTCCTAAGTTTCTGCGCCTTTTGAAAATACTCCTTGTACATGCATTTTTAGGAAAAATGTTCAACACGAAAGTTGTAGATCTCGTCGAGATCTACAACTTTTATGTTGAACACTTTTCCTAAAAATGCATGTATAAGACGTATTTCTAAAAGGCGCGAAATCTAAGCGTATTTCCTAATGTACGTCTTGTACATGCATTTTTAGGAAAAGTGTTCAACACGAAAGTTGTATATCTCGACGAGATATACAACTTTTGTGTTGAATACTTTTCGTAAAAATGCATGTACAGGGACTATTTTCAAAAGAAGCAGAAAAATAATAGTAAAAGTTGTGCGAATATCCAAAAGTGTATTGCTAATAACAGTCGTCTTTTTTTATTATCATAAAACACTTCTACATTAGTATATATATATAAGCTGGCGTAGAAAGTTCTAGACTACTGCAGAGTAGTCACGATTTTACACATATATAAAGATATGGATATTTTTATATTAACATTTTACAGGTTTTAATTTTGACACTCTAGCCAGGTGTCACCAGTTTCTTGTTTTACACTGCATCCAGGTGGCACCAATTTCTTGTTTTACACCCCCTCTAAATTGGTGCAGAGGGATCCGTCAAAATCCCTAATTTTTCTTTTACGATGCCAAATGGTTCACACGGTATGGGCTTAGTCATTATATCAGCAAGCTTTTCTTGGCTCCTGCGTTAACTGAGATTGATAACTCCTTTCTTGATTTGTTCTCTGAAAAAATGAAATCGAATTTCTGTGTTTGCTTTGGTTATGATTTACTAGATTTCTTGATAGGGCAATTGCAGATGTATTGTCACAGAACATGTTTACCCCCCTTTTCTTCTCCTTCCTTGCAGATCTCTTCTAAAGTTTTTATTATCCATATGGATTCACACACGGCAGTGCATAGAGCGATATACTCCACCTCTGTGGTTGAGAGGGCCACCGTGGTTTGTTTTCTTGAGCTCTAAGATATGGCTTTTGTTCCTAGCATGAAAACATACCTGTTGGTGCTCTTCCTGTCGAGTACATCTCCAGCCCAGTCGGAATCTGAAAAGCCCTTAATTACTACTTCCTCATCCCTCTTATAGAGTAAACCATAATTTTTTGTTCATTGAAGATAGCGAAGGATTCTCTTTGCTTCCATCAGGTGGGTTTTACCCGGTTTGCTCACGATCCTTGCTATGATATTAACAGCATTTTCAATATCTGGTATTGTCTTTGTGAGGTAAATTAGTGAGCCGACAAGGCTTCAATAATCTTCTTTATCTGCTGCTTCTTCATCATCATCCTTTGCAGTTAATTTTTCTCCAGTAGCCATAGGAGTAAGTGCGGGATTGCATTGATCCATTTTATATTTCTTTAGCAGATTCATGGTATATAGTTCATGAGAGATAAAAATGCTGACCTTCATCTGTTTGATTTGTATCCCTAAGAATAATTTGAGGAGGCCCAAATCTGTCATCACATATTGTTGCGTACAGCCCTCTAGAAGGTGCTCAAAATATTATCCTTGAGAAAGTAGACATGCCAGTGTCAGAGGCAGTTTTGAACAAAGAGCAAGAAGCTCTATTGTCTAAGAAAAGATTCAGAGAACAGGCTGAGTTGAAGCCTCATTTTGAGCAGTAGAGTTCAACATCCAGGAACATTATACTGACTGCTTGAAAAGCTATAAAGGATAAAACCCATGATAGGGGCAAATGGTACTCTGCACAAGAATGACAAAAGTATGAAGCCAGGCAAGAAGCCATTGTTCAATATAGAAGAAAGGCTAAGGCTGAGAAGCTACCTCCTAATGCTCAGGAGCCTAGCAAATATTTCCCAAAACCCTTTCACTACTTTTAAAGGCAAAGAATAAGTGTTGAAGAGCAAAAGACGAAAGATCTAAAGGGAAAGAAGCCAGCTAATGATACTGATGCTCCAGTACAAGCCAAGATCCAATCAGGCAAAGGCAAAGTTATCAAGGAGCCAGATCAGCTTTAGATTAAATTTACTTAATTTACACCTTTGTAATCTTTAGTGTTGAAATCTATGTAAACTTTTCACTAGAAATTTTTGAAAGTTGAAACAAAATAATAATTAATGCTTATTCTGGTTGCATTATTATTCTGTGATGAATTGTTATATATGTTTTGTTTTAGAAGTTATCCTGTCATATAATGTTGTTATACATCATAATGTGTATTTATTATGAATGGTATATATCATTGACTAAGGGTTATGACTCTCCAAATAGGGGAGATTGTTGGGTACATTGGAAAATATGTACCAGATTTGAAGAAGCCTCACCTTACTCAATGATATACATCAAGGTGTATTTGATGTTGTTTTGAGTTTATATGTGCAGGTTAAGTAAATGCAGGAATGCAGAAAAATTTCTAAGTCCATATATCGACACCAGGAGAAGCTGTGTCGACACTTATGAAGGCTTGTGTCGACACTGGAGAAAAGTTGTGTGGACACTTGGAGCTAATAGTGTCGACACTTGGAAAGGTTGTGTCGACACCAGAAGAAACTGTGACGACGTACAAAGGCAGTGTCGACACACAGAGAGACATATTCGACATCAACTGTGGCGACACATAGATGCAGTGTCGACACACAGAGAAAGTTTAGTCGACATCAACTATGTCGACACACAGAGGCAGTGTCGACACACAGAAGCTTTATCGACATAAATTATGTCGACACACAGAGGTAGTGTCGACACACAGAAGACCTTGTCGACATCAACTGTGTCGACACACAGGACTTGTGTCGACACATGGCAGAATTTCAACAAAGTAAATTTATATGAAGAAAAGAAGTGACTGTGTCGACACACAGAATTTGTGTCGACACATTCTACAGATGCTGTGTCGAGAAGCAGTATCAACAACAAAGGAGATGTGTCGACACCAACAAGCCTTGTGTTGACACTTATTCCACTTGTGTCGACACTTAGTCTACTTGTGTCGACACATGATGAAGTTCAGTCTCGACACTTTGCTGACAGAGACAGAGTTTCAAGAAGTGACTGTATGACTTGATAGCTGCCATTACCAACCGGTCTACTGCAACTGTCAGAGTTGTTAGAAGTTTATTAGAAACCGGATCAGCCGGTTACCATGGAGAAAGTCTATATAAAGTCATTCTCCTTCAACAGAGGATTGATGAACTGATAAAAAAGAGTATACATAAAAAAACAGAAGAAAATTTTCGTGAGAAGATCTAAGAAGAAGTTGGAGAGAGAGAGCTCCATCTATTGAAGTGAAGTGCAGTTGATGAACCAGGCTGCCAAGAAGGATTCAGATTGAGATCTGAATATCAAGAAAGAAGCTGATTGGAGATCAACTTCACAGGAGTTCAACCCTACTGAGTTCAGATTCAAGAAGCTTTGAAGAAAGCTAAGAGTGGTTGTTCTCTGCCATCAGATTCTTCCAAGAACTGATCAAGAAGCCATCCATCCTTTCTCTCTCTACCAGGGTGGTGGTAAAATACTTTGTTAAATCTATTTGCTGCAGGATCTTTATATGATCTGAGTTGTAAGCCTGTGCTTATAAAGGCTGAGTTGTAGGAGATTTAGATCTCTGAGTGGTAGGGCTGTGAGCCTGAGTTATAGGAGATTGTTATCTCTGTGTTGTAGGCCTTGATGAAGGCTGAGGTAGGGCAGATTGCCTGAGCTGTAGGAGTGTGAACTCACTCTGAGTTGTACGAGCCTTGTTGGGGTTCTGAGTTATAAGATATGTGGATCTGAGGTGAAGAGCAGAAGTTAGGCCGAATCTAGCACACTGCTAGATAGGCGAAGGGGGGAAGTGGATGTACCCAGATCTTGGGGAACCACTATAAAAACTATGTGCACTCTGTGATTGAATGATTCTGTGAATTCTGTGCTGTGTTAACTGTAGAACTAGCTGTTTCAGATTAATTAACTGAATAGATATTCTGCTTTAAAAGAAAAAGGAATTACACCTATTCACCCCCCCTCTAGGTGGTTAGGCACTAATTCTTTCAGGAGTCCTTCACTAAGATGTGTGAAGACTTAAAGATCAACTTGCATCAAACCACTGTGGCACACCCACTGGACAACAAGCAGGTTGAAGTGACGAATCATACCATCCTCAAGGGATTGAAGACATAGCTATAGGAAGTAGGGGCAATGGGTTGATGCACTCCAGAATGTATTATGGGCTTATCGAACCACGGAAAAGGACTCCTACCGGAGAAATCCCATACAGTCTCTGTTACGGGATTGAAACTGTCATCCATGTTGATATCTGTATCCCGAATGCCCATATTTTAAACTTTAACCCTGAGATGAATGACGAGTTAGTTCGGGAAAACCTCGACTTGATCCTTGAGGCAAGGGATACGGACGCCCTCCGCATCACCACCCATCAAGTACGTATGGCACGACTCTATGATAAAAGAGTAAATCCCATACCAATAAATGTAGGAGATCTCGTCTTGTGAAGGATAGAAGCAGCTGGAAAAGGACCACAAGGTAAGAAGCTCTCGCCTATATGGGAAGGACCATTCGTCGTCTCTACAGTAATTAATGAAAGACTTTGTTTTCAAGAGTACCTAAACACCTGAAGGGGGTGAATAATTTTAATATGTCTTTTATGACAATCTTTTACTTAAGTGAGTTGTGATTTAGATTTAGATTGGATTTCAAGATCATGCAATAGCACACAAGGTATTTATAGAGGTTTCCCAAGATCTGGGTACATTCACTATCCCTCCTATCTTTCTAACAGTGTGTTAGATAAGGCCAACTTCTCCAAACTCAGATCAATGAAATTACAACACAGATCCCTCAGGATCTCTCAGACTCCTCCAAGTCCAACCTCGATCCTAAGGCCCTACACTTAGATAAATATTCTCCTATAATTCAATGATCTGCACCAGAAAGCCTACCCCAGACTTTAACTCAAAGTCCTACACTCAGGCTATAATGCTAGCCGTACACTCAGAACCACCATTGGATCCTACCTAAGAGAGAAACTCTCCTACAACTCAGATTCTCAACCAAAATACTACAACTAAGGCACAAAGGCCCTACAGCTCAGATCTATAGAAAAGATATTACCACAGCCTTTATAGTCTAGATTTACACTCAGATTAGTTAAGATCCTACATAAAGAAATGTTGGTTATTGATGTTGATTAAATCCAGAGAAATAATCTCTGAGTCTGTCTCTTCCTGAACTGAGATGACTCAGTCCTATCTTCTTCACAGCTCCAAGGATAGATCTTCAAGAATGTTGTGCTTGAGCTGTGAGGTAACTGCATCTAAAGCTTGCTCTATTCCTTCTTCCAACCCAGAGATATAACTCCTTGATATTACTGTTGAAGGTGTCGTTAGGTATTGTATCCATAATAACCCAGATTTTAAGAAGGGTCCAGTTAAGCTAGAATGAATTGTGATTGTATTTGATGTTGACTTTTGAGTTATGTGCTTTCAGGTCTCCATTGCTAAGTACAACACAATATTAGATTACAGTGGGTCAGTAAACACAGGACTATACAATATAATCCTTCATTGTGTAGGCCAAGTTGTTGAGTCATGTATAGTCTCTCTATTGGGGTGTACTTCTATCCCAAGTACAAGAGAAGGATCAATGAAGGAATAAGGCTTGGAATCAGAAGGACAGGAATTTGTCTAAGTACAATTCGTCGATTATGGTTAGGAATATATGTCGAATTCATCCAGTATACTCGTTGATACTCATCGCATTCATCGTATATCCCTTCCAACACTCGTCAAATTCATCATTTGTACTTAGGGCAAATTCTCTAAGAAATGGAAAATCTGTCAAGTAAAGTTCGTCGAATGTATCTAACGATACTCGCCGAATTCGTCGAATATACTAAACGATACACGCCGAATTCGTCGAGTCCATTCGACACTACTTCTCTGGATTTTTCTAAGTCTCATTCGTCGTATATCATTTGTCCATGCGTCGAGTGCGTCGAGTGAGCCAGCCGATACTCGACGAATTCGTCGAGTATACCAACCGATACTCGTCGAATTCATCGAGTATGGTCTCCGCCTTTGTGTTGAGTTATTTGTCAGCCCGAGCTGATTTCTTCTAAGTCTTATTCATTGTATTTCAAGAACCATTCAGCGAGTATACTAGTGATACTCGGCGACACTCGACGAATTTGACTTAGGTTATTTTCCAATTTTTTTTTCAAAAATCTGGTTCGGGTTCGGTCGACTATGCACAGCGATTTCTAGGTTTCATTTTTGAAAGTCACTTGATACTGTTGGCAAGGAGATCTCTATAAATATCGAAGGGATATTTCCTTTCCATCTAATCGTGATTTTGCTCTCAATTTGAAATCGCAAAACATTCCAAAATCGGAACTCTGTCTGTCGTCGACGTATAGTGCATTCACAATTTTTCCGATCGGTCGCCAATGTACAGTGCATGATTCATCTTCTTCGACATACGCGACTGGATTGTTATTCTCTCTATAAATCTATACTTATTCAGATCGAGTCGATCAAAGATTAAAGTGAAGATTCAAGATCTTCTTCGTTTTCATCTTCCATGTTCTCCAAGCAATTTCAAGATCTACTATTCTCAAAAACGACGGATTGAAGACTTCAAATCTTATCTCTAAGTTTGATTATAATATTATTGTGCAATATTCATTTACTTTTATTGGAGATTTTTCTCCGACTGGTAGATCCGTTTGTGGATCGAGTGGTAGATCCGTTTGTGGATCGAGTGGTAGATCCGTTTGTGGATTGAGTCGTAGATCCGGTTGTGGATCGAGTGGTAGGATCATCGTCTCCGAGTTGTAGGAGTTGCAGCTCCGAGGTGTAAGATTGTGGAAATTTGAGTTTGGTGAAGTAGCCGAATCTAGCCCTTCATGGTAGATATACGAGGCGGGAAAGTGGATGTACCCAACTCGGGGAACTACGCACTATAAATCTTAGTGTTTGTGTGTTTAATTTTAAGTAATTTTTATTCCATGAAAATACACAAACATCACCTATTCACCCCCTTTAGGTGATTTAGGTAGACGCTAGACACTTTCAGGTGTGAATGACAACAGATAATTATCTTGAACTTTCAGATCAATATCAAAAGTAATTACTTAAAGATCTGCAACTTTGTTGAGAGGAAGAAGATGAAGCTCTGGATTTCCAAAAGTTAATTTCTTCTTCCTTGGAATACCAATTTGTATCCTGCCATCCAACGGTTCTTTGAGCAGTGGGACCACCTTTAGTTGGTAGCTGCATCTTCTATTTTGCATTAATTTTTGTACAATACGCAAGCAGCGCCATTTATCATCGACTATTCTGTTACCATAACATTTGAATTCTTGCTGATGTCATCATGACTCAGCACTCATAGACTTAGAAAAATACAGACAATTCTGCATTGGCATTGAGCGAAGACTTGTCACTCAACGCCAAAACACTTAGGCAGAATTCTGTACCACTAGGCGTTGAGTGATCATTCATCACTCAATGAATTTCGATAATTGTAGTCTAACTTACTAGGAGTTGAGTGAGCCTTCATCACTCATTGCATCTGGACATAATTTATTTTCTCTGTATTAAGGCATTAAGTGAGTTATCTTCACTCAACACTTTCTACCTTTGCCAGTTTTATTGAAGTGGAGTTGAGTGAACTGCATTCACATAATGCTTCTGTCCTTAGACAGATTATTTGTTGAATAGGCATTGAGTGAGTTGTCTTAACTTAATGCATCTGTGCTTCGACATATTTCCAAGTCAATCAACCCTGTGCCTCTAACTGAATAGTGTTATGTCAATGCTTTCTCTTTTGGGCGTTAAGTGAACTACCTTCATTCAATGCTTCTAGACTTAGCCAGAATTCTTCTCAGCTTCTTTCTAGCTATGACTACTTTAGCTTTACTCAATGCTTCTGGCTCGAGGCGTTGAGTGAACTGCCTTCACTCAATGCTTCTAGAATTAACAAGATTTCTGCTTTGGCAATGCTGAGGCTTTGACTGCAAGGATTTACTCAATGCTTAAAGCCATATGGCGTTGAATGAACTGCCATCACTCAACGCATCGGGACTTAGACAGATTTCTGCCTCGTCAGCATCCTTTCTTGTGTCCACCTATCATTATTTCTTTGACAACCTATTTAAATAGTGAACAAAGAGCAACCTACATACATAGAACTTAGAGCATGCATCAAATACAATTATTTGTATACCATTTTCTTATAGGCCTTCTTCAAATTTGTGACATTGTGATCAATGGACACAACAATCTCCCCATATTTGAAGAAGTCAAAAACCTTAGACAATGATATGCACTAACACATATAGAAGTTAATCATACATAAAAAATTGAGAATAGAAATTGAAGCACACATAAACATATGAATATATTTAAAGGCATTAATCATAAATATCCAGTGTGCTTAAAATGGTGTTCACATTCCAAAAGCCCTTAAGGAAAATTGCAAAAAACACATCATGTTTCTTGTTCCTTAATTATTATCCCCCTGTTTGGCTTCTTTGCAGTATTTGCTTGATCTTCTTTCTTTTCCTTCTGCCTCTCAGAGTATTTGTAAGTCTTGGGGAAGTATTTCCTGTGTTCTAATGCATCTTGTGGCAGAACACCTGACCTCTTGTCCCTTCTATACATCCTCCTTGCTTCTTCATTTCTTTCTATATTTGCCCATTCTAGGGAGCTATAAAGCTTTCCCCTCTCAGTTTTCTTTGACTTGATCTGATCCCAGGCAGACAATATGATAGTCCTGGATTGAGGACTCCATTGCTTAAAATCTGGCCTGGTTTCCATCTCTTCACTATATCTCATCTTGCTGAGCCTTACATATTCTTCTTCTGCGATAGACTTGCCTTTGGCCCTCACAATCTAATCAATAGCGGGGCTTAAAGAGGGAATTTTAGCAGCAGTTGCAGGTTCAGCCCACTGAGAACCTTCTTGAATATCATATTGCTGAGTATCATATTGCTCTGCATACTGACTATCATACTGGCCCATCATTCCATCCTATAATACTTGATGAATTTGAGCAGGAGCAACAAGGATGTTGTCATATGTTATCTATTCAAGACAAAGAGACCCTATAATCGCATTTGTAGTCCGTACAACATTTTTGGTGTTGGACTTTATCATTGCTTTCTCCCCCTTTTTAACTTTTTTAGAAACATCATTAGTTAGGGAGGAGATGACTTCTATCAACTAAACTTCCAGATAATTGACACCCATGGTTACATAGCTCTGCATACTGAATATCATATTGTTGAATATCAATTCTTCATTCAAGAATTGTCTTGTGTTTTTCCAACACTTCCTTCTGAGCATTGTGGACTGCTACTAAGTTGCCGGCAGTAATATTCTGATTTTACAATATGCCATTTTGGATATTACTGATTTCAGCCAACTTGCTTTCTTTAAAGGTAACTGCAGGTGCTGCACTCATGAAAAATTCCACTGTGTTGGCTTTCAACAAATTAACTTCAAATCTGATTTACTTGATCTCTGTTGTCAAATCTTTTCTTATGTTCTTGATAAAGTCATCCACAAAATTCTCTTATTGCCTCCTTTGATCATCCAACAATCCTCTCAGTTGGGCTAGAAATAATGATTACATCTAATCAGTCTGATGAGATGTCCCTTCATCATAGATGTTTGGTTGCAATAGCCTTTCTTCTTCTTTGACAACTGAATCAGCCATTTCATACTCTAAGGAATGCGCATCATCAGGTACATCAACAACTGCATTGTCCTTATTAGACTCAGAGGAATTCATCTCAACTATAGTACTTGGAGCAGGGAGTTCAGAGTGTATCTCACCGTCAATCTCTGCAATATCCACATGACATTCAGATCTACAACACTGTTGATTTCATGTTCTTCTTCCATTGTTTCAGCAGGTTGATCATTCTCAGTAGGAATCTGATTACTCTCCTACATGAATTGATTTTGCACCCCCACGGCAAGAGCATTTTCCATTATTCTCTCAAAAGGTTACACCCCCTCACTCTGAGGATTGAAGCCACTGTGTAGTTCTTGAACTAAAGGTATTACTTTTTTTTCAGCAGGATTTGGTGTTTTGGATGTCTCCTCCTCCATAACGGCAGACATCTTGTTCACTACATCCTCTGCTACCTTTTCAGAAACCTCAGTTGGAGGTATTTCCATAGTATCTGTTGGAATCTCTTCAGACTAAGTTCCTCTCACTTGGATCCTTATTGTAGGTTCAGAGGAAATTAATACTTGAGCACTTGTATCCCTTCGGGTCTCTTCAGTAGACCTAGACAGATTTGGTTCATGTGGCTCTTCACTATTCTCAGATGAACTACTCAATATGCTGAGATCTGGAACATGAACTGCCTTCTTCTTTTTCTTCTCTGTAGACCAAAGTTGTGGATGTAGAACTCTCTCTCACCTATAAAACATTTTGGAGTCCATTCTGCTCATGTGATGGATCTTAGTCCCTAGCCTAATATTGAGGATTCCTGGGACTGTACTGTGTAGATACATAGATGAGATTCTGCCCATGTTAGGTTCTGGGATGCATTCTACTATTCAATCAAACAACACTTTGCCCTAGTCTATTTTCTTTGATAGAATAATCCTGGTCATAAGTTCAAACATTTTCTTAGATATTTTATCATGTGAACCTGTTTTGCAGAGCAGATTTTTTCCCACAATGTCTGCTAGGAACTTTCCTCTATTGTTCATCTCTTTTCTCAACACAGAACTATTAGAATGCTTGCAGAGTCCACACCATTTCAGTGTTGTCTTGACATCATTCTGAAATAAGTACGTATCTTCATCAGACTCCTTCACCTTGGGTAGATGCAATGCCTTGCATAATCTCTTTGGCATGATCTTAATCTTCTTCCCACTGATTAAAGATTGGATTTTGGTTGAAGATGAGTCTACTATAGCATTTGAATAAAGTTCCAGAACTTCTCTCTTCCAAATCAGGACTAGCCCGGACAAGACGAAGCTTAGGTCAACGATCTCCAATAAGTGCAGAACCTATATATCTCCTCAGGATCATTCTTAAAACCATTGCGAACCAACTAGGACCCCTCAAACAAGAAATCCATTCCTTTTGGATCCATTGATTTGCAGATTTTCTGAAGAATTGACGATCTTTCATCGCAGAGAGATAGTAGTTCGCAAAGGGCTGGGAATAGTGTTTCTTATTCTAAGTACACTTAGGCCTATTTATATTTGCCTCTATGTAGAGAATGTGGAGAGGCACGTGCCTTTTGTTATTATCACGAAGTGATCAACGACTGTGATTAATCCCTATAGTTAGCCGTAAATAGATGATCCTATGAGTATGCGCTGAGGTGACTCAACGCACTCAACACTCTCGACGCTTATAGTTATCTCGACGCACTCGATGCCTGAGTACTTAGTTCATTTCTTCTTTTTTATACTGCAAGGATTAACACTACCAACAACAGGAATATATGAATTATTACTGAAGCTAAACTAAGTTCAACATACCCAGTTCAAATTTGATGGTGTTGAACTTGGCTTCATCTAGTGGCTTAGTGAAGATATCAGCTACTTGCTTGTCTGTAGGGACAAATTCAAGACTAATGTCTTCACATTCCACATGCTCTCTAATGAAGTGATACCTAATCTCTATGTGCTTAGTCCTCCTATGAGACACATGATTCCTAGCAATAGAGATAACACTACTAGAGTCACAGAATATAGGAGTTCTACTTATCTTAAGATTATAGTCTGGAGCTAATGCTGGATCCACAATAGTTGTGCACAGCAACTTCCAGCAGATATATATTTTGACACTATTATTGAGATTGCAACACTTGTTTACTTCTTGCTGCTATAAGATACAAGCCTTCTTCCTTGAACTTTATAGGATCCAGAGGTACTTTTCTTGTCTTCCCTGCAGCCTGAGGTGTTGGGTATTGTATCCACAATGTACCTGATTTGAAGAAGCCCCTGGACAAGCTAAGGTCAATAGACTATGTATTTGATAAAATCCTTCTAGTTGTGCTTGCAGTTTTTCCATGCTAAGTGCACACCAATGTCAGGGTGCAGTAGGTCAATATACACGGGTCTGCACGACGTAATCCCTCATTGAGCAGATCAGTGTGTTGGCCTACGTGTACTCTCTCTATTGGAGTGCACTTATTTTCAAGCACAGGGCTGTAAATATGCAGGAGCAGACAAGGAGCAAGGATGGGTCAAGGAGCATCTCATAGGTGGAAAGACGAAAATTCGTCTAAGTTAGAATCGACGAGAATCACCAAGTGATTCTCGCCGATTCGGCGAGAATCACTTGGGATTCTCGCCGATTCGTCGAGAATCAGAAGTTGATTCTCGCCGAACTCGATCCAGCAACTTCTAAGCTAGCACCTCTGCGTCTAAGTAAGAATCGACGAGAATCACTTAGTGATTCACGCCGATTCGGCGAGAATCACTAGTGATTCTCGTCGAATCGCCGAGAATCACTGGTTGATTCTCGCCGTCTCGACCTGGCTTAAAGCAGTGTGTGCAACCAAGGCAAATTCGACGAGAATCATCTTTGATTCTCGCCGAATCGTCGAGAATCACCTTTGATTCTCGGCGACTCGGCGAGAATCACTTTCGATTCTCACCAATTTTGACTTGGCATTTTTCTGGAACTTCCTGAACCGGATCTGCCGCTGTTAAGTTTCTGGACCGGGATTTGGGGATCTCTTTTGTGGGTCCCACAAACGGTCATATTGGAAAACCTCTACAGTATTTATATACAGGTATTTTGAACGGAATACGGACACAGAAAGAAGCCGAGCACGAAACCCTAATATCGCGATTTCTCTTCTCCGCCGCCGTCGCGCTCGGGCTAGTACGTCGCCGCCGCTGATCGTTCTTCTTCCCGATATCCGGCGACAGAAGCTTAGCAAAGCTTGCGTCTCACGTGTCTATCCAGAGATCTCTTGTCTCTCGATTTGTTGACCGGGAAAAACTCCCCCGTCCGAATCGATCGAGACGACCGATCCTAGAGTGACCGTTGGTAGACCTAGTTTGCTTCGCAAAGAAGTTTGATCTCAAAGCACTGCAGCAGCGCACCTTCGTGGCAGCCGACTCCGAACCAAGCCTCCGCTCGGATTGCCGCCGCCGGTTCCGGGAGATCCTCTCCAAGTGAGACCAAGGTCGTAGACTCTTCATCGACCTCGAGAACACGTCGTCGAACGTAGAGGAACACCGTAGTCTCCGAAAGAAGTTTGTATCTCATATACATTCCATATTTACTTTTGTTGTAAAGGAACTTTTGTTCCGTGTTGTAAGGGTTGGGTGCAACCCGTTTTGTGGGAGTGTTGACTCTCACGTGTGGAAGGGCTCCTTCCGTTAGTGAAGGGATTGGATTTCAATCCCGTTGGAGAAGTGACCGAGTCGTCCCTTGTTGGGGAGATAGGTCGAAGGGGGAAAGTGGATGTACCCAAGTCGGGGAACCACTATAAATTTGCTGTGTATTCTGTGTGCTGCGCTTGTTGTTTTTATTGTGCAGGTACATCCGTAAATTCCGCAAAAGAACCACACGTCACCTATTCCCCCCCCCCCATAGGTGCACATAGCTGACACTAGGTCGACTTTCAAGTGGTATCAGAGGCAGGTTACTCATCAATAAGGTTAACACCTTGAGTTGAATCCTGCCCCTAGTGTCAAAAGAAGAAGACAAATATCTACTATGGACGGGCTCAAGTACTCCGGCAAGATCCCAGTGTGCAACAGACTCAACTTTCCGATCTGGAAGGAAAGAATCAGGTTTTACATGGAAGTAGTCGATCCTCGACTCTTCATGATTGTGGAGGAGGGACCTTATGTACCCACTAAGGCCTCCACCATCGATCCCACCAAGAAAGTGCCGAAGACACTTTCTGAAATGGACAAAGACGAGATGGTACTCGTGGGACTGGACAAGAAGGCACGAAACATTCTGGTGAGCGCAGTTGATGATTCCATGATGCAAAATTTCAGCAACTGCAGGACTGCTCAGGAGATCTGGCAATGCCTGATCATCCTCATGGAGGGCACGGATGAAGTGAGGGATGATCGGAGATCCCTCCTGAACCAAAAATATGAGGCCTTCAGGCAAGGGCCTAAGGAAGAGATCGGAGTCACATACGAGAACTTCCTGAAGATTGTCAACGCCCTCAAGGGCTACGGAAGAGTGTTCACCAATGGTGAACTCAATGACAAATTCCTTAGGTCCCTTACTAAGGAATGGGACACAAAGATCTGCGCCATCAGAGAATTTGGCAGACTAGCAGAAACTGATCCACAGATTCTGTTTGGTAAGCTGATGTCCTATGAACTTCAGTTGAACACCAGGAAGGCAGAGGAAGAAGCAGAGAAGGCTGCTGCAAAAGAAAAGACTGTGGCCCTAAAAGCCAGTTACTCCAGAAAGGGCAAGGGTGCGATGTCATACCGTGCGAGGAGTAAGGAAGAGGAGGAGGACTCTGAACCATGCTCCTCCGGCTCAGAACTGTCGGAGGAGGATTTCTCCCTCATCACCCGAGAGTTCAAGAAGTTCCTCAAGATGAGGAATCAAAGAATGAAAGACAGCTCCTCCTCCAGGCATCAGAAGAAAAATTATTCTTCTGACAGGTATGCATCTAAACCTAACAAACATCGTTCTTCTGATATTATCTGCTTTGGATGCAATAAGCCAGGACACGTCGTGGCCGACTGCCATCAAAGCAAAAGAGAAAAAGGGAAAGGAGAGGAGCTCAAATCCTCCAGAGATAAGAAGAAGGAGCGGAGCTACATCGCAAGAAGGCCAAAGACACTAAGTGAGTCTGATTCCTCAGACTCCAGTGATGACGAGGAAGCCTACTTCGGGCTGGTGGGTCGCTCGGACTCAGAAGGAGAATGCCCCCCATTTACTGGGAAGGTAAAAGCTCACACCCCTCTCTCCGACTCCGACTCTGATCCTGAATCTCAGGATGATGAACCTGAGGATGGCCCTTCAGCCCGTGAAGCTGAGCTCCTCGAGAAGTATGAGCTTCTGCTCAACACTTTCGATGAGTGCCGAAAGAGACTGAAGGCTGAGAAGAAGGAAGTAAAATTCCTTAAGGGTGAGTGTGTATCCCTAAGGGAAGAGGTCACTAGCTTGATTTCTCTCCGACAGGAACACCTTGACCTGACTTCCAAGCATTCAGAGTCTTTGAAGCTCCTTGATCTAAAGCAGGAGGAAGTCAACAAGTTGGAAGAACTACTTGCGGCAGAAAGGAAGATCGTCAAGAGCTTCTCCATGCCAAAAACAGTTCTTCCAGTCGTTGATACCTTCTCTGCTCAGGCCAAAGGAGCTGGCTTGGGGCATATAGGGGTACCTGGTTCTTCATCTAGGAGAAACAAGAACCAGAGGAAGAATAAGGCCGCCAAGAAGGCCTCTGCTGATGAAAAGGGTAAGGCTCCTCTTAGTCCTGTTGCGTTCAGAAAGCCTGGCTTTCCTTGCAACCAACACGACTTTGAGTCAACATTTGGGCATCATTTCCGGCCCTCGGTTGCAAAGCCAAAGAGCCGGTATGACGGTTGGAACTTTCCCCGGAACTTCGGTGAGAGTGCCTTCAAGGCACCTTATGAGGAAATCCACATAGGAAATTATGGTCCGTTCTCTAGCGGCCATAAGGGAAAGCAGGCACCAACAGCCAAGCCTGTTATACAGAAGGTGACAAAGTCATGCGAATGTTGTCACCATGAGGCCTCCACCTCCAGATCCAAGGCCCCAGCAGTACCCACCGTTCCCAGGGTAAGGCAGGAGCCTAGGAAGAGGTACAACAGATTTGACTGTTGGTGCTGTGGCAAAGTCGGTCACTTTGCCGTGGATTGTTGGTTTAATCCAAGGAACTACGAGACTCCCCATGTTAGCAATGCGAGACCGACCACTCGTAGGGTTAACCAACCGAGGGGGAGTGTGCTAACCAGGAATCTAGGACCCAAGTTCGATTGGGTTCCTAAGGCAAATTAATTTTGTTTTGCAGGAATGTCCAAAGGCCACCAAAACGCCGATCTGGTATTTGGACAGTGGATGCTCCCGGCATATGACCGGGACAAGAAGCCTGCTGCGTGATTACGCTCCAGTCGAGAATGGACCCAAAGTCATCTTTGGAGGGTCAGATCGAGGAGTCACCAGAGGTTATGGTATGATTTCCAACGGTATAATCTCTATCACCGACGTGGCTTATGTTGAAGGGTTAAACCATAACCTGATCAGTGTAAGTCAGTTATGTGATAAAGGTTATGACGTTAAGTTCTGCAAGGATAAATGTCTGATAATTTCACGTACCTCTTCTGAAACGGTATTATCAGGTATTAGGAGCAGAAATATCTTTTGTTTAGATTTTCTCAGTTTAGATTCATCTACCCCCGTATGCCTTGTGGCAACTGGCAGTGCATCTCTTTGTGAACAATGGCACAAGAGATTGACACATATTAATTTCAAGACAATTAGTATGCTATTTTCTAAGGACTTGGTAAGGGATGCTCCCAGTATCAAGTGCATCAAAGATAGCCCATGTCCTGCATGCCAGATGGGCAAACAGACTCGGGCTACCTTTAAGAGCATCGCTGACAAAGACTCCTCCCGATGTCTTTACCTTTTGCATATGGACTTGTTTGGTCCAATGCAAGTTCATAGCTTGGGAGGCAAGTCCTATACGCTAGTGATAGTTGACGATCATTCTCGGTTTACATGGGTGTTCTTTTTAAAACGAAAGTCAGATACGTTTGACATCTTCACTAATTTTGTCAAGCAGGTTCAGAACGAATTTAACTGCTCCGTGGTCAAAATCAGAAGTGACCATGGTACAGAATTCGAATCTGGTGCAATGACAGAATTTTGTGAAGAACAAGGTATCTTTCATGAGTTTTCCTCCCCGCGCACTCCTCAGCAAAATGGAGTTGCGGAGAGGAGAAATAGAACTCTCATTGAAGCCTGCACGACTATGTTGAAAGATGCTTCTCTCCCGGAATACTTCTGGGCAGAGGGTGTAAATACGGCATGTCATGTACAAAACCGAGCATTGATCAACAAGCATCATCGTGAGACGCCCTACGAGCTACTGAAAGGCAGGAAACCAACCATGTCCTACTTGAGGATTTTTGGTTGCCGATGCTATGTACTGAATAATGGGAAGTACCCGCGTACTAAATTCGGTGAAAAATGCTTCGAAGGCATATTCATGGGCTATAGCTCCCATAGTCGGGCATATAGGGTCTTCAATAAGAAAACCCTAGTGGTAGAAGAATCAATAAATGTTGTATTTGATGAAGGAAGTTTGCTTAACAGCAACTCTTCCAGTAGTATTCTTGAAGATGCAGGTGCACGACTGGAACAGCTGAGTCTGGATGAGACCGCTAAAGTTGACGCTCCTAAGTACGTCAAAGTCTCCAC
The DNA here is from genome assembly GCA_039583875.1 of Platanthera guangdongensis. Taxonomy (NCBI): domain Eukaryota; kingdom Viridiplantae; phylum Streptophyta; class Magnoliopsida; order Asparagales; family Orchidaceae; genus Platanthera; species Platanthera guangdongensis. The sequence continues at coordinate 106,907,945 of CM077155.1, read as the reverse complement.
CTCCACGTCATCTGAAAGTGTTGAAGATCAAGATAGAACAAATCTCTTAGAAGAAAGAGAAGCCCAAGAAGTAGTTGAAGCTCCTGACTCCCGACTACTAGAGCTCCGGCACGTGAGGGATCATCCTAGAGATCAGATCATCGGGGATCCTCGTGTCGGGGTCAGAACTCGAAGAGGTACAATTAACGAGGTATTGCATCTTAGCTTCCTGTCACAGGTCGAGCCAAAGAAGTTCGACGAGGCGAACAAGGATGCGGCATGGATTCTAGCCATGCAAGAGGAACTACATCAATTCGAGCGGTGCAAAGTTTGGACTCTGGTTCCCAGACCATACAAGCAGAATGTGATTGGCACAAAGTGGATCTTCAGAAACAAGCTGGATGAACATGGTGTCATCGTTAAGAACAAGGCCAGGCTGGTGGCTCAAGGTTACAGACAGGAGGAAGGGATTGACTTCGACCAGACCTTCGCACCAGTAGCAAGGCTCGAGGCAATCAGGTTGTTCCTGGCGTATGCCTCACACAAAGGATTCACAGTCTATCAAATGGATGTGAAATCGGCATTCCTGAACGGAGACCTGAAAGAGGAAGTTTATGTCGCTCAACCCCCAGGTTTTGTCGATCCTACTTATCCCAATCACGTTTATTTTCTTAATAAGGCCTTATATGGGTTGAAACAAGCTCCACGAGCTTGGTATGAGACTTTATCTAGTTTTCTTCTTGAGAACAAGTTCTCCAGAGGTAAAATAGATAAAACATTGTTTCTCAGGGAAGTCAAAGGCAAGATTTTGCTGGTGCAAATCTATGTCGATGACATAATATTCGGCTCAACGGACAACAATCTTTGCAAAATGTTTTCTAAACTTATGCAAGGAAAGTTTGAAATGAGCAGTATGGGAGAGCTTAAGTATTTCTTAGGCCTTCAAGTGAAACAGTCTGAGGATGGAATCTTCATCTCTCAGACGAAGTTCACAAATGAACTCCTTAAGAAATTCGGAATGGAGAGTGCAACCTCTATGAGGACTCCAATGGGATCCACCATGTCTCTGGATAAGGATGAGAAAGGTAAACCTTTCGATGAAACCAAATACAGAAGCATCATTGGATCCCTGCTCTACCTTACTGCCAGTCGACCGGATATTATGTTCTCCACATGTGTCTGTGCCCGCTATCAGGTGAACACTAAGGAATCTCACTATGTCGCTGCAAAGCGAATTCTGAGATATCTTAAAGGTACTCCTAATCTTGGCTTGTGGTACCCAAGAAACAATGATGTCGAGCTAATAGGCTTTTCAGATGCTGATTTTGCAGGGAGCAGGGATGACAGGAAAAGCACCTCCGGGACGTGTCAATTCCTCGGCAGGAGGCTTATTTCGTGGAACAGCAAGAAACAGAATTGTGTTGCAACCTCCACAGCAGAGTCAGAGTACATCTCGGCAGGAAGCTGTTGCGCACAACTTCTATGGATTAGAAACCAGCTAGCCGACTACGACCTTCAGTTCAAGGAAGTACCCATGTACTGCGACTCCTCAAGTGCAATTGCCATTGCCAACAATCCGGTGTCGCACAGCAGAACGAAGCATATCGAAGTACGCTACCACTTCATTCGGGAGCACGTGGAGAACAAAGATATCTCTCTCTGTTATGTCCCCACGGACAAGCAGATTGCTGATATATTCACAAAGCCCCTAGACGAGGCCAAGTTCAATCTTTTCAAGACTGAATTAGGGATGCTCAATTATGAGGAATGAAGACTACAGAGGCTCCAGGCCCGTGCAAGAACTGAGGGGGAGCAAAGGGTAAAACGCTACAGACCCTGATTTGTAGAAGCCGAAAAGGGGGAGATTACCCTCTCGGCTAAGGCTAAGGTGGCTCCAAGCTTACTCCCAAGAAATTGGTATTGGTAATGGATAACTCACTTAACTCTCTTTTCAGTTTATGGTTTTCATTCTCATTTGTTCTATTCACCTTAGCTTGTAGGGTTTAGGCTTCTTCAAATAGGGGGAGATTATTGGGTATTGTATCCACAATGTACCTGATTTGAAGAAGCCCCTGGACAAGCTAAGGTCAATAGACTATGTATTTGATAAAATCCTTCTAGTTGTGCTTGCAGTTTTTCCATGCTAAGTGCACACCAATGTCAGGGTGCAGTAGGTCAATATACACGGGTCTGCACGACGTAATCCCTCGTTGAGCAGATCAGTGTGTTGGCCTACGTGTACTCTCTCTATTGGAGTGCACTTATTTTCAAGCACAGGGCTGTAAATATGCAGGAGCATACAAGGAGCAAGGATGGGTCAAGGAGCATCTCATAGGTGGAAAGACAAAAATTCGTCTAAGTTAGAATCGACGAGAATCACCAAGTGATTCTCGCCGATTCGGCGAGAATCACTTGGGATTCTCGCCGATTCGTCGAGAATCAGAAGTTGATTCTCGCCGAACTCGATCCAGCAACTTCTAAGCTAGCACCTCTGCGTCTAAGTAAGAATCGACGAGAATCACTTAGTGATTCACGCCGATTCGGCGAGAATCACTAGTGATTCTCGTCGAATCGACGAGAATCACTGGTTGATTCTCGCCGTCTCGACCTGGCTTAAAGCAGTGTGTGCAACCAAGGCAAATTCGACGAGAATCATCTTTGATTCTCGCCGAATCGTCGAGAATCACCTTTGATTCTCGGCGACTCGGCGAGAATCACTTTCGATTCTCACCGATTTTGACTTGGCATTTTTCTGGAACTTCCTGAACCGGATCTGCCGCTGTTAAGTTTCTGGACCGGGATTTGGGGATCTCTTTTGTGGGTCCCACAAACGGTCATATTGGAAAACCTCTACAGTATTTATATACAGGTATTTTGAACGGAATACGGACACAGAAAGAAGCCGAGCACGAAACCCTAATATCGCGATTTCTCTTCTCCGCCGCCGTCGCGCTCGGGCTAGTACGTCGCCGCCGCTGATCGTTCTTCTTCCCGATCTCCGGCGACAGAAGCTTAGCAAAGCTTGCATCTCACGTGTCTATCCAGAGATCTCTTGTCTCTCGATTTGTTGACCGGGAAAAACTCCCCCGTCCGAATCGATCGAGACGACCGATCCTAGAGTGACCGTTGGTAGACCTAGTTTGCTTCGCAAAGAAGTTTGGATCTCAAAGCACTGCAGCAGCGCACCTTCGTGGCAGCCGACTCCGAACCAAGCCGCCGCTCGGATTGCCGCCGCCGGTTCCGGGAGATCCTCTCCAAGTGAGACCAAGGTCGTAGACTCTTCATCGACCTCGAGAACACGTCGTCGAACGTAGAGGAACACCGTAGTCTCCGAAAGAAGTTTGTATCTCATATACATTCCATATTTACTTTTGTTGTAAAGGAACTTTTGTTCCGTGTTGTAAGGGTTGGGTGCAACCCGTTTTGTGGGAGTGTTGACTCTCACGTGTGGAAGGGCTCCTTCCGTTAGTGAAGGGATTGGATTTCAATCCCGTTGGAGAAGTGACCGAGTCGTCCCTTGTTGGGGAGATAGGTCGAAGGGGGAAAGTGGATGTACCCAAGTCGGGGAACCACTATAAATTTGCTGTGTATTCTGTGTGCTGTGCTTGTTGTTTTTATTGTACAGGTACATCCGTAAATTCCGCAAAAGAACCACACGTCACCTATTCCCCCCCCCCATAGGTGCACATAGCTGACACTAGGTGGACTTTCATGAGGGTTGCACAACATATACTTCTTCTCTTAAATCACCATTAAGAAAAGCTAACTTGAAATCCATTTGGTAGACCTTAAATCCCTTGTGTGCAACATATGTAAGGAATATTCTAATGGCTTTCAATCTAGCAACTGGAGCAATGATTTGATCAAAATCAATACCTTCTTCTTATTTATATCATTTGGCTACCAGTCTAGCTTTATTCTTTACAATAACACCATTTTCATCAAGCTTATTCTTATAGATCTACTTGGTTCCAACGATGTTATGTCCTTGTGGTCTGGAAAGCAGCCTCCAGACCTTGCATCTCTTGAGCTAGTTCAATTCCTCTTGCATAGCCACAATCCAAAATGGATCAATGTTGGCATCTTCAAACCTTTTAGGTTCCACCTAAGATAGGAAGCAGGAGTACATTGCAATGTCCAGGCTTTTGCTCCTTATTGTAACCCCTTGGCTAGCATCTCCTATTATCTGATCTTTGGGATGATCCCTCAAGTACCTGACCACTTGAGTCAGTCTTACTTCAACATCAAGAACTTCAATGGCTGGATCTTGCTGATCTTCATCCATATCAGGTGCACTTTGATCTCTTTTTGGAATGCATACTCCATTATCTTCTTCTAGTGTTGTTGGAGAACTATCATTGTTGGTTAGTTTGTCCATATTCATCTCTACACCTGCAGATCTAGAGGAGCTGGGCAGCTCACTATTAATCATTGATGACTAATCAAAGACTACATTAACATAATCTTCTACAACTTATTTTTTCAAGTTGTAGATACTATATGCTTTGCTATGATTATTGTACCCAACAAGTATCATTTCACAGGATTTGGCAGCAAACTTAGTCAAATGGAACTTTTTATTATTAAGCACACATCATTTACTACCAAAGGTCTTGAGAGAGGCAAGATTTTGTTTCATGCCCTTCATAATCTCAAAGGGAGTCTTCTTGTGGTACTTGTTAATAGAGGCCCTATTTAGGACATGACCTGCAGTATTCACTTCCATAGCCCAGAAATATTCTGGGAGAGAAGTGTCACGGAGAAGGTTCCTACCATAGAGTTCTATTTTTCCTCGTAGATATCCTATTTTGCTAGGAAGTTATAGGCGAATAAACTTCCTGGTGAATCTCTTGATCTTCACAGAACTTTGTCATGCATTTATATTGAAATTCAGTACCATGGTCACTTCTGATTTTGACCACAGAGCTATCTTTTTCATTCTGAACTTGCCTAACAAAGGTCATAAAAGTGTCGAGGGTTTCTGACTTTTTCTTCAAGAAGAATACTCAAGCAAACCTGGAGAAGTCATCAACTATCACAAGTATGTAGACTTTCCTACCTAGACTGTGAACTAGCATAGGACCAAACAAGTTTATTTGCAGGAGGTACAAGCACCTCACAGAATCTTTGGCCCCAATGCTCTTAAAGCATGTTTTGGTCTACTTGCCCTTTTGACATGCAGAGCAAATTCCCTCCTTGGTGCCTTTGATATTGGGATCATTTCTGACTAGCTCTTCACAAAAGAGCTTGTTATTGGACTTGTAGTTCAAGTGAGTTATTCTCTTATGCCATTGCACATAGTATGGGGCTTTCTTATTAGAAACTAGACACACAGGAGTGTCAAAACTTAAACATAAAAGTTTAAACAATAAATATTCCCAATCCTACTGCCTGTCAATATGACTTCTTAGTCACTTGACCTTTTGATCAAAAACTCATCCTTATGGAAGACAATGACATATCCAAGATCACAGAGTTGGCTTATGCTTTTCAGGTTATGTTGCAACCCTTTCAAATAAGCTAGTTTTATGATTGTGACTATGTCATTGGTGATCATACCATAGCCCTTAGTGACCCCTTTGTCCGAGCCTCCAAATATCACCTTAGGCCCATTCTTCACAGGAGTGTATTCCTTTAAATGGCTTCTTGTTCCAGTCATGTGCCTGGAACATCCACTATCCAAATACCATATTGGTGCATGAGTACTTGGACTGAACTACAACCACAATTTAGTTTACCTTAGGACCCCAAAACGGATTGGGTCCCTGGTTCTGGTTAGACTGCGTTCCAGCCCTGCCAGCTAATGATAGCCTAAGCAGCGAGATCCTCTCAGGGCCTTGGAAACTACCACAATCCTTTATCCCTTCCCCCCCCCCAAGCGAGCCTACCACCCATCCAGCTAGTGGGAGCCTGACAGCGGGTCTACTTGGGGCCGAGTGCGCCTTCCAGCCCTGCCAGCTAATGAGAGCCTGAGCAGCGGATCCTCTCGGGGTATTCCCTTACCCCCAGGCGAGCCTACGGACCTGCCAGCTAGTGAGAGTCTGGACAGCGGGTCTACCCGGGGCCGAGTGCGCCTTCCAGCCCTGCCAGCTAATGAGAGCCTGAGTAGCGGGATCCTCTTGGGGTCTTGCAAACTACCACAATTATTTCTCCCTTCCCCCCAAGGGATCCTATGACCCTGCCAGCTAGCGGGAGCCAGACAGCGGGCCTACTCGGGGCTGAGTGCTCCTTACAGCCCAGCTAGCTAATGAGAGCCTAAGCAGCGAGATCCTCTTGGGGTATTCCCTTACCCCCCCAGGCGAGCCTACGGACATGCCATCTAGTGCGAGCCGGGACAGTGGGTCGACCCGGGGCCGAGTGCGCCTTCCAGCCCTGCCAGCTAATGAGAGCCTAAGCAGTGGGATCCTTTAGTGGTCTTGCAAACAACCACAATCCTTTCTCCCTTTCCCCCCAAGCGAGCATACCACCCTGATAGATAATGGGAGCCTGGAAGAAGGTCTATTGGGGGCCAAGTGCGCCTTCCAGCCATGCCATCTAATGAGAGCCTAAGTTGCGGGATCCTCTCGGGGTATTCCCTTACCCCCCCAGGCGGGCCCACATACCTGCCATCTAGTGAGAGCCTACACATTGGGTCTACCAGGGGCCGTGTGCGCCTTCCAGCCCTGCCAGGAAATGAGAGTTTGTGCAGTGGGATCCTCTCGGAGTCTTGCAAACTACCACAATCCTTTCTAAGGGAGGGTCAGAAGTACCCCTGCCTAACTACCCTTACTTCCAACGTCCTACCCCCTGAATGGCTAGAACATTCGTCGTAGTATACTTCTTCCAGAATCCTTGGGATTTCCTCCTCTGCCACACAACGTGCCAAGAGGCTCGACAGCATCTTCTGATGTAACCCCCCCTTAATGCATAAAATAATGAGAAGAGTCGTTGGATGGTGGGACATAAAAAGAACTCCACAGAGAAATAAAAAAAAGGCTTTTCTCTGCATAGTTATCTTCTCCATCAGTTGAGAATCCTTCACATTGGGATTTATTGAAGGTCTGTAATATAGAGAGAGAAGCAAGTTGTTTGAAGAAGATACAGAACTGAAAATAACCAAGTCTTCTACAACAAGAACATAAAACTCTTTTTCTGTAAGAGAAGAAGAAGTACCAGAGCATTCAAAAGTTATTCATCTTCAAGGCCACTGCATTCAACATTATTACATCAAAAGCTTAAAGAAATAGAGTTCTATAGTTATCTTATCAGCACAAGCAGAAATATCCTGAAGATTAATAGTCTTGGTGCTGTGAAGAAGAGAGGACTGAGTTTACTCAGTTCGGAAAGAAGGCTCAAAGAATTATTTCTCTGAAGTCAATCATCATCAAACCCTTACTAAATCTGTAAGATCATCTATTGATCTGAGTTGTAGGCTTGTTATATAAAGACTAAGTGTAGGAGTTAATTCTTTGAGTCGTAGGATGCTGTTTATGATCTGGGATAGGGCTGTTTAACCTAAGGTAGGATCTCTGTGTAGATCTGAGGTAGACGATCTGATATCTTTGAGTGTAGGGCTATTTAGCCTTAGGTAGGAGTTGTTATACTTTGAGTTGTAGGATTGTGCTTCACTTTGAGGGGTAGGATCCTGTGATATATGAGGTGTAAGATCAAGGTGCTGAGATAAAGGAGGAGTTAGCCATATCTAGCTCACTACTAGATAGGTGTAGGAGAAAGTGGATGTACACTAGATATGGGAACCACTATAAATTTTGGTGTGTTATTGTTATTTTTGAAAACTAACAGTATAATCTAACTTACAACTCAACCACATTAAAAAGTTTTCAAAAACACTTGAAAACCTATTCACCCCATCCCCCACCCTCTAGGCGCGTAGTTACTCTTGAACAAAGACTTTCAATCACACATCATCAAAACACATGAGTATTCTTATTACCCCCAAAGGCATACAAGCCCAAGGCCGAGAAATCTTACAGAAACTTCGCCGGCATATGGATCATAACTGTAACACCCCCATCCGTCAAATGGCATATAACAGAAGGTCCAGCTGGAACCCGACGCCATATACCACGGACAGTCGGAAGGGTTATATAAGAATATCAAAAATCCAACAATAACTACTCGCCATAATATAGAGCATTCTAGTGGAAGCTTTTAAACAGTTGGAAAGAACCTATAATTGAATAACAACTATCATGAATGTCCACATACTATTATAGAAATGAAATAACAAATACACTGAAAGTACTTGGCCTTATGGCCTTACAAGAGTTCACTTAACAAAGTAATGTTTTACATACATCGGCACGCAGGCCGACCACATATGACAAAAATAAAACAGCAATTCGCTTTGGCCTTCGAGGGCTAGCTCAGCAACATGGGCTTCAGCCCGCTATATGGTACTCGGCTCCGCAGCAACTGTAAGCAATATTCCACCGCACGGTATCAAACAAAGCAATGGTCAGCTAAAGCTGACCAAATTATAACGACCCCACCCCTTACTCGGTGTTGAAACCAAAAAATTGGTCTCTTGTGGAGTTCGTCCGTTGGAGAAGGGGCGGTCTCGCGCCTACTTCACTCCTGCAAGCAAAACGACAAAGAATACAAGAAAAGACCGACCCAAGGGCTCGGCGGGGAGGTCCCACCACACACCTGGAAGATCTCAGAGCGCTTCCCCTCCTTAGCCAGAGGCCGAGCTAAGCTACCCTCAAAAACCACTTGAAAACTGGAGCAGGAAGGCATATCAAGCATGCCTTCTGGGGTACCCCTTGGGTCCTATTTATAGTTTTTGGAATCTGAACTGCCAATAACCAAAAGAACTAACCTGAAATTACTAGAAAACCCTCAGATGGGTCTGCCAGCAGCCAAACTCTGCTATTTTGAAGGGCTACAGGAACACCAGCGGGGGCAAAACAGTAAAAAGTACCTCATTCATCCAAGCGAGCTGGGGAGCTTGTTTACCTCTACATATCTTGCTCGCCAACTGTTGCTGAGTTCCGTTGTGAGGGCGCGAGCTGGGACTAGCTCGGCGAATGCCGAGCTCGGTGTCGGTGAATACTGATCCCCGGTCGACGAATACCGATCTCTGGTCGACGAATGCCGATCTCTGGTCGACGAATGCCAATCTCTGGTCGACGAATGTCGTGCTCGGGTCGACGAATGCCGAGTATCGGGATCTGCTTTCCTACTGTCGAGCTCGCCCACTGCCTTTAGCCCGATCTGTCTGGTTCCTGGCGACCTTGCTCGCGGGACACGGGGTTGTACATAATCCCCGATCTTTTTGAGCATGGCAAAGCTCAGAAAGAAACATCCAACCCCAAGTATGCGGCGAGCACGGGATGGCGAGTTGGAGGGAATCTTTGGGTGGGGTCCACCTGCGGCTATATATATGCACCTGCTCACATGTCTTACTCTTTCCATTCCCTTTGCTCTGACCCTGCCAAGATGCCGCTTCCCAAGGAGATCCAAGAGCGCTTAGACCGAGCTCGCCAGGCTTCCGCAGCTCACGTAGCCGCCCTAACGGCTGTTCCTGCCAAAGTTCCTCAAATTGATTCTGCCGAGCCCAGCTCCAAGATGTCGAAGTCATTCCCTCAAGCGGCCGAGCCCATTTACCATTACCTGAGGGCCACCCTGGAGCGCGAGACCGGCTCTTCCACTCGGACAATTCCGGAGAAGGATAGAGAGGTTGTTGTAGTCGGCGACGACCCGGATGGTCAACCTGACGACATGGGGGGTGCCAGGCTGCGAGAGCCCATAACGCGAGGCGAGGCGACTCCCTTGGACTCGCGGTTCATGGAACCGGATAACCGTCCCCAGGACCCGCCTCTTCTCTTTGGGATCCTGCCGGTGAGCTCGTAGAGGCCTAACTCGCCGGTGCGTGCCTCCTCTCCTCGGCAAACTGATGTGATCACGGGGGCGGGTCTGGGAACCATCCCCACCTCGGGATTCGAGCTCCTCTCGCCAGGGACTCGCGGCCCATGTCGCGGGAAGGATCTGAGGTTCATCCTTCCCCGCATCTCCTTTGAGCTGCCGAGCTCGTCAGGTCAATCTTGCTTAAATTATTGCTCCATGAGTTTTTCCTGCGTTCCTCTTCTTGCTGACACCTGTTCTCACAGCTCTCCCCAGCCAATCCGCTGACGAGGAAACTTTGCGGGCAACCCACTACTCTCCCCTCCCCTCCCCAAGCTCGCTGGACTCTTACCTGGGTCCTGAGGTGGATCAAGGCGAGCTGACGAGGAGGGAGGTCAAGCTCCTCAAGAAGCTGGTGTGCGGGCTGCGTTTGGTGCAGGTGGTCAACGAGACGTTCCAACGCGATTATGCGCGTCTCGCCGATGAGGTGCGAAGCAGCCAGGCTGGCGAGCTGGTGTCCCCCTCCCGGCTCCTGGACAAGATAGACGATGGCCTCTCGGTGGCGCAGAGGAATTCGGGAAGGATCCGCGAGCTGCTCTGCGCGCGGTAGCCCGGGGGGCGGGGGTCACGAGGCTGAGGTAGGTAAGTGGGCGGCTCCTTTGCCGAGCGGACCGATACTCGCATCCTGGCGCTCCCCATGCTCGCGCGCCCCGCTTTTTACTACTAAACTTGATTTCTGTAATAAGCTGTAATGAGTAGTTTTTAGAATATTCTTGGACATGCGTTATTCAAATAATATACTGCAATGTTTGACTTAGCCTTGGTTGGGACGCGCCGGAAGTCGGCGGGCTGGGTTGGCGAGTTGGGGTGGCAAGCTGAGTTGGCGAGCTGAGTTGGCGAGCTGAGCCGATGGGACAGCCTGACCCCAGATTTCCTTTTCTATAAATAGCCCCCCCCCCCTCACCAACCTGTACTGTGCCTTTATTGCTTTCTTTCCTTCTCTTTCTCCGCCTTTCTCTATCTCTGCTCGCGCTCTGCTTTTTCCTTTGCGAACATGGGCAAGACCAATCCCGATGCTGACGGCCGCTCCAAGTGCGTGCATCACTTTACTGATTATTGCTTCTTTGAGGGGCACACCAGCGAGGAGGAGCTCGCAGAGTTCAAGGCTGGGTATGTACCGCCGGGTTTCGAGGTGCGCCGGCCGAGGGAGGGTGAGGCTATCAACTCTTTCTATGAGGACGAGCTCGCCTTCCCCATCTCACATTTCGAGGTGGGGTTGCGCCTCCCCCTATGGCCGGAGATCCGGCAAATCCTGAAGTACTACGGCGCAGTACCCGCGCAGTTAAACTCAAACGCCGTCGCGATGATGGTGGCGTTCGCGAGCTACCTCCGGCGGGAGAGGATCGAGTTCAACCTGACAGTGTTTAGGAAACTGTTCTCCTACAAGGCGACGCCGGATGGGGTCGCCTACTTTGGCGGCTCGCTGATCAAGGTTCGCGAGATCGCAAACAAGCACCATACCTGGATGACCAAGATTGCCTTCATCAAGGGCGACCTCGGCAACATCCCCTACTCGCCCCAACAGAAGGGCGAGGAGGTATACCGCCCCCCAGCCGTGTCCGGCAACGATGTCGAGCTCCACAAGTACTTCCTCCACAAGGACTTCGAGGTCGCCTTCCTGCGAAGGGGCCTCGACTCGCTCCCCCCCCCCCGTTCTCCCTGGTGAAGGTATCATTCTCTTATTTTCTTGCCGAGCTCATCACATTGCTGCTGAGTTTATCCTAATTTTTTCCAAGTGTTTTCCTGCAGGGGTGCGGATAATTCCCGTGAACGCGCCGTTTTGCAGATCCGGGGTCGCACCCGGACCCATTCGCCCGCGAGAAGGCGCCGACGGCAGCTTGCCGAGATGAGGCGGCCCTCTCCCAACCCTCTTCCAGCAAGAGGCGACCTGAGGATGCGGGGCCAATCCCGCCACACCGCCAGCGGACGCCGAAGAAGATGAGGAGAGCCCTGCTGGCTCCGTGGGGGCAACAACAACAACAACATCAGCAGTCTAGCCCAAAATACATCAGCTCGTCTGAGACCCCTCCCGACGCGTCGCTGGAGAGCCCGCTGAAGGAGATTACCAGCAAGGGTCGGAAAGGTGGGGAGGGCCCTTCTTCCACGACGGTGATCTCCCCTCCTCCATCGGCGAAGAGGGCGGCCCGCGAGCACGCGCCGCCGAAGCCACATCCCCTCTTCAACTTCGGCAGACGGTGGAAGGACTCGGCGGGCGAGCCCATGCTTCAGTGGGATGAGCTGGCCCACCGGGTCTCCATCTCCACTCTGCACCCGTCCTGGCATGACCGCGAGCCCGCCACCGGTCATGCCTATGCCCTCGTCTTCGGCCTATATGGCCGTGAGGATGCCGAGGCCTACAAGAACGGGACCCTCCGGCAGCTCGACCATGAGGGTTTGCAGGCCCACCTGCGGACCATGGAGATCCACCACATGCTCACTCGCCGCAGCTTCACCCTCAGCATTCAACTCCAGAAAGCTGAGCAGGCTTGCGACGTCGCGAAGGACAAAGTCGCTGATCCGGCAAGATGGCTCGACATCGCCGAGGGTCTTCTCGCCCAGACCGTCGGCTGGTTGGTAAGCGTCAAGCACTCCCATTCTCTTTTACTTAGAACATTCTGCGCTGATGCTAAACTGGAGTTTTTCTTCGTCAGGATGCCAAGGCTGTCGGGGAGCTTCAGGCTCGCAACGCCGAGTAGGAGGAAGAGATCAGCCAGCTGCGCGCCCGCCTTGCCGAGCTGGAGGGGGTGAACACGAAGCTGAAGGAGGAGAACCAGCACCTTAGCCGCAAGGTCCGCCGCCAGACGGAGATTTTCTTCCCTGCCCGCGACATCGATCCTTCCCTCCCCTACAAGAGGCCGCGGATCTTTGGCGAGGCCGATCTTGCCGAGAGGCTGCGAATAAACTCCATCCAAGCTGCCGAGCGCACCCTCCAAATGATGAAGGACACGGGGGTGCTGGTGGAGGGATGCGAGGAGATGTCGGCCCGGGATCTGAAGCTGAGCCTGTTCCTGGCGACGCCGCCCAACGAGAAAGAGGATAGCTTTGACGCGATGTTCGGGAAGGGCTTCTCGGACCAGTCGGGTGAAGGCGAGGACCAGTCTGGCGGGGGGGTGGGGGGCGAGGCCTGAACTTGTATATCTTCTTTTTCGGTTTACTCGCCAAGGCGAGCCCCCTGTAAACATCTTTTGAAAATACTTAATGAAATATGTTTTTGATCACACCCGTGTCACTTTTTCTCTTCTTCTTGTTTTTTGTACTGTTTGTTATGCTCTGTGTATCTGCGAGTGCTTGCCCAGGAGACCTCGCATAGACAGATTCCACGAGTAGGATAATCATGTGTATGCGCCCGTGAGAGTATGTTTTGAGTGCTTGCCGAGCTCCAGGCGATTCGGGAGCGGGCCGCTCTCCTCCCTTGTCACGTCACCTTAACTCGCCCGCGTGCCATCCATGTTGAACTCAGAAAGCAGATTTTCTTCTGTTGAAGTATTAGACCGGGCGGCTTAGCGGTCTGATCCAGCGATTTGTTGACCGAGCGGTCTGGAGATCTCACTCTGAAGCCTGGAGACCGGGCGGTCTATCGGTCTACCATTGCGGCCTGTTCTATCCTGCTGGAGTTGCCGAGCGGTTAACCCATCTGTCTAACCGCGCGGCCTGTGCGGTCACCTTTATTCTAGCCGCTCAGTATTGTAAATGTTTAGTCCCACATTGTTTGTATACTCTCTTTCTTATCTCCTCCATTCTATATAAGGGAGACCATACCTTTGTAAATGATATCTTTTTTGGATAATAAAATTTCAATTATTCAAAAGTTTATCCGTTTGTTCTCTCTTTTTCGCTACTTTCTAACATGGTATCAGAGGACACGGTCATTTCCTCCTGATTCTGTGCGCTCTCTGTTGTTCGCGGCTTGTTTTCCGCTTTCTGCGACCTGTCTCGCGACTTGCCTTCTCTTCTGTCCGCTACCCTGTTCGCGCGGCTTGTTTCTGTGCGCTGCCCTGTTCGCGCGGCTTGCTTCTTCTTGGTTCTCTTCTCCTACTGCTATTCGTCGCAGCGACCTGTTTCCTTGTCGCCGCGCTCCTTGTTCTTTCTTGCCTCTCCGACTTCCTAGTCGTTGCGGCCTGTCTCTGTCCGCATGCCTTGTCTCTACCCGCTGCGGACTTCTTCTCCCTGTCCGCTTCTGCTTTCCCCATTTCCGCTTGTCTCTATACTCGCGGTTTGCTGCTGTGATCTGCCTGACCGTGCGGGTTGTTCCTATCTCACCTGCATCTTGGTCGCGGTCACCTGCTCTTCTCCTCTCTTCTGTTCACTCGGCCTTTTCAGTCCGCGCGACCTCTTCCCCGCTGTGCCTTTGACCTCTTTCTAGCCGCTACTGTTCGCGCGGCTTCTTCTGTTTTCTAACCGCTTCTGTTCGCGCGGCTTCTTCTGCTTGCCGGGTTCTATGACTACCTCCGGTCTCACCACTACTCCTGCAGCTCCTTCTCCTCCTCCTTCGGGCAACCTTAGCACCCTTTCCAAGCTTGTTGGCTCCAACTATCCCGATTGGAGCGTTTCTTTCACCTTTCTCCTTCGTTCTCAACACAAGCGTCATCACCTCACCGATGACCCTCCTCCTCGCACCTCTCCTGAGTTTGATGACTGGGATGCGAGTGATGCTCTTGTCCGCACCTGGCTGGCCAACAGCCTTTTGATGAGTGCCTTCCCGTCATTCGCCATGATGAGACGGTCAAGGCCGCCTGGCTTCACCTCGCTGCTCTCTATTCTAAGGGGGGCCAGACGTCCCGCATTTATACTCTCTATGCAGACCTCTTCGCCCGCCCTTCCATGTCACCGGCTGCGGCTTATCAGCAGGTTCAGGCTCTTGGTGCTGAAATCCTCCAGAATCGCCCCTTCTCCGCGGACTTGGCCGACCAGCACAAACACTTCCAGGAACTCCTGGTTGTTTGTTATCTTCTTCGTCTTCCCGACTCTTATGATATGATCCGCCAGCAGATCTTGGGTGAGGCGGAATCTCCTACTTTGGATGCCACTGCGGCTCGCATTACCGCTGTTACTTCGCTACTCCAGCGGCCTCTGTTGGCCTCCCCCCTTCCCAGGACTCCTTTGCTCACCAAGCTCAGAGGGGGGGCCCTAGTAGCCGCGGCTCCTCTGGCGGACGAGGTTCATCCCGGTTCCTCTGCTCTCACTGTGGTCGTACTGGCCATACTGTTGACCGCTGCTGGCAGAAACATCCTCATCTTCGCCCTTCCGGTGATGCTCCTTCTTCGGCCTCCGCCTCTTCTCGGCCGCCTGCCTCTGTGGCCACGACGTCAGGTAGTGCCCACGTCGTTACCCAAGGTAAATGGCTGATTGGCTCCGGTGCCACAAATCATATGACGGGCAACCCTCATTACTTCTCCCGTCTTGAGACCCATGACCGCTTACCCCCGGTTCGTGTGGCGGATGGTTCCCCGTCCCCGGTTCATGGGACGGGCATGATTCAACTCACCCCATCGCTTTGCTTGGAGGATACCCTCTATGTCCCGAAGTTCCCGTGCAATTTGTTATCAGTTACTACTTTATGCCGGCAACTTCAGTGCTCCGTCTTATTCACTCCCACTACTTGTTCTTTTCAGGACCCGAGGACCCAGCGGACGATTGCTACTGGAACTGAGAGCGGCGGCCTCTACTTCCTCGATGATGTTTCCGCTCTATCTGCCTACTCCTCCTCCACCGATCTCCTTCAGTGGCATCTTCGTCTTGGACATCATCATCCTCGGCTTATTCGCCAGCTTCTGCCCCACTTACCTCCTACCAGTTCTCCGCTCAACTGTGATGCGTGTCAGCTTGGCAAACATCATCGCTCCTCCTTCCCACCGAAGCAAGGCCGTGGCTCCTCTCGCATATTTGATCTTATTCATTCTGATGTATGGGGTCCTGCTCCTAACCTCACAGTTGGTCGGGGCAGTTCCTATTTTGTGACTTTTATCGATGATTTTTCTCGATGTACCTGGGTGTATCTGTTAAAAGATCGCTCTGAACTATTTTTTGTTTGGCAATCATTTTATTTTATGATTAAGACTCAATTTGCTATTTCTATTAAAGTCTTACGTTCTGATAATGCCAAAGAATATCTGACTCATGAGTTCTCCGCATTCTTTCACCAACATGGCCTCCTTCATCAAACGACTTGTGTTTACACCTCCCAGCAGAATGGGGTGGCGGAGCGTAAAAACCGTCACCTGCTTGATGTTGCGCGTACTCTCATGACGCAGATGCATGTCCCTCGCTCCTACTAGGGCTACGCTGTGCTCCTCGCCTGCTATCTCATCAATCGCCTTCCCTCCGCGGTTCTCCACGGCCAGACTCCCTTCTCCCTTCTCTACCCCCACCAGGAACCGTTTCCTCTTCCTCTCCGTGTCTTTGGATGTACGGCCTTTGTTCACGCTCCCTCCGCTACCCGCGACAAGCTTTCCCCCCGTTCCACCAAGTGTGTCGTTTTGGGGTACTCTACCACTAAAAAAGGCTATTGCTGCTTTGACCCCCTTCTCCGCAAGCAGTTTGTCTCCTCGGATGTGAATTTTTTCGAACATGCTTCCTATTTCTCTACTCCCTCTTCTCTTCCTTCTGATATCTCCGTTCCTTCCACACCTCTCCACGTTTTCCCACCTTCGTCTCCTCCTCCACCCACTCCTTCCTAGTCCATCTCCCCACCCACCCCTCCACCTTCCTCTCCGCTGCCGTCTCTCTCTAGTCCCGGGCCAGCCTTCTCCGCCACGGACGCTCCGGTCGCTGACGCTCCCGTCGCCGATGCTCCCGTTGACCTGAATGTTCCCATTGCCCTTCGCAAAGGGGTGCGGGCGTGTACTCAACACCCGCTCACGGCTGTTGTTTCCTATGATCAGCTTTCTCCTTCTCGCAGGTGTTTTGACTTGGCTATCTCTGCTACTTCTACTCCCCGTACCTACCAGGAGGCTCTTGCTATCCCTCATTGGAAGTCTGTCATGGATGAGGAGATGGCTACTCTTACTGAACGGGGTACCTGGACCCTGGTTCCTCCTCCCGTGGGCACTGATGTGGTTGGCTGTCGCTGGGTCTTCGTTGTCAAGTTTCGCCCCGACGGCACTGTGGATCGCTACAAAGCCCGGCTGGTGGCCAAGGGCTTCACTCAGACTTATGGCGTTGATTACTTTGATACCTTCTCTCCGGTTGCTCGCCTCAGTACCATCCGGGTTCTCTTTTCTGTGGCTGTTAACCGGGCTTGGGCCATTTCCCAGCTTGATGTGAAGAATGCCTTTCTCTATGGCGATCTTCAGGAGGACGTCTATATGGAGCAACCTCCTGGGTATGTTGCTCAGGGGGAGACACGTGTATGTCATTTGAAGAAGGCCATTTATGGCCTAAAGCAGAGCCCTCAGGCATGGTTTGACAAATTCAGTGGTATTGTGGCTACCATCGGCTTTCAAAGGAGTTCGGCCGATCACTCCTTATTCATTCGCAAAACGGCCTCGGGACTGGTGGTTTTGGCCGTATATGTGGATGATATTCTCCTTACTGGCGATGACCGAGATGGGGTGGACTTGACGAAGAAGCACCTCCGTCAGCACTTGGTCACGAAGGATATGGGCTCCCCAAAATACTTTTTGGGGATAGAAATCTCTCGGAAACTTGACTCCTTGGTTCTCTCTCAACGGAAGTATGCCCTTGATCTTCTACGAGAAGCGGGATTGACAGGTGCCAAACCAGCTCGTTTTCCCATGGCTGTTGGAGAAGACAAAACGTGGACGAATGACTCGCCTCTTCTATCTGATGTCACAAGGTACAGACGTTTGGTAGGCAAACTCATCTATCTCACGGTGACTAGACCCGACATCGCCTATGCTGTAAGCAAGGTCAGTCAGTTTATGCAAGCTCCCAGGGAGTGCCATCTTCAGTCCGCCCTGAAGATTTTAGAGTATATCAAAGCAGCACCGGGCAGAGGCTTACTCTTTCAGAAGAATGGTCATCTGAGGGTTGAGGCCTACTCAGATTCAAGTTACGCGGATGACAAATGCGATCGTAAATCCACATCAGGTTTTTGTACCTTTGTTGGAGGTAATCTCGTGAGTTGGAAGAGCAAGAAACAGTCTGTTGTCTCCAAATCCAGTGCCGAAGCCGAATACCGGAGTATGGCGTCAACCACGTGTGAGTTAAAGTGGTTGCGGGCTCTCATGCTTGACCTGGGCGAGGTATATGACTGTCCTCTCCCTATGTTCTGTGACAATAAGGCCTCTATACACATATCCAGAAATCCGGTCTTCCATGAGAGAACAAAGCATATAGAGGTTGACTGTCACTTCATTCGGGAAGAGATTTTGAAGAAACAGATTTGTACTCCTTTTGTCACCTCTGACAAGGAATTGGCAGATATCTTCACCAAGCCGGTTTCTACTTCCTTCTTCCGCATTTGTGATAAGCTGGGCATGATTGATATCTATGCTCCAGCTTGAGGGGGGGGGGGTGTTGAAGTATTAGACCGGGCGGCTTAGCGGTCTGATCCAGCGATTTGTTCACCGAGCGGTCTGGAGATCTCACTCTGAAGCCTGGAGACCGGGCGGTCTATCGGTCTACCATTGCGGCCTGTTCTATCCTGCTGGAGTTGCCGAGCGGTTAACCCATCTATCTAACCGCGCGGCCTGTGCGGTCACCTTTATTCTAGCCGCTCAGTATTGTAAATGTTTAGTCTCACATTGTTTGTATACTCTCTTTCTTATCTCCTCCATTCTATATAAGGGAGGCCATACCTTTGTAAATGATATCTTTTTTGGATAATAAAATTTCAATTATTCAAAATTTTATCCGCTTGTTCTCCCTTTTTCGCTACTTTCTAACATCTTCCAAGTAAAACAGGCTAAGGAGTGAAGTGCCCCGGACTGGCTCGCCTTCCTTCAGCGAGGCCCGGGCTCGCCACCTTTTTGCTGATGCCGGGCCGGGGTTGTCGAGTCCAAACTCTATTGTGCAGAATGCTCCTGCTGATGCCGAGCTGGGGTTGGGCGAGTCCGAGTTCGCCTATACAGAACCTCTTTCCCCTTATCCCATATCATTCGACACTTCTTGATCTTTACCTGACAATTCCAAGGCCGATACCATCGAGTGACATCCAGCCCTGCCAGGTAGGTGAGAGCCGGACAGCGGGATCTGCTTGAGGCCAAGGATGACACCAAGTGACTTCCTACCCTGCCAGCTAGGTGAGTGCCTGACAGCGGGATCTGCTCGGGGTCCACTATCAATACCATCGAGTGACTTCCAGCCCTGCCAGCTAGGTGAGAGCCTGACAGCAGGATCTGCTCGAGGCCAAGGATGACACTGAGTGACTTCCTGCTCTGCCAGCTAGGTCAGAGCCTGACAGCGGGATCTGCTCGGGGTCCACTATCAATACCATCGAGTGACTTCCAGCCCTGCCAGCTAGGTGAGAGCCTGACAGCGGGATCTGCTCGAGGCCAAGGATGACACCGAGTGACTTCCTGCCTTGCCAGCTAGTTGAGAGCCTGACAGCAGGATCTGCTCGGGGTCCATTATCAATACCATCGAGTGACTTCCATCCCTGCCAGCTAGGTGAGAGCCTGACAGCGTGATCTGCTCGGGGTCCACTATCAATACCATCGAGTGACTTCCAGCCCTGCCAGCTAGGTGAGATCCTGACAGCGGGATCTGCTTGAGGCCAAGGATGACACCGAGTGACTTCCTGCCCTGCCAGCTAGGTGAGAGCCTGACAACGGGATCTGCTCGGGGTCCATTATCAATACCATCGAGTGACTTCCAGCCCTGCCAGCTAGGTGAGAGCCTGACAGCGGGATCTGCTTGAGGCCAGGGATGACACCGAGTGACTTCCTGCCCTGCCAGCTAGGTGAGAGCCTTACAGTGGGATCTGCTCGGGGTCCAAACACATTTCACTTCTCCGTGCAAGCTAGCTGTGACAGTACTTGAAGTGTTGAAGAATTTTATTATTATCAAATTATTACTTACATGTTTCAGGGAAAAAACATTTTAAGTCATCACCACTCCAGGTGAGACTCAGGGTCTCGCCCTCTACATTTTGGAGTCGATAACCTCCCGATTTTAAGGCCTCTTTTACAATAAACGGTCCCTCACAGCTGGAGTTGAGCTTCCCTACGGATGCTGACCTCCCTGCTGCATCTACCTTCTTTAGCACCAAGTCTCCTTCCACGAACTGTTTGACTCTGACATGCTTGTCAAAGTACTTGATCATTCTCCTTTTCACCTCTTCTTGTCGGATTGCGGAGAGGTCCCTCAGCTCCTCCACCATGTCAAGGGAGAGCCTCAGCTCTTCCTCGTTCTCGGCCTGCCCGTCTTCCCTACCTTCCTTGGTCGCAACTACTCGAGGTGTTTGGACTCCAAATTCCACGGGGAGCATTTCTTCGCACCCATGAGAGAGTTTGAAGGGAGTCTCTCTGGTAGCTGTGTTAGGGGTAGTTCTTAGCACCCATAGGACCGCGGGGAGCTGCTCCACCCAGCTCCCCTTCAAATTCTCCACTTTATTCTTAAGGAGGTTGACGATGATCTTGTTTGCGGCCTCCACCTGCCTGTTGCTCCTGGGGTGATGGACCGAGGCGAACCTGAGGTCGATTCCAAGCTGCTCGCAGAAGCTAATGAACTCGGCGCTGGCGAACTGAGGCCCATTGTCTGTGACAATGGCTTGGGGAAGCCCATGGCGGCAGATGATCTCCCCCCAAACAAAGTTCCTGATTAACTGGGAGGTCACCTTGGCCAGCGCCTTCACTCCTAACCACTTGGAGAAGTAATCGATCATTTCCAGGAGGAACCTCCTCTGCCCACTGGCCTGGGGGAACGGCCCAACCAAATCCATCCCCCAAATGGCAAAGGTCCAGGGGGCCGTGATACTTTTGAGTCGCTGGGCCGGCTGTAGCTGGATGGGGGCAAACAGCTGGAACTTATGGCACCATCTTGCGAACTCCGTTGCATCATGGCCTAGGGTGGGCCAGAAGTACCCCTGCCTGACGATTCTTCCTTCTAGGGTCCGACTCCCAGAGTGGCTCCCACACTCTCTGGAGTGGACTTCCTCCACGATTATTTGTACCTCCCCCTCAGCCACGCAACGAGCCAGCATCCCTGAGAGGGTCTTCTGATACACCTGCCCGTCCTGGAGGAGGTAGTACGCTGACTTGTGCCTCAGCTTCTTCTTATCTGCCCCCTCCGGATACTCTCCCGTGGAAAGGAAAGTTACAACTGGGTCCATCCATGAAGTCTGTTGATCAATCTCCATGAGCTCCCCCTCTTCAATGGAGGGGAGGAATAGGTCGGTGATGGTAACCCCACCTGGGGACCATGCTTTGCTAGTTGGTCGACCTGTTCGTTTTCTTCCCTGGGCACGTGTCGGATGGAAAAGGTTTGAAAAGTGACTATGACCCCCTTCACTTTGGCTAAGTACAATCTGTAACACCCCGAAGTTCTGGGTCAATTTGGGCCAATTTGTGTTTAGGCATGGGTGACACGGCCTGGGACACGGGCGTGTCCCAGGGCGTGTCAGGCCTGGGTTGTTTCGAGTCGTCAGGTCGATGAATTTTGCTCGACGATCGTCGAGTGTCGAGTGTCGAGTGAGGACACGGCCTGTGATACGGGCGTGTCACAGGGCATGTCAGTGGTCGTCGAACTCAGCTCGACGTCTTGATCCAGGGCGTATTTGCGGGACACGGGTGTGTCCAGGTGCACACGGCCTAGAAATCGGGCGTGTCCAGGGCCGTGTGAGTCTCGGGTGAAGTGGAGATTGGGCTGTGTGAGTGACACGGCCAGCGACACGGGTGTGTCGGAAGGCGTGTCAAGTGACACGGCCTATAACACGGTCGTGTCCCATGGCCGTGTACTGTTGGTTTTGAGTCGGTTGACTGCCGCTTTGGGGGACACGGCCTGTGACACGGGCGTGTCACATGGCGTGTCAGGCCGTGTTTTAGCTTTTCTGGCCAAATCTGAGCCGTTTGTTTCCCTCTTCCTGGATCCAATGGTTGGGCTCTGTCCAGGTATTGTGAAGGCCGAGAAAAAGGGGATTTAATCCCTCTTTTCATCTTCTTCTTTTTCTTCATGTTATTCCAAGAAAGGGAAGAAGAAAGGCCTAAGGCAAGATGGAAGGGAGGAGTCTACCAGCTGCTGGAGGAGCTGCGGAGTGCGGAGCGAAGATCCGAGAGCGGATTCGTGAAGGCAGAGCCGAGGCGGTGATTTCCATCCGGCTACTTCATGGCACCGAAGCGATCTTCAAGGGTAACGATCTCCTTCTTGGACATCGAAGTTCTTCCTTTATGCATGTGCTTGGAATCCTCCACCAAGAGGTGGATTTGCGGAAGTGATTCCTTTGTTGAGTCTGCATTTAGAGCCGGAAATATGGAGTACTGCATAGGCATGCTGTGTGAAGCCCATCTGGACTGGTAGTCTGGATTGGTGATGTTCATGGGTAAACCAGAGAAGACTCCGTGGATTTGGTATGATGTAAATGGATTTCTATTGTGATGAATGTATGGATGTGATGCTGAATGTGAGGAGGCTTTGGCAAAGCTCCTAGTTATGATATGATCAATTGGTAGCATGCCTGGGGAGCTCGAGATAAACCCGGCCTGTTACACCACTAGGGTGGGTTGATCTAGTTAGGTAGGGATCGATTGGTGGCAATGCTTGGGGAGCCGAGTTAAACCCGGCTTACTGCACCACATGGGTGGGTCGATCGGAATAGGAGGGGGGTCGATGGGTAGACATTGCCTGGGGAGCTTGGATAAACCCGGCGTGCTACATTACATGTTGTGGGTCGATCTACTCTGGTTGTTTTGGATGCTGTGAGGTTGTACCTCTGAGTGGTTTGGGCGGGACGTCGCCAGCTTGCGAGACTGGTGGACTAGGGCCGGTCAACCATCAAGTTAAAACCTCGAATCGGCGGTGTATGACTGGTGGATTCCGGTACGCTAAGAAGGTGCCCTGAGTGCACGGAACGTCTGGTGGATTCCAGCGTTTGTGATGTCATGTGTTTGCTAGCGGGATAAAGAGAATGATATATGCTTGATGATACTTGATGATAGATGATAGCACTGTATACAGGGAAGGAACCACTACCCCGGGTAGGGGGTAGGGTCGTTATAATGGGTCAGCCAAATGCTGACCGTTACTTTGTTTTCTGTGTTGGCTTGGATATGGAATTGCAGGTGTTGCGGCTTGAAATGAATAAGCGGAACGGCTAGCTTGCTGTTATAGGCCCTTGAAGGCCATGCGAAGAATTGTGTTTGGATTTCATGTGTGGCCGGCCTGCGTGCCGATGTACGAAATTGTTGATGTGTAAAGAGGAACCTGTAAGGCCATAAGGCCAGGGTGTGTGGGTTGTATACATTCCTGGTGTTGATATATATAAATGTGGTCTTTATATATTGGTGGACATTCTGATTTGAGTTCATGCTCACATAAAACATGCTGCGCTAGAATGGAATGAGTTAAGGATACGTATATTTTTTGATTTCCACACGTAATTCCTTCGCTTGTCTGCGATATATGGCGTGGGGCCCCGGCCGGACCCACCGTTATATGTCATGTGACAGGTGGGGGCGTTACAAAGTGGTATCAGAGCCAGGTTTAGATTGTTTGGGAGGAGAGAACATCATTGAACTCATGAATGTCAACTAGGAATGTATGTCATGCACATGATGTGCGTGAGTGTGTAGTCAATGTAGCAGTACCGTTATGATTTGACGTATTAATGGTGTTCTGTACATTGATAGGTGGCGAGGGATGGAGCTGGGCCGTCTGAGCCCCAGCGGTCTGATGAGAGTGCAGCACCCGTGGAAGTGTCTATGCCTCCCTCGGCAGAAGCCATACGGGTGGTGACGGAGACAGTGCTTGCAGTGTTACAAGCACAACCTACTGGACAGGCAAGACCTGGTGGAAGGCAAGAGCATGCTGCAGTGGTGGTGGAGGCGCAAGCCAGTGACGAGTCATTGACACGTTTTATGAACTTTCATCCACCCACGTTTGGTGGAGCGCTTTCCCCAACGCAGGCGGAAGATTGGTTGGCAAGGGTAAAAAGGATCCTAACTGCAATCCGGACGGTAGAGGAGCAGAAAGTGACGTTGGCCACTTTTCTGTTGGAAGGCGATGTGAGATTATGGTGGGATGAAATTGAAGTGCATCACTTGGCAGGTCGAGGTTTAACCGAAGTTTCAATGGATGAATTCTCCCAAATATTTTTAGCCAAGTATGTGCCCGTGTCGCAGAGGATTGCGATGGAAAATGAGTTTCTCCGTTTGGTGCAGGGTGAGCGAGATATTGATACCTACCTGCATGAGTTTACGAGATTGGGAAGATATGCGGGATCTACCTTTGCGGAGGAAGCGCGAAAGACAAATCGTTTTTATGAAGGACTGCGGGATGAATTGAGGTTGGCACTCCCGAGTTCAGTGAGCCAAGGCTTTCAAGCATTGGTCGATATAGCTCGTGCCTTGGAAAAAGATATGAAGCGAGTATACGAGAATAAGAGACTGGCAGCGGAAAAGTCAGAGTTTAAAGTGCCGCAATCGGATCAATCGGAGTTCAGACGACGAGAGAAGAAAAGATTTAGGCCTACGGAATCAACGTCGTCGACTGTTTCTTCGGGAGGTACTTATGGGCCAGGACGGATTGATACGCGTATATGCTATAACTGTGGGCAGCAAGGACATATAGCAAAATTCTGTCGGAATGCCCCTCCAGGGAGTGAGAAAAAGATAGGTGCGTCATATGAAGAAAAGGGTAAAGCAGTGGCCGAATCATCTGCACCCCGGACGCAACCTCGATTGCATGCGATGGAAGTGCAAGAGCCGCAAAGCTCAGTTGGTGAAATTCAGCCTCGGGTGTTTAATTTGTCTCTTAATCGTGAATTTCAAAATCGGGAGGCTGAGCGGAAGTGAAGTGTGATGTGAAGCACTTCGATGCTATGACTGAAGATTAACTTGCTGAATTGTCCATGGTAGTGTATGTAAACTATGTTTATATTTATAGTTGTGATGAATAACAGCTGGTGTACATATCGATAACAGCTTGGTGCACTTGTGATTGTGAGGAGATAAATAAATCATGTTGTTTTGTTTTGAGGTCTTATGTGGCTGAATGTGCACAAGTGGAAGTTAGGGATGTTTGTTTGTGTTGTATGTTTGTTAGTTTGTGAGGAGGCTTGGGGTGTAAGAGTTGGGATGTTGTGGCTGATTGGAGTCAAATTTCGAGGACGAAATTATTTGAAGTAGGGGAGGATTGTAACACCCCGAAGTTCTGGGTCAATTTGGGCCAATTTGTGTTTAGGCATGGGTGACACGGCCTGGGACACGGGCGTGTCACAGGGCGTGTCAGGCGTGGGTTGTTTTGAGTCGTCAGGTCGACGAATTTTGCTCGACGATCATCGAGTGTCGAGTGTCAAGTGTGGACACGGCCTGTGACACGGGCGTGTCACAGGGCGTGTCAGTGGTCGTCGAACTCAGCTCGACGTCTTGAGCCAGGGCGTATTTGCGGGACACGGGTGTGTCCAGGTGCACACGGCCTGGAACACGGGCGTATCCAGGGCCGTGTGAGTCTCGGGTGAAGTGGAGATTGGGCTGTGTGAGTGACACGGCCAGCGACACGGGTGTGTCAGAAGGCGTGTCAAGTGACACGGCCTGTAACACGGGCGTGTCCCATGGCCGTGTACTGTTGGTTTTGAGTCGGTTGACTGCCGCTTAGGGGGACACGGCCTGTGACACGGGCGTGTCACAGGGCGTGTCAGGCCGTGTTTTAGCTTTTCTGGCCAAATCTGAGCCGTTTGTTTCCCTCTTCCTGGATCCAATGGTTGGGCTCTGTCCAGGTATTGTGAAGGCCGAGAAAAAGGGGATTTAATCCCTCTTTTCATCTTCTTCTTTTTCTTCATGTTATTCCAAGAAAGGGAAGAAGAACGGCCTAAGGCAAGAGGGAAGGGAGGAGTCTACCAGCTGTTGGAGGAGCTGCGGAGTGCGGAGCGAAGATCCGAGAGCGGATTCGTGAAGGCAGAGCCGAGGCGGTGATTTCCATCCGGCTACTTCATGGCACCGAAGCAATCTTCAAGGGTAACGATCTCCTTCTTGGACATCGAAGTCCTTCCTTTATGCATGTGCTTGGAATCCTCCACCAAGAGGTGGATTTGCGGAAGTGATTCCTTTGTTGAGTCTGCATTTAGAGCCGGAAATATGGAGTACGGCATAGGCATGCTGTGTGAAGCCCATCTGGACTGGTAGTCTGGATTGGTGATGTTCATGGGTAAACCGGAGAAGACTCCGTGGATTTGGTACGATGTAAATGGATTTCTATTGTGATGAATGTATGGATGTGATGCTGAATGTGAGGAGGCTTTGGCAAAGCTCCTGGTTATGATATGATCAATTGGTAGCACGCCTGGGGAGCTCGAGATAAACCCGGCCTGTTACACCACTAGGGTGGGTTGTTCTAGTTAGGTAGGGATCGATTGGTGGCAATGCTTGAGGAGCCGAGTTAAACCCGGCTTGCTGCACCACATGGGTGGGTCGATCGGAATAGGAGGGGGGTCGATGGGTAGACATTGCCTGGAGAGCTTGGATAAACCCGGCGTGCTACACTACATGTTGTGGGTCGATCTACTCTGGTTGTTTTGGATGTTGTGAGGTTGTACCTTTGAGTGGTTTGGGCGGGATGTCGCCAGCTTGCGAGACTGGTGGACTAGGGCCAGTCAACCATCAAGTTAAAACCTCGAATCGGCGGTGTATGACTGGTGGATTCCGGTACGCCAAGAAGGTTCCCTGAGTGCACGGAACGTCTGGTGGATTCCAGCGTTTGTGATGTCATGTGTTTGCTAGCGGGATAAAGAGAATGATATATGCTTGATGATACTTGATGATAGATGATAGCACTGTATACAGGGAAGAAACCACTATCCCGGGTAGGGGGTAGGGTCGTTATAATGGGTCAGCCAAATGCTGACCGTTACTTTGTTTTCTGTGTTGGCTTAGATATGGAATTGCAGGTGTTGCGGCTTGAAATGAATAAGCAGAATGGCTAGCTTGCTGCTATAGGCCCTGGAAGGCCATGCGAAGAATTGTGTTTGGATTTCATGTGTGGCCGGCCTGCGTGCCGATGTACGAAATTGTTGATGTGTAAAGAGGAACCTGTAAGGCCGTAAGGCCAGGGTGTGTGGGTTGTATACATTCCTGGTGTTGATATATATAAATGTGGTCTTTATATATTGGTGGACATTCTGATTTGAGTTCATGCTCACATAAAACATGCTGCGCTAGAATGGAATGAGTTAAGGATACGTATAGTTTTTGATTTCCACACGTAATTCCTTCGCTTGTCTGCGATATATGGCGTGGGGCCCCGGCCGGACCCACCGTTATATGTCATGTGACAGGTGGGGGCATTACACAATCGCAGGGTAGGCTCCCTTGCCTCAAACTCCCCGTTGAGCTGGGAAGCTACCACCATGGAGTCGGTGAGGACCTCCATGTCTAACACCCCCAGCTCCCTAGCCAGGCGCAGCCCTGCTATCATGGTTTCGTATTCGGCTTGGTTATCGGTGATGGGAAAGTGGACCACCACCGTCTGCTCAATTCTAGTTACCTGAGGGCTCTTCAAGATCACCCCCACTCTTAGGGAATGCCTCCCCGAGGCGTCGTCTACCTTCACCTTCCAAGAAGCCGGATGGGTGAGCTCTTCCTCCGCCACTTCAATCACATAGTCAGCCAAGAAGTCAGCCATTGCTTGAGCTTTGATTGAGAGCCGCAGAACAAAAGAGACGTCAAACTCACTCAACTCCACCGACCACTTGGCTAGCCTGCCTGAATGCTCCACCCCATCAAAGATATTGCGGAGAGGATGGTCAGTCAAAACTCGAATTGAGTGCGCCTAGAAGTAAGGTCGCAGCCTCCGGGCTGATATGATCAGGGCGAAGGCCAGTTTCTCTAAAATCGGGTACCGGAGCTCGGCCTTCCTCAGGACCCGGCTCACGTAATAAATGGGGAGCTGCTTCTTCCCCTCTTCACGAACTAGGACAGAGCTCAAGGCCTCCGCCCCGACCCCGAGATATAAAAATAGGTCCTCCCCCTCCTTCGCCCCTTGGAGCAGCAAAGCCTGAGTCAACTGCATCTTAAGGGCCCGGAATGCCTCCTCGCACTCCTCGGTCCATTCGAACTTTCGGCCACCCCTCAGTGTTTTGAAGAAGGGGGAACACTTCTCCCCTGCTCGGGAGAGGAACCTACTCAACCCTGCCAGCTTCCCGGTCAGCCGTTGGACCTCCTTAGCATTACGCGGCGACTCCAGCTCTAAGATAGTCTTGACCTTATCAGGATTCGGCTCGACCCCTACAGGGGTGAGGAGATGCCCCAAGAACATTCCCCTGCTGGCCCCGAAGACACATTTTAAGGGGTTCAACCGCATTTTGTACTTGCGTAGGGTGGCAAAGGTCTCCTCTAGGTCTTGGAGGTAGGAGTCCACATCCCGACTTTTGATCATGAGGTCATCCACGCACACCTCCAAATTCTTCCCCTTTTGCTCCTTGAAGACCCTATCCATCATCTTCTGGTAGGTCTCCCCTGCATTCTTCAGCCCGAAGGGCATCGTCTTATAACAGTAGCATCCATCCCCTATGATGAACGAGACATCCTTGATGTTCGGGGGGTGCATCCTGATTTGATGATAACCTGAAAAAGCATCTAAAAAACTCATTACAGAAAAACCAACGGCTGAGTCAACCAGCCCGTCGATTCAAGGCAAAGGATAACAGTCCTTAGGACAAGCTTTATTAAGTAAGGAAAAATCGATACACATCTTCCACCGGCCGTCCCCCTTTTTGACCATGACCACATTGGAGACCCAGCCGGGGTATTGGATCTCAGACACGAAGCCGGCCTTTAGGAGCTTTGCCACCTCCTCTCTGATGGGCTCTGCCAGCTTGTCCATACTGGACCTCTTCTTTTGTTGAACGGGGCGTGTTCCCGGGTCCAGGTTGAGGCGGTGGCAGGCCACATCCGCGTCAACCCCCGACATCTCTGCGGCGTTCCAGGCGAACATGTCTACGTTCTTATGGATGCACTCCAGCATCCTGCTCTGGTCTTCTGGGGTCAGCCCTCTGCTGACGCGGATCTTCTCCATCCTGCCTCCACGGGTGAGCACCTCCAACTCCACCACTTCCTCTGCTGCCTCCAACTTGGACTGCTCTCCCCATCCTCCAGCATCCCTCTCTTCCAAGACCGGGATCTCCATCTCCACCTCTTCTCCTTCGGCCATCACTTCGGCCACCTCCTCCAGGTCTCCTCCTGCCGCCTCCTCTGCGCAGTTTTCCATCTCCAGCTCCTCCCTTCCTACTTCCTGCTCAGCCTCCTCCATCCTACGCCCCATCTCCTCGGCTCCCTCCTGCCATGAGATGGTGTTCACAACAGTGACATAGCATTCCCGCGCCACCTTTGGGTCCCCACCTGACCCTGACCTAAATCCCCTCGGCGTTGAACTTCAAACACTGATGGAAAGATGAGGGGACGCAGCGGAAGGCGCTGATAAGGGGCCTCCCGAAGATGGCGCTGTAACTCCTGGGGGTGTCCACGATGACGAATCTGCAGTTTCTGGACTTACCCCCCAGGGTGACATGGAGGCCGACTCCTCCCTCCACTTCCTTCCTCTCCCCTGAAAACCCGAACAAGTGTCCGTCCGAGGCCAGCACCCTCTTCGCCTCTACCTTCATTGCGTCAAACACCTTCTTGAAGACGATGTTGACGGAGCTTCCGTTGTCAACGAGGATCCGATAGACGGTAAAATTCTCGATGGCTGCCTTGATGAGCAGCGCATCACAGAATGGATCCTCGTGATCTGGCATGTCTCTTATGGAGAAGGTGATCCTCTCCTTCGGGGGTGGGGTCTGGGAAGTTGAGGCAACACTCCGGCGGTACATGGTGTGGAGACTCTCCTTTCGGGAAGCCTCGATCCTACGTGGGTGGGTGGTCGACCCCCCCCCCCCCCCCCCCCCCCCGTGGATCACTCTGATCCCTCCTCGGGTTCCGACATCCACCCGGTCTTCGCAACGATCCTCCTCCGCCCGAGGCAGGACCTCCTCAATCCTCACTTCTTGCCTCCCCTGCTGTTGGTGCAGCTCCCTATTCCCTCTCATCTCGAGGAATTCTGGGCACGTGCCTATTGCGTGCCCCTCCTCCTGATAGAAGTCACAATAGGGCAACTCCACCCTAACATCTCTCCTCCTCCTCCTTACTATCCTCCTCCTCGCTCCCAAGGCTATGGTCATAGCCTCCTCTTGATCGGGGAGCCGTGGCCTCTGGGCCTGCCTCCAGCCCGGGGGGTGTAACTGATCTTGCCCCCCTTGATAGCGATCCCTTCCGTAGTATCCCCTCTGTGGCCCTTGCCACTCAGGTCTCCAGCCTAGCCGACGGTCGGGCTCTTGACGCCCCCACCTCGGCTGCTGCTGCCCCTGGATATGCCTCTGCTCCCTCTGCCGGGGCTCTCCTCTTCCTCCTCTCGACTCCTTCTCCTCCTCCGTGGCCCACTTGGCCAGTTTCCACGCAAATTCCGGGTTTGACACCTCCCTGTCACCTTCTCTTGCCGCCCTCTCCATCGGCTCCTCGTAGGAGAGGGGGGGGGGACTCTCTTCAGCTCCATCCTGAAGAACCCCTGCTGCAGGCTCAGGGTAAAGGCCATCATCAGACTGTGGCCCGACATCTCCTGGACTTGAGTAACCTCCTCCTGGAACCGGTCCACGTAGCTCCCCAACGTCTCGTTCACCCCCTGCTTGATGTGAAATATGGACTCCGACTCCTTCTTCCTCTTCTTCGAGGTAGTGAACCTCAGCATGAACCTCCGGCGCAGGTCCTCAAAGCAGTAGATGGAGCTGACCGGTAGCTGATGGAACCACTCCCTTGCCTTCTCCCTGAGGGTGATAGCGAAGAGTCGGCACTTGAACCCGTCCGACATCTGTCGGATGGAGACTACGTCCTCGAACCACTGAACATGCTGGATCGGGTCTCCCTTCCCGGTGTAGTAGGACATCTCGGGTTCCCTGAACCCATCTGGAACTGGGGCTGAAGAGACCAACTCGCTGAAGGGGCTTCCTCCCCCCACTGGGCGAGCTGGCGAGTCTCGCGAGCCCAGCTCGCCGAACCGGCCTCGGCCTGCCGAGCCAGGGAAGAGCTCGCACCCCCGGCCTTCCTCGGCCACTTCATTCCTGCCGAGTGAAATAATTTATGGGTTTTGTGCGTCTTGTCGGAGAGGGGTGCCTTGGAGAGCATGAATTCTTCATCCTCTCTCTTCAGCCTAGAAAAGAGAGGATGAAGAATTATGAGTGTAACATGCCTCTCCAAGGCACCCCTCTCCGACAAGATGCACAAAACCGATAACTGGATTAGTGCAAGTCCTTGTTCTACACTAATTGATTATACTCTATGGCCAATCATCATCAGGTTTTAAGAAGACGGTGTGCCATTCAACAGACGGCGAGTCCTTGGCTAAGATGTATAAAGTTCTCAATAACCCTCATACTCCACTGCCCAAGAGGCGAACGAAACTGTAGGAACTAGTACGAAATCTTTAGATCCAACACGCCATATTTATTTTCTAGGCATATAAGACTGTGGGATAAATTATGTGTCATATTATAGTTCAGGTTGTAGCTCAATAAACAAGCCTTTTAACCCAGTCACGAGCTGAAAGCCATTGACTGGGTTAAAAGGCACATTTAGGTTTAATGGCTTTATTTAACATAGCATTAAATATTGACTAAACCAAAATGCTAGGTCGTTGAAAACTAATACAAAGCCCAATACAGTATAGATAAGTACTGTCGGGAACCACAGTACTTATTTATACTGTGGTTCCCTGACCGGCAAGATAGCTATAAATAAAAATAGACAACTGAATTCATAGTTATGATCATATTTGATCCTCCCCCGCCCCCTGCCTGAAAATGGCAAGGAGGTATTTATAGCTATCTTGGATGTCGAAATCGTGTAACCTGGAACTGATGTGTCCAGTTCTGGTTCGGTTGACGTTAATTGATATTACTCAATATGGGGTATACGTATCGATTGGATTTCTGCCGAGTGAAATATCATGTAATTGTGACTGATGATGTTTCCGCTAACTTGGCGATCAGGGAACCGGCCTTGAACATAACTGGGTTATGTGATTGTTTGGAAATTTTGGGATCCGAGAGAAGCTTGGCAAAGATAGATTGCCGCAGATGAATAATCAATTATAAGAAAGAGAAGAGCAAACTACCTGACCGCCAAGTTCACAATAAATTATTTCTGGTAAAACCGAAATAATTTATCGGTTTTGTGCATCTTGTCGGAGAGGGGTGCCTTGGAGAGCATGAATTCTTCATCCTCTCTCTTCAGCCTAAATTCACACTCCATACTACTAGATTTATTTGTGTCGACACAAATTTGCTGGTTCCAAAATGTTGAAACCGAAAATCGCTCTCCTGTGGAGTTCGTCGCTTGGGAAAGGGGTGGTCTCGCGCCTACTTCACTCCTGCAAGCAAAACGACAAAGAAGACAAGGAAAGACCGACCCAAGGGCTCGGCGGGGAGATCCCACCACACACCCGGAAGATCTCAGAGCGCTTCCCCTCCTTAGCTAGAGGCCGAGCTAAGGTACCCTCAAAAACACTTGAAAAATGGAGCAGGAAGGCACAGCAAGCATGCCTTCTGGGGTACCCCTTGGGTCTTATTTATAGTTTTTGGAATCTGAACTGCCAATAACCAAAAGAACTGACCTGAAATTACCAGAAAACCCTCGGCTGGGTCTGTCAACAGCCAAACTCCGTTGTATTGAAGGGCTACAGGCAGACCAGCAGGGGCAAAACAGTAAAAAGTAACTCATTCATCCAGGCGAGCTGGGGAGCTTATTTACCTCGGCATATCCTGCTCGCCAACTGTTGCTGAGTTCCGTTGCGAGGGCGCGAGCTGACACCGAGCTCGGTGTCGGCGAATACTGATCTCCGGTCGACGAATGCCTATCTCTGGTTGACGAATGCCGAGCTCGGGTCGACGAATGCCGAGTCTCGGGCTCGACTTTCCTAATGCCGAGTCTCGGGCTCGACTTTCCTACTACCGAGCTCGCCCACTGCCTTTAGCCCGATCTGTCTGGTTCCTGGCGACCTTGCTCGCCGGACACGGGGTTGTACACTCGGGATGGCGGTGTTCCTTCTCTGCATTTCATTAGCCCAGCTAAACAATAAAGCACAAACATAATTCGCCACAGGTGTAGGCTCACACGGCCAAACACCCCGTGCACTCAGGGCACATTAACGGTGAATCTGGTCAATTTCGTGGCTTCACCACCATCCCCGGGATGGCAACATCGTGAGCATTTTACTCTTTCTGACCACAGTCTAAGACTCCCGATCATGCCAACAGCCAGTCCCTCTTTTGGGTCACTAGCACCGAACCATATAGCCCTGGTCCAATTCCATTGGTCCGTTGCTCACTCCGCATAGTCACCTTATGACGTACGCACGGGCCAAGCTTCTCTCGGATCCCAAAACATTCCAAACATCACATAACCCAGTTATGTACAAGGCTGGGTCCCCGACCGCCAAGTTAGCAGAACTACGCTTCCGCTCAGTTTTCTGGGTATGCCTTGGAGTTAATGCCCAAGGATCCATACTGTAATCTACCGTGTAGAAACCCGAAAACACAAAGCACGGAATCTTCTCCGGCAAACCATACAATATGCAACATCACCGATCTAGACCAACATGTCCGGGTAGGGTTCACGCACAATTCCTATGTCCGTACTTCGATTCCGGACTCTATATGCAACACAAGGGGGCACTATTCACATCTACTCGAAGGAACACCGCACACTTACCGCATACTCGCGCGAGAGTGTTTTCTAATGCAAAAGAAAGAGAAATTCACATGCTCAAGTAGAGAATCGTTACCCTTGAAGTTCGCTTTTGCACCATGGGAATCTATCCGGATGGAAAGCTTCGCAAGGGAATTTCCTCCATGGATCCGGTCTCGGTTCTCGATTCGGTGCTCCGATGCTCCGCCGGCGGCCGGAATCCTCCTCTTCCTTCCTCCTTGCTCTCTCCTCTCTCAAACTCCTTAGAAAGAGAAATCTTAAGAGAAAATGAGGAATTAATCCTAAATTCCCGGCCTTAACAAAGCAGGAACACACCTGGGCCGTCAGATATTATTTAAAGAAAACGAACGGCTCAGATCCACCCAAAATTCCTCAATCCTGGGCCGAACACGGCCTTGCACACGGCCGTGTCCCAGGCCGTGTGCCCCGATCCAGGCACGATCGTCAAGTACAGAAAAGGACACGGGTCAAGACACGCCCGTGTCTCAACCTGACGTGCCCATGTCGTGAACTGACACGCTCGTGACCTAGGGTCGTGTCACAGATAACCGCCACATGAACCGTCCCGTCCCTTTGGAACACGGGTGGTGACACGGGTATGCACACGCCCGTGTCACGCTCTACACAACCGTGTCATTTCCGTGTTTCCTGCCGTGTTCTTTTCTGGACACAGCCGGCCAACACAGAGAAAGACACGGCCTTGGACACGCCCGTGTCCCAGGCCGTGTACTCCTATTAAGGCACCAAAAATTCCTTAGGACGTGACCGGTTCGATTACGATTTTCAGGGTGTTACAAATCTTGCCCCCTTTAAAGAATTTCGTCCCGAAATTATGTAAAGTTACTCAAAATTTAAATGTTACCTAAGTGGAATAACTCGGGGTATTACTCCAACATAGTCTGCTCTCGCTCCCAAGAAAGCTCCTCACGTCCACAGTTATCCCAAAGGACTTTAACCATTCGGATTTCCTTGTTGCGGAGTCGTTTGACTTCAAAGTCTTCATTGCGTACTGGCTTCACCTTTATCGTCAACCCGTAATCAACCGACACTTGACTGATCGCAATGACCTGCGAAGGCTCTTGCACCGCCTTTCGCAACACCGATATGTAGAATACATCGTGTAGCCCACTCAACTCCACTGACAGCTTCAATCGATAAGCTGCTTCGCCAACCCGCACCAGTATTTCAAATAGTCAAAGGTATCTCGGACTCAGCTTCTTCAAGCATCGAACCCGCGAGACACCCTTGAACAGCTTGATTTTCAAATACACCCAGTCCCCAGAACCGAACTCCATGTTCCTATGCTTGGCGTTATAGTATTTTTCCTGCCTATCCTGAGCGATCTTCAACCGTTCCTGAATTGTACGTATCATTGAAGTGGCGTCTTCCACCTCTTGACGTTTGAATAACTTTGACTCGCCTGTCTCCAACACAATCAACGGTGTGCGACACTTTCTCCCATATAAGGCCTCGAAAGGCGCCATTCCAATACTCGCTTGATAGCTATTGTTATAAGCAAACTCCACCATGAACAGGTGATCTTCCCATAGCTTTCAAAATCCAGGACACACGTGCGAAGCATGTCCTCCATCGTCCTGTTGACCATCCGTCTGTGGATGAAAGGCTGTGCTGAAACTCAGCTTAGTTTCCAACATACTATGCACCAGACTCCAATCATTCGATGTGAAGAGTCCATCTCGGTCACTAACAATACTACAAGGCACACCATGCAATCGTATAATATTATCTACATAGAGTTTGGCTAACTTTTCCACTGGATCTTCGATCCTGTTCGGGATAAAGTGCGACAATTTTGTCAATCTATCTACGACCACCCAGATGGCATCGTTTCCCTTCTGCGACCTTGGAAAACTATGCACAAAATCCATAGAAATATCGTCGAACTTCCACTCCGGGATAGGTAAGGACTTCAAGAAACCTCCGGGCTTCTAGCACTCCGCCTTTACCAAGGCACATGTTTGACACTTGGCCACATAAAGTGCTACATCTTTCTTTAATCCTGGCCACCAGAACAACTTCTTCATGTCTTTATACATATTCGTGCTCCCCGGGTGGATTGAGTACTTGGTATGATGAGCCTCGTACATCAACTCCTCCCGAAGGTTATCCGCACTAGGGACGCATAGGTGACCGTTCCTCCATAGCAGTCCATCCTCAATAGCAAATTGGGAATTTACCCATCCAAAGATTCATCTAAGATCTGCTTCATGCTGCTATCCTGAACCAAAGCCCGCCGAACCCTATCAGCTAGGTCATACTGCAACTCTGTCCAAAACAATTTTGTCTCGACACTAGTCTGCTTGTCGACGCAAGAGATCTCTAATGACTCCAAATCACAGACCAAACCCTAATCATGTAACGACATCCAACTGGCCTGCTCAGGAGCCCTGCGACTCAATGCATCTGCCACTGCATTTCCTTTCACAGGCACATAATCTATCTCGAAGGTGTAGTCCCCCAGGATCTCCATCCACCTCCGCTGCCTCATGTTCAGGTCCTTTTGATCTAACAAGTACTTCAGGCTCTTATGATCAGTGTAGATATCAACCTTCACACCATACAATTAGTTCCTCCACAACTTTAGAGCAAATATCATGGCCGCTAACTCTAAGTCGTGAACTGGATAATTCCTCTCGTGAACCTTCAATTGTCGTGAACCATAGGCTATCACGCTCCCATACTGTAGAATAACACAGCCCATACCACTGCCCGAAGCATCACTATAGATTTCTAACCCTTCGGTCCCACTCGGCGAACATAAAATAGGCGTCGTGGTCAACCAGCTCTTCAATTCTTCAAAAGCCTGCTCGCACTCCAGTGACCACACAAACTTTTGATCCTTCCTTGTCAACATCGTGAGTGGTAGAGCTATCCGCGAGAAGTTCTCTACGAAGCGCCTGTAGTAGCCGGCAAGCCCCAGAAAGCTCCGGACTTCCTCCACTGTAGACAACACAGGCCACTCCCGTATCGTCACTATCTTCGCCGGATCCACCGCTATCCCTTCTCCACTAATAATATGACCAAGAAATGCTACCGAGGATAACCAGAACTCACACTTGGATAACTTAGCATACAACTGATTTCTTCTCAACTCTCCAACACCATATGCAGATGTTTGTAGTGATCATTCTCACACTACGAGTACACCAAGATATCGTCGATAAATACTATCACGAAACGGTCCAAGTACTCTCTGAACGTCCAGTTCATCAGATCCATAAACATAGATGGCGCATTGGTCAACCCAAACGGCATGACCGTGAACTCGTAATGCCAAAACCGCGTGATGAATGCTGTCTTTGGGACGTCACTTTCCCTTATCCTTAATTGGTAGTAGCCGGATTTCAGATCTAACTTCGAATATACTATTGACCCAACCAACTGATCAAATAGATCGTCAATCCTTGGGATCAGATACTTATTCTTTTCCATAAGCTTGTTCAACTCCTGATAGTCGATACAGAGTCGCAAGCTCCCATCCTTCTTCTTAACGAAGAGGACCGGTGCGCTCTAAGGCGACGAACTTGGACGCACATACCCTTGCTCCAACAACTCTTGCAGTTGCACCTTCAGATCCGCCATCTCTCTTGGCGCTATCTGATACGGAGAGCGTGACACCGGTTTGGCACCCATCACCAGCTCAATAGTAAAATCAATCTCCCGCTGAGGAGGGGCTCCTCGGAGATCATGTGGGAACACATCAGGATACTCGGACACAACTGGAATACTGCCCATACTTGTCTTAGGCATTGAATCCTGCACTTATGTGACAAATAGCTCTGCCCCAGACCGAACTACCTTAATCACCTGAAGGGCCAACATCAAAATATTACTCGACCCATTCATGCCTGCAAATGTAGTCTCCTGATCAGTATTTAGTTCCAACCTAACCTCCTTTTGGTTGCAATCAATGCATGTTTGCTGCTCCGAGAGCCAGTCCATACCAAAGATTACGTCAAACAACACCAACGACAGTACCGATGCTTGCAAGTCAAACTCCTGGTCCCCAATCTGTATATTTACCACACAGATTCTATCCGCCCTCATTGAGCACCCATTGGGTAATAACGGATCCAAATTGTCTTTTACCATCGAGGAAGGGACTTTGATGCGCATTACGAATCTTTCGGACAAGAAGGAATGTGAAGCTCCCGTATCAAACAGGGCTCTCGCCGGACAATCAAAAATCAACAAAAAGACTAGCACCAACACTTATAAGCTAACATATAAAAATGGTAACAACTACATAAAGTTAAACTGCTATAATTTAACTCATACCTGTCACCACGTAAGCTTGTTTTATGCCCTCTTGCAGACTAAAATTATATACTCTAAGCTTGGCTGGAGCATGGTGGGACGCGGTTGATTCCACCGCCTTCCCTTTTTCTTCAGAAGTTGCTCCAAGCTTCCTCTTGGACTTTGCACGTCCGCTCCAACTTTCACGAGCAAAATTCCCCATCTTTCCACAGTTTTAGCAAGCTCCTGGGACTCGACTTGTGGTTGCCCCCATCACACCAGACGAAGAGGCTGAGCTCGAAGTCTTCAGCTTCTTGTTCCATCTGCGAAAACCCGACTTTGCATTTGGCACTTTGAACTCTGACTTCCTTTTCCCTGGTTCCTTCTTCTCTTGCACTCTCTTCATGACCTTCTCCAATGATTGGGCCGAATTGACCAAGGCTAGGAAGCCCTACGCCTTAGGCCCAGCAATAAGTGGCTGTAGGTCTCCACGTAGTCGCTCATAGAATCAGTTGGTCTTCCACTCCTCAGTAAATGTAGCACCAGCATAACGACCCAATCGTGTAAACTCGTGGAGATACTCATCCACGCTTTTGTCTCCCTGAGTCAAACCAAGGTACTGATTCTCCATCTCATGCTTCTAAGCAGAGGATAGATATCTGGCCAAGAACAACCTTGAGAATTCCTCCATAGGCACATCTGCAAGTTGCCTTCCCACTAAGAGGTGAACCTCCAACTCGTCCCATCACAGCCTCGCCTCACTAGCCAATAGAAAGGTTTCTATGGTGGTCTTCTGCCACTCCTCAGTTAACATGGCTGTCAAGACTCTCTTTATCGTATAGAGCCAATCCTCAGCTTGAGTTGGCGTTCCAATACCGTCGAATATCGGAGATTAAAGCTCATTACATGCTTGAGCTGCTTCTCCGTAGCCCTCCTTGGTGCTACTTGATAAACTGCCATGCGTTATACGACTCCCAGCTCTGCCACCCTAATCGGTTCTTGCTCATTAACAGGTGGTGCGTGGTGCATTTGCCCTGCAGGTTGGGCATTTATCATAGTAAAGACTGCTTCAGCCACCAATCTGATGGTTTCTGCTGAAGGAGGTGTTGTAGGCACGTCATTCGGTGCACTACTTTCCGCCAATAGCGGACGTTCTGATTGCCCAGCACCACTCCTAGCTACCTATAATAGCATAAACCCTTGATTAGGCGACAAACAGATTGCTAAAAGCAATCATTGGAACACTCGGGTTCCTCAAAACAGGTGTATTTTTAATTCCTAAGTGGACATTCATGGGTTCTTTTATGTTATAACGATGACGCACATACATGTGCTCACCACCCCTTAAAAGAATTCGCCCACGAATTCAAATAAAGAAGACCGACACCGGGCTTTGATACCAAATTGTAACACCCCCATCCATCAAATGACATATAATAGAAGGTCCAGCTGGAACCCGACGCCATATACCACGGACAGTCGGAAGGGTTATATAAGAATATCAAAATTCCAACTATAACTACTCGCCCTAACACAGAGCATTCTAGCGAAAGCTTTTAAACAGTTGGAAAGAAACCATAATTGAATAACAACTATCATGAATGTCCACATACTACTATAGGAATGAAATAATAAATACACTGAAAGTACTTGGGCTTATGACCTTACAAGAGTGCACTTAACAAAGTAATGTTTTACATACATCGGCACGCAGGCCGGCCACACATGACAAAAATAAAACAACAATTCGCTTTGGCCTTCGAGGTCCATCTCAGCAATATGAGCTTTAGCCTGCTATATGGTACTTGGCTCCGCAGCACCTGCAAGCAACATTCCACCGCGTGGTGGCAAACAAAACAATGGTCAGCTAAAGCAGACCAAATTATAACGACCCCGCCCCTTTCTTGGGACGGCGGTGCTCCTTCCCTGCATTTCATTAGCCCAGCTAAACAATAAAGCTCAAACATAATTTGCCACAGGTGTAGGCTCACACGGCCAAACACCCCGTGCACTCAGGGCACATTAACAGTGAATCCGGTCAATTTCGTGGCTTCACCACCATCCCCGGGATGGCAACATCGTGAGCATTTTAGTCTTTCTGACCACAGTCTAGGACTCCCGACTATGCCAATGGCATGTCCCTCTTTTGGGTCTCTAGCACCGAACCATTTAGCCCAGGACCGATTCCACTTGCCCGTTGCTCACTCTGCATAGTCACCTTAAGACATACGCACGGGCCAAGCTTCTGTCGGATCCCAAAACATTCCAAACATCACATAACCAAGTTATGTACAAGGCTAGCTCCCCGGCCGCCAAGTTAGTAGAACTACGCTTCCGCTCAGTTTTCTGGGTGTACCTTGGAGTTAATCCCCAAGTATCCCTGCTGCAATCTACCGTGTAGAAACACAAAAACACAAAGCACGGAGTATTCTCCGGCAAACCATACAATATGCAACATCACCGATCCAGACCAACATATCCGGGTAGGCTTCACACACAATGCTTATGTCCGTACTTCGATTCCGGACTCTATATGCAACATAAGGGGGGATTTTTCACATCTACGCCAAGGAACACCGCACACTCACCGCACACTCGCGGGAGCGGGTTTCCTTATGCAAAAGAAAGAGAGCTTCACATGCTCAAATAGAGAATCGTTACCCTTGAAGTTCGCTTTTGCGTCATGGGATTCTATCCGGATGGAAAGCTTCGCAAGGGAATTTCCTCCGCAAATCCGGTCTCGGTTCTCGATTCGGTGCTTTGATGCTCCGCCGGTGGCCAGAATCTTCCTCTTCCTTCCTCCTTTCTCTCTCCTCTCTCAAACTCCTTAGAAAGAGAAAGCTTAAGAGAAAATGAGGAATTAATCCAAAATTCCCGGCCTTAACAAAGCAGGAACACACCTGTGCCGTCAGATCTTATTTAAAGAAAATGAACGGCTCAGATCCACCCAAAATTTCTCAATCCTGGGCCGAACACGGCCTTGGACACGGCCGTGTCCCAGGCCGTGTGCCCCGATCCAGGCACGATCGTCGAGCATAGAAAAGGACACGGGTCAAGACACGCTCGTGTCTCAACCTGACACGCCCGTGTCGTACCTTGACACGCCCGTGACCTAGGGGCGTGTCACGGATAACTGCCATGCCAACCGTCATGTCCCTTGGGAACACGGGTGTTGACACGGGTATTCACACGCCCGTGTCACGCTTGACATTACCGTGTTGCTGTCCTGTTTCCTGCCATGTCCTTTTCTTGACACAGCCGACCAACACAAAGAAAGACACGGCCTTGGATACACCCGTATCCCAAGCCGTGTACTCCTATTAAGGCACCAAAAATTCCTTAGGACGCGACCGGTTCAATTACTATTTTCGGGGTGTTACAATAACACCTTTAAGATTGTCTACCAGCTTTACCGTTCTTGCCAAATTCACCTAACCATTGCTAAAAA
Organism: Platanthera guangdongensis; assembly: GCA_039583875.1. Taxonomy (NCBI): domain Eukaryota; kingdom Viridiplantae; phylum Streptophyta; class Magnoliopsida; order Asparagales; family Orchidaceae; genus Platanthera; species Platanthera guangdongensis. The sequence goes on along the minus strand of CM077155.1, from coordinate 106,866,512 downwards.
CTCTCGCTTAGACCCCACCCGCAAATTGATCACAACACCATCAGGCCTGTCCAAAAGCGTAGGCGTTCTTTTAAGTTTTTTAAAAAGTGTACTTGTCCTGCTGGGACATCTTCCACACGTTAATCAAAACATCATGGTGCAAGCCAACCGACCATAGAGACAAGACATGCCTTCGCATACAATCCACCAAACATCCAACACACACATTCCCCTTCCCCCCGCCCTAATCAAACATTCATTCTCATATGAAAAAAGGTCATCATTACAACATCTTCTACGCAATTAAATTTCTAACAAAATCTCTAAAATTCACGTCAAGCAACATCACTGAATCGGATCACCAATAACTATTTCGGCTTCACCCGCAATGCCTACTACACTAATGGAGAGGATTTCTAATGAAAAAATATGTTAAGGATGGATTCAATAGAGCCGGTAGTTTCTCTTGAAACAAGACGACCCAAACACATCTCATTTGAGAGATCTAGTACCAAGAAATTGCAATAAAATAAAGGCATGAACAAAATATGTCATGCATGCATCCCAAGATCGGGAGGTGAGATGTCAGTACCTTATGAAATCTCTTCCTCGCCATGGAAATATTGAATAACTTGGATGGAAATGTGTGTCTTCAAGCCCTCTATGCAAAGCCGGTCTCAGATCATCAATCAGAGCTCTAAAGCTCCAATAATGGCACGATCTTGATCTTCTTCCACCTCCGAGCTCTCACGCTCACCCTTGCCACAAAGTCACAAATGACTCGAAGAATCCAAGGGGAAGAATCCTTTGGACTATTAAAGGTTCACTAATGCTTGACGATATTACTAACGCTCCGCAGTAGCTCCCGAAATCTGGCTCCCCTCCTCATGTCATTAAGATATATCAACGATCGGGAAGCTATCACGATGAATCCTCTACCATCAACATTTGAGCTAATGTATGTCACTAGCTCCCAAAAAAACTTATAGACTTCTCGACGATTGTTCAGACCTTACGACGATCATGCAGATCTCTCGACAAAATCGCGCAGTCATCTTAACAATATCATACAAATCTCTCATCAAAACTTCACTCGCTACCGTGCGGCGATAGGAGCTATCACCAGTGGTATCTCCCTGTTACAGCATGCCTTGACATTGCCAACATTTTAAATATAAGGTGAAATTTGGGGTGTTACATACTGGTCATTATTGAATTGAAGATGATCTGAGTTCATCGAATGTATTTGCAGTCTGGTAGCAGAATGGTACATTCTAGTCATCTCGAACTTAAAAATCTTCCACATTGCCTCAGGTGCACAAACCCACATGTCATCAACCTATTTTCTTTGTCATAATTTTGTTCTGAATGTACCTTGAATGAAATTCTGTCTGACGCTTTATAAACATATTTGTACAAATGCTTGATGCTCTTGATGTTGTTACATATTTCAACATTTATATGAATGCTATACTTTATAAGCGAATAAGTATTATAAGGAACTTCTCAACTGTTGCCTACAACATTTTGTTCCACATTGTTATTTTGAAAAATATCTTTGTTCCTTCATCTTTTGTATAACAGATTCGAATTAATACTTTGCATTATACATTCTCCATATGGCTTTGGATAACCTTATTTCCAAATTGAATTGTCATGCAAGGCGCATTAGGCTCGTAACATCCATATGACCCATCTATCATATGGCTCAGCGCAACTTCATGCAAATCTTGTCTATATCTGCAGACGTTATCTCTGCACTCAGTATGTAGTCTTAGTCCAATGGTATATTTAATTTGTCATCATCATTGAAAATTATCAACCCAGCTTTTGAAATTCGATAACATAAACATGTACAACTGTCTTTACCAAAACCTCTTTATGAAAGATATTGTCATTTAATTTTTCACATTTAGAGTGAAAATTCGAGCGAGCAAATTAGGGTGTTCATGTGGTGCTTTAAGAGGATAGAGTTTGTCTTTTATTTCTTTCCAATTAGGATTGTAGGTCATCATCAAAAACACATGGATTTCCATACTGTTGAACAATTGTCATTGCATCCTGGTATCTTTGATAAATGTCATGCATGCTCCTATTAAATGAAGATGGAAATAAGTATGATAACCAACAAAACCTAAAAAAGGTTAAAGATAGATTGTTTGTAAGTAGATGGTTGTATTTATTGAAGATTAAATTTTGTTCTAGAGCTTAACTCCAAGGAGAGAATCTTCATCATTTTTGCCAACATCCAAACAGTATTGCAAACCCAAATACAATTATGCACTTATTTTAATTTGATTTAGTTTGATCCAACACAATTTTTGGACCTCGATCTCGATGAAATTATCGACCATGTATATTTGTAGTAGTCCTCTGGCGTAATGAAAAATGGGCAGATTACATTTGCACATCTACACAAATGTACAAATTCAAAAAAAATATTGCAGAGAGGATATGAGTTAGAATTTAAGAATACACACTTTAACATATAACACAAATGCATAATTGTTGGTTTCATTGCTCACATTGTCCTAGATTTGTTGAAGTCAAACAAGTCAATGGTATGCACATATTTGTATTTGATGTATCTTTAAGTTCATGCATGCAGGTTGGACAACTATTCCAAGTGGTTGTGACAGGTGGTCACAAGGTAGAGGAGTGGAGAGACAAAAATCTGTCTAAGTCCACAGGCATTGAATGAAGCCCGTTCACTAAATACCAGATGTCAAAGAAGGGTGCTAGAAAGGATGAAAATCGCCTTAGTCCACAGGCATTGAGTGAAGCCAGTTCACTCAACGCAGATACCAAAAAGCGTAGAGTAAGGTGTGGACAGTTAAAGCCCAGCAGTCTGCAAAGTAATTCTGTAGCTAAGTCCATAGGGATTGAATGAAGGCAATTCACTCAACACCATACAACAAAAAGCGTTGAGTAAAGTTGTGTCTGTCAATGCCTCAGTATTGGCAAGCAGAAAAATCGACTAAGTTCAGAATCGTTAAGTGATGTCAACTCACTCAATGTCATACAACTAGAAGCATTGAATCAAGTTGCTTCAGTCAAAGACACAGAGAATCTGTCAAAGAAATTATCTAAGTCCAGAAGCATTGAGTGAAGTCAGTTCACTCAACCCCATGCTAATCTTGTCAAAGCCAAATCAGAAGAAGAATGAAAAAGTAACTAAGTCCAGAAGCGTTGAGTGATGTCAGCTCACTTAACGCCCAAAGAGGAAAGCATCGATAGTGATATGGTCACTTAAAGCTTAAAGAATATAGATAGAAAAATCTGTCTGAGTCCAGATACGTTGAGTGAGGACAGCTCACTCAACGCACTCAATGCCTCAACAAGCAGACAGATTTGAAAGATGCTGTTAAGGACAAAAGCGTTGAGTAAGGAAGGCTCACTCAACGCTCTCAACGCCTAGCAGATATTGAGGGTTGCAGATAAGTACAGAAGCGTTGAGTGAAGCCAGTTCACTCAATGTCTCAGCATGAAGATAGGTAATCGGTGAAGCAGCTAAGTCTAGGGGCCTTGAGTGATGAAGGCTCACTCAATGCACTCAATGCCTGGTAGCGCAGAAAGTTTGGCCAAGTCAAAAAGTATTGAGTGAAGGTCATTCACTCAACACTCTCAACGCCTAAGATGCAGAGAAATTGGCAAACTCCAAATTCGTTGAGAGAAGGCCATTCACTCAATGCACTCAACACATAGATTGAATCTGAAAATTTAGCTAAGTCCATAGATGCTGACGCCAGCAAAAGTCAACCTAAGTCAACGGAATTCAAATTCATTGCGGGAAAACTGGAATTGACCACTAATGGCATCGGGGCCTACTGTATGATTTATTCTATAAAAGAAAGGTTGTAAATCAACAATTAAAGATTGGCCCACTGGTCAAGAAAGCCGTTGGATGGCGGATGATAAAAGGAATGAGATAGACAGAGAAGAGAATATCTTTTAGGATTTGTCTTTAGGGTTTAGGGCAACTTCTTCTTCCTTGCTATTGATGCAGAGCTTGAAGCAGAAGTGCAAATCGGCTAATACAAAATGTCATCAAGTTAGCTGTTGTGATCAACACCGGCAACAACAAGATTAGAGACATTTCTCTGAGTGAAGAGCAGCCAAGGCCTGCCCCTGGTGCAGTTACTTTACAACCAAAGCAGAGCTTATCCTAAAGACTATTTTCTGGAGCTATGAAGAAGGAATCTGGACTGGGTTTTCTCCGGACAGAAGGAGGAAGACACAAAGTGTAACGCCCCGAAACGCAAAAGAGCGACGGGTGACGTTTCTGTACCAAATTTGGAATTTGGCAGGGGTACACGGCCTGGGACACGGGCGTGTCCCAGGGCGTGTCGGGGTCGTTCAAAGATCTAGCAACGATCAGGCAGAAATCTGGGTTCGACGATCGTCTAGCAGCTCTCGACGATCTGATCATAATTCTACGGTCGACGATCAGTCGTTATTCTGCGGTCGATGAATCGGGCCAGCGATCTCCGTTCGACGATCGGGTCGTAGGTTCGACGATCGGGCTGTGTGTTCGTTGATCAGGCAGTTTTCTGGGTTCGACGATCGGGTCGTGGGCACGACGATCGGACCGTGTGTTCGACGATTTGGCCAGAGAGCTCCGTTCGACGATCTGGCAGCGGTCGACGATCTTGGTTCGACGATCGTCGAGCACGGGGCGCCTTGTGGCATGTTTAACTCTGTCGATACTGAGTGTCGACACAGGGGTTTTGACGGGAGTTGAGTAAATGTCCCGACACTATTTAATTGGTCGCGTACGTGTCTTGCTCCAGATTGGTGAACCATGCGGTGTTTAACCCCATTTGTCCAGGTCAGACCTGGATCGTGCCCGTGCGTCCCTTTTTGTGGGATCCGATGGCTGTGGTTATCCTGAGGGGGGTTATACCCGAGAGAAGGTGTTGGGTACATTGGAATATATGTACCAGATTTGAAGAAGCCTCGCCCTACTCAATGATATACATCAAGATGAATTTGATGTGCTTTGAGTTTATTTGTGCAGGTTAAGTAATTACAGGGAAAGCATAAAAGTTTCTAAGTCCATGTGTCGACACCCAAAAGAAAAGTGTTGACACTTAAGAAGGCTTGTGTCAACACCAAGAGAAGCTGTGTCGACACTTAGAGTAATTGTGTCGACAACAGGAAGGCAGTGTCGACACACAATGAAGAATTGTCTACATAATCAGTGTCGACACTTAGAAGCAGTGTCGACACCCAAAGAAACTTTGTCGACAACAAAAGTGTCGACACTAGGAGGCTGTGTCGACACTCAGCAAACTTCAACAAAGTTTAAGTATAGGAGTCGACACAAAGGAGATGTGTCGACACTCAGCAAAGTCTCAACACATGAAGAATGTGTCGACACAAGGAGATGTGTCGACACTCAGCAAAGTTTCAACACAGAAGGCATGTGTCGACACAAAAAAGATGTGTCGACACTTAGCAAGTTTCAACACAAGAAGATGTGTCGACACAAAGGACTTGTGTCGACACTTCGCAGAAATCAACTAAGTATTGAAGAAGAAGGACTTGTGTCGACACACAAGATCAGTGTTGACATATTCTGAAGAAGCAGTGTCGAGAAGCTGTTACAATAACACAAGGAGTTGTGTCGACACCATGAAGGCTAGTGTCGACACTTAGTCTACTTGTGTCGACACTTGGTCTATGTGTGTCAACACATAAATATTATTTGTCTCGACACTTTCAGACAGTGATAGAGATTTCAAGAAGTGACTGGATGACTTGACAGCTGTCATTTCAACCGGTCAACTGCTACTGTCAGAGTTGTTAGAAGGTTGTTATAAACCGGATCAGCCGGTCACCATGAAGAAAGCTTATATAAAGGCTTATTCCTTCAACAGACATGAATCAATCAATGAAGTGAAAAACAACACAACAAGAAGAAGACCTTCAAGAGAAGATCTAAGAAGTTGGAGAGAGAGCTCCTTCTAAGAAGACCAGCTGTTGAACCAGGCTGATAAGGAAGATTCAGATTGAAATCAGAATCTCAAGTCAGCAGTTGATTGAAGATCATCTGCATAGAGATACAACCCTACTGTGTTCTAATTCAAGAAGTTTTGAAGAAAGTCAAAGGAGGTTGATCTCAGCCAAGTTCTTCCAAGAACTCATCAAGAAGACAGTCAACTCATCTCTCTCTATCAGAGTTGTGGTTATATATTTTGTATTTTCTAATTTCTGTAGGATCTTGTATAGATCTGAGTTGTAAGCCTAAATCTATAAAGGCTGAGGTAGGGCCTGTGAGCCTGAGTGTAGGAGAATCATTTCTCTGAGTGTAGGCCTTGTTGAAGGCTGAGGTAGGGCTGTTGTGCCTGAGTGTAGGTCTTGTTGAAGACTGAATGGTAGGGCTTTGTGCCGGAGTTGTAGGAGTGGGATCACTCTGAGTTGTAGGAACCTGTTTGGGTTCTGAGTTGTAAGATCTGAGGATCTGAGGAGAAGTGGAGAAGTTAGGCTGAATCTAGTATACTACTAAATAGGCGAAGGGGGAAAGTGGATGTACCCAGACCTTGGGGAACCACTATAAAAATCTATGTGCACTCTGTGAATGTATGCTTGTATGGTTGTTGTGCTATGATACTTGTTAAATTGCAATTACTGTTCAGTGTTTCTGCCTTTAAAGTTAAAAAAATATTAAGTTCACCTATTCACCCCCCCCCCCTCTAGGTGATTAGGCAATGTTTCTTTCAAGTGGTATCAAAGCGAGGTTACTCAAAAAGGACATAACAGTCTGAGTAAAAGATCCTGTAGGCAGAATCAGAATAATCAAGAATCAAGAAAATGGGTTAAACTGAGAATCACAAAGAGCTAGGATCCATGAAATTGCCAATCTGCAGAAAAGAGATTTTTGTCATATGGAAAGAGAGGGTTAGACTCTTTATGGAAGCATCTGACTCAAGAATATAAATCACAATCAAAGAAGGGCCATATGTGCCAATGAAAGTATCTGTTCTGGATGCAAATCAGAGAACTCCCAAAGACTATTCAGAAATGACTAAAGATGAAATAATTCTGGCCACTATGGACAAGAGGGCCAAGAATATTATTGTAAGTGCAATTGATGATGGCATATTTCAGAACCTAATACATTGTAAAACCTGAAAAGAAATGTGGGACACTCTAATAGTTTACATGGAGGGATCTGAAGAGGTAAGACAAGACAGGAAGTCTTTGTTAAATCAGGAGTATGAAAGCTTCAGACAAGGCAAGTCTGACAGCATTACTGAATGCTACAATAAATTCTATAGGATTGTTAATGAGTTGATGTCTTATGGAAGAGAATTCAGCAACTATGAGCTGAATGACAAGTTTTTAAGATCCCTGACTAAGGACTGGGATACCAAGATCTGTGCCATTAGGGAAATGACCAAATTAGCTGATATACCTCCTCCAACCTTGTTTGGAAAACTGCTATCTTATGAAATACAGTTAATGGTTAGAAAGGAGGAAGAGAAGACTACCAGAGTGGAGCACAAGGAAAGAGCTGTGGCTTTCAAGACTGAAGCCACTAGGAAGTATAGAAGCAAGTCTCCATCTCCACCACAAATAGTTGCTGATAGTGCTTCAGAAAATTCAGAGAACCAGAACTCAGACAGCAGTGAAAGTGATGAGGATTTTGCTGCCTTTACAAGGCAGTTTCAAAAGTTTCTGAAGAAGAAGCAGTGGAGGTCTAATCCATCCACTTCACAGTCTAAAGATGACTACTATCAAAAAAGGAAGACCTCAAGGAATGACAAAAGAAAGTCCAAGCCAAGAAAAAATACATCCTCAAAGATAGTATGCTATTGTTGCAATAGACAAGGACATGTAGTGGCTGACTGTCCTGAAAAGAGGAAGGAGTCCACTGTAGATAAGAAGAAGAATCAGGTTAAGGGCAAAAAGGAAAAGACTTTTGTTGCTAAGAAAGACAAAAGTCTGACTGATCAATCATCATCAGAAACAGATTCTGAAGCTGAAGCCTATATTGGCTTTTTTGCTGAAGAGGAAGAAGATGAGTTCTTGCAGCTGATGAACTCAATTTATGAACATGAGGACAATCAGTGCAATGGACTGATAGCCTTAACAGAAGGAGACAAGATCCAGGATCAGCCTAGACCAAGTAAGGTACAATGTTTTTCAGATTATAGTACTGATTCAGAATCAGATACATCTGCATCAAGTGATGTGGGTGGGTCTGAATCTGAGGGAGATATTCATCAGTTATATAGAGATGTATTGTAGGCACTTAAGAAGAGCAAAAATCTGGTCAAAACACTGACTAAGGAAATTGCTAATCTTAAGTTGGCAGCTGCTGATTCAGATAAAGTGTTAGATCAAAAACTAAATGAAATAGCCAGGCTGAAGAACATTACAGTTATTCAGATGGGAACTATTACATTTAAGAATGATCAAATTAGGAATCTGGAGGTTAGACTTCAGAAGGAGAGAGAGATTGTTGCAAGTTTTTCTAAACCAAAATCAGTTTTACCTTTGATAGATGAGTTTATTCCTCAAAAGGGTAAGACTGGATTGAGGTTTACAAAACCTACCAGGACAGTTAGGTCCAAGTTTAAGGGCAAAGCCCCAGTATTCAAAGAGAAGCCTGCTGTAGATAAAACAGCCAGAGTTGTACCTAAACAAAGGTATAACAGATTTGAGTGCTGGTGTTGTGGCAAGGTAGGTCACTTTGCCATATATTGTTGGCACAATTCTAGTGTCAAGGAGATTAGCAAACTACCTGCCAGAAGAGCTACTGGTAGTCTTATTAAAAGTCAAACTAACCTGCACCAAGGACCCAAGAATTATTTGGGTTCTAAGGTTAAGTAATCTGTTTTGCAGGTAAGTCCAAGTGGTCATGCCCCTATATGGTACTTGGACAGTGGATGTTCCAGGCACATGACTGGAACTAGGGGATTGCTGAAGGACTATACATCAATCAAGGATGGTCCTAAAGTTACCTTTGATGGTTCAGAAAAAGGAATCATCAAAGGCTTTGGTAACATTTCTAGCAACCTAATTACAATTACTCAAGTGGCTTATGTAAAGGGTTTGAAACATAACCTCATTAGCATAAGTCAGCTGAGTGATTTAGGATATGATATCTCATTTGTCAAGGATTGTTGTCATATCAGTAGGTCAAGTGATCAAAAGATCATTTTGACAGTATATAGGAAGATAAATGTCTATTGTCTAGATATTATGTGTGAGAACATTGTTTCTCCTATTTGTCTTGTAGCTGATGAGAAAGTCTCACATTGTGTTAAGTGGCACAAGAGGCTGGCTCATCTCAACTATAAGACAATTGGCCAACTCTTTAGCAAAGAGTTAGTGAGGAATGATCCTCAGGTTAAGTGTATAAAAGTTGGGATATGCTCAGCTTGTCAAAAGGGCAAGCAGACCAAATCCACCTTTCATAGCCTTGAGAACAAAGATGTTGTGAGGTGTCTATACCTCTTGCATATGGATCTTTTTGGTCCTATGCCAGTTCACAGCCTAGGTAGGAAGGTCTACACATTTGTGATAGTTGATGACTACTCAAGATATTCCTGGGTGTTCTTCCTAAGGCAAAAATCTGAAACACCAAGTATCTTGTATAGTTTTGTTAAACAAATTCAAAATGAATTGAACAGTACAGTGGTCAAAATCAGAAGTGACCATGGTACTGAATTTCAGTCTGAAAGTATGACAAAACTGTGTGAAGAGTTTGGAATTTTTCAGGAATTTTCCTCACCAAGAACACCTCAGCAAAATGGTATTGTTGAAAGAAAAAATAGAACCTTGATAGAGGCTGGTAGAACCCTTTTGAGTGACACTTCTCTCCCTGAATATTTCTGGGCTGAGGCAGTAAATACTGCTTGTCATGTGATCAATAGGGCCACTATCACCAAGAGCCACAAGAAGACCCCCTATGAGATTGTGAAGGGCAGAAAACCAAATCTATCCTATTTCACGATCTTTGGTTGCAAGTGTTATATCCTTAACAATGGTAAGTCTTATCTAACCAAGTTTGCTGCCAAATCCCAAGAGGGAATCTTTGTTGGGTACAACAACAACAGTAAGGCTTATAGGGTCTACAACTTGATTACTCAAGTTGTAGAAGAGTCAGTTCATGTAGTTTTTGATGAAGCGACGCTCATTAACAATGAATTGCCTAGAAGTGTTTGCAGCTCCACAGGTGTAACTGAGAAGATGGACAAGCTTACTATTGCAGAAAGTTCTACAGCAAGTCAGCAAGTAGTAGATAGTGGCTGTTGTCCAGGTGGAGTACAAGATACACCAAATATTGAAGAATACCAAGAGGTGCAGTTGAATGAAGAAGCTAAAGGTGTACAACCAGAAGACAGACAGCCTCCAGCAAATAGGCATTTAAAAGATCATCCAGCCAATCAAATTATTGGAGATCTCAGACAAGGGGTACAAATAAGGAGCAGGAATCTAAGTTCAGTTCTCTACTCCAGCTTTCTATCCCAAGTAGAGCCAAAGAAATTTGAAGAAGCAATCCTAGACCCTCATTGGATTGAGGCCATGCAAGAGGAATTGAACCAGTTCAAAAGATGCAAGGTCTGAGAGCTAGTTCCTAAACCAAAAGACCACAACATTATTGGAACTAAGTGGATCTTTAGGAACAAGTTGGATGAGAATGGAATTATTATAAAGAATAAAGCTAGAGTAGTTGCAAAAGAATATAGGCAGGAAGAAGGTATTGATTTTGATCAAACCTTTGCTCCAGTAGCAAGACTGGAAGCAATAAGGATATTCCTTGCCTATGCAACATTCCAAGGATTTAAGGTCTATCAAATGGATGTTAAGTCAGCTTTTCTGAATGGAAACCTGAAGGAAGAAGTCTATGTAGAGCAGCCATCAGGTTTTGTAGATTCTCTTAAACCTGATTATGTATATAGACTTAAGAAGGCTTTGTATGGGTTAAAACAAGCCCCTAGAGCTTGGTATGAAACCCTGTCTAGTTTCCTCATTGAGAACAAATTCTCAAGGGGGAAAATAGACAAGACTCTATTCCTTAGGGAATCCAGAGGCAAGATTATCTTAGTCCAAATATATGTAGATGACATCATATTTGGGTCTACAGAAAGTAGTCTTTGCAGGAAGTTTGCAAAACTAATGCAGGGACAATTTGAAATGAGCAGTATGGGGGAACTTAAGTTCTTCTTGGGTCTCCAAGTTAGACAGACTGAAGATGTATTATCCATTTACCAGTCTAAGTTCACCCTAGAATTGATAAGGAAGTATGGTATGGAATCATCCACTACCATGAAAACTCCTATGGGGTCAAGCATGTCTCTAAGCAAAGATGATGCAGGGAAACCTATAGATGAAACTTTGTATAGAGGGATAGTTGGCTCTGTACTATATTTGACTGCTAGTAGACCAGATATCATGTATGCTACATGTGTCTGTGCTAGGTACCAAGCTTGCCCCAAAGAATCTCGTCTGACAGCAGTCAAAAGGATATTGAGATATCTTAAGAGCACACCTTATCTTGGCCTTTGGTACCCTAGGAATGGAGATTTTGAACTGACAGGTTATTCAGATGCAGATTTTGCAGGCTGCAAAGAAGATAGGAAAAGTACAACAGGTACCTGTCAATTTCTAGGTTGAAGGCTGGTGTCATGGAGTAGGAAGAAGCAGACCAGTGTGGCTATCTCCACAGCTGAGTCAGAGTATGTTGCTGCAGGAAGTTGCTGTGCACAACTACTATGGATACAACACCAGCTAGAATATTATGGTATTCAAGTAAGTAGAACACCTTTATTTTGTGATTCTACTAGTGTCATTTCTATTGCAAATAATCCTGTCTCTCATAGTAGGACTAAGCACATAGAAATAAAGTACCATTTTCGAAGAGAACATGTGGAAAAAGAAGATATTTCCCTAGAGTATGTTAAGACAGAAAATCAGTTAGCTGATATGTATACTAAGCCCTTAGATGAAACCAAATTCAATAAATTTAAAATTGAATTAGGGATGATCAACTTAGAATAGTTTACAAAATTGGCTTAGTAAAATGGTGTCGACACTTAGGATTTACACAGAATTAGTCTAGTAGAGTCTCGACTAAGTGTCGAGCTGAGTGGTGTCGACACATATATAAGTGTCGACACATATATTCTGTCGACTATATTTGTGTCGACACATAGTTGTCGAGACATTAGCAGTAAGTGTCGACAGTTTTCAACAGTGTCGACACAATTTAAGTATTTTGACGCGCCTTTTCACCTTCGATTCTAGAAAGGTATAAATAGGTTTTCTCCAGTGTTTGTCGACACGCTCACCTTAGCCTCGAGACCAAACTTGTGTGTCGACATCTCTCTTCTCTAAATTCAAAATTTATTCAAAACCTAATGGCGCCCAAGCTAGAAGACAACATTAACGAAGGATATGAGCTCGTGCGACACGCCTTTGATGACGCGGAACCCGAAATCAAAGGTGTGGTAACCCTAATTGCCGAGACTGGATTGGAATACCTTGTATCAGAACCAATCAAGATCTGGAAGAAGGAGGTCCTTGAATTTTTGAGTTCAGCTTCATTTGATGATACTGGACTCAAGATTAAGTCCAGAGTTCATGGGACCAAAGTCAAGGTCACACAGAAAAGTCTAAGGAAGGTACTTCAACTACCAAAAACAAAAGAGGAAGAAGATGTATCTGCTTCTAAGACTATAGAGGCATTGAGATGGTGTGGACTAGATTCAAACCTGAATATTGGATCAGTTTTCAACAGAAAAGGGATGAACATTCAAGGAAAGTTTCTATCTGAAATAGTAGGAAAAGTAATACTGAGCAAGCCTGGTGGGCATGATAGAATATCTGCTCATATGTTCAGTCTGATGACAAGAATAATTTTCCAGCTTAAGACTGACTGGTCAGTAGTACTGTTTGATAAAATAAAAGAGAGCCTGAAGAAACCCAATCTGGGAAGAATTCTAAGTCTATACCTAACTGGAAGTATTCCTGAGGTAATGAATCAAGCTGCTGGATCAAAGATAAAACACATGAGGAGAATGGATGTAATGAATATCTCTATGTGGGATAGAGTGTTGACAAAAGAATTGCCAACTCCAGAAAAGGACACACCACAGAAGAAGAAGAAAAAGAAAGCCATTGTGGCTTCTGAATCCTCCAGCAGCTCTGAAGAGAAAGTGGTGTTTAGTTCTGATGATGAACAAGGAAGAAATGTTGAACAGTCTCCAACAAGACAAGAAGATGCACAGAGGCAGGGGGAGCTACCCTCAGCTAGCCCAATTCACCTGGATCCACTCCACGGGGAGCCTCTACTTGTGGAAGAGCCAACTCCACTAGAGAGTGAAAGGGTTACTCAAACCATTCTAGAGGTAATCACTGCAATTAATCTATTAGATTTCCCTATTGAAGATGAAGTTTTGTCTGAACCATTACTTGATGTTGATCAACAAACACAGATACAACCTCAACCACAAGATGTTGTCATGGAAGACACATCTGTTGCTGATAAAGTGGTTGATGAGAATAGAGATTCTCCAGCCCATTCTCAACAGAATTCACCTTAGAGGAGCTATTCCCTGATCTTGTACAGACAGACCTTGAGAGAGAAATAGCTGTTGTTGAGGGGGAGAAGGCAAATATTGAGGGGGAGCATGTGGAGAATGTAGAGGAAACTGCAAGCAAGGAGATTGTGGAGCCAAAGGATGCTGAGGAACCACAAAGGACTGAGAAGGAGTTACCTCCTAGTTCTAAGGATAGAGTGGACATAGTCAGCACTTCTGCTTCAGAAGATCAAGAGGCTGCTAGAGCCAAGAAGAGGAAGTTCCAGGTCTTCAAAATAAGGAGCCAGAACTACAAGAAAGCACTACAGACCATTGCTCCACAGCCTACCCCATCTACTGACTATAGTTCACTGATGGTGGCTTTGCAGATTAAGCTGGATGAGCAAAGAAAAGCTTTGGAAAAGTATATGGATGAAGGGCATAAATCCCTGCAATTTGATCTGGCACAAGACATCAAATCTATAAGAGTTGAAATGAATCAAAACAAAAAGGAAATGACTGACTGCTTCCATAAAGGAGGAAATGCAGTAGTCTATCTGGCCACTCATCAAGAGAACATCAAGAAACAGGTTGATGAAATTGTAGTGAAGCAAGGCTATGTTCTGGAAAACCAGATAAGGATGAATGATAATCTCACTGCTTCACATAATGTTATTGTAACTGAAATGAAAAATATAGCTACTGCACATTCTACAGTAAGTGTGACTGCCAAAGAAGCATTTGATAAGAAATTACAGGAGAGTCTCACTGCTGTGACAACTGCCATTGAAGATTCTCAGAAAGCCATTTCTGCCCAGCTTTAGAAGTTCAAACCTTTTTATAAGGATGGAGTAAACTATTTGAATGCTCAAATAAGATTCCAGAAAGATGATCTTAGGGATCATATAGAGAGAGAAGTCATAAAGGGGGAGAGGGTATTAGTCAAGGCAGGCTATGATCATGCCAAATGGATTTCAAATTCCATCAGAGCCACCCTTGGATATCCACATTTATGTGATGATGACAATGTGGCAGAGTCTGGAATAAATCCTGCATACTTTGGAGGAGAGCAAGAAGAAGTGGCTCAAGTAATATATCCTCCTGCAAATTTTGACATGATACATCAGGAGGTACAATCTATGTATAGTCCTCCTGAGGGTAATCAGAATATCATTCTTGAGAAAGTTGTCCAGCCTGTGCTAGAGGCAATCTTAAAAGAGCAAGAGGCTTTGTTAAAAGAACAAGAGGCCCAATTATCTAAGAAAAGGTTCAGAGAACAAGCTGAATTAAGGCCAGATTTTGAACAATGGAGCCCCACATCCAGGAATATCATTTTGACTGCTTGGAAGGCTACTAAGGACAATATCCTGGATAGAGGCAAATGGTATTCTGAACAGGAGTGGAGGAAACATGAGAATAGGCAAGAGGCCATAGTACAATATAGAAGAAAGGCTAAACTGGGAAAGCTACCTCCTAATGCACAGGAGCCTACCAAGTATTTCCCTAAGCCTTATCACTATTTTGAAAGGCAGAAGATAAAGGCTGAAGAGCTGAAAAATAAAGATCTCAAAGGGAAGAAGCCTGCTGCTGCTGATGACAATGAAGCTCCAGTTCAAGCAAAGATTCAATCTGGAAAGGGCATTGTAATCAAGGGACCAGAGCAGCCATAGGATAACATTTTCTTAAGTTTACAAATTGTATTCATTTGCATTAAACTCTATGTAAACTTTTGATTAATGAAAATGTTGGAATTTGTAAGAACAATATTACATGTTACATTAATTGTTCTGAGATAATTGTTTATACTTGTTCTGTTCATACATGTTTAAGTATTTTCCCTTTCATTTAATATTATTGTACATCATACTGAGAATTTGTTATGTATGGTGTATATCATTGACTAAGGGTTATGACTTCTCTAAATAGGGGGAGATTGTTGGGTACATTGGGATATATGTACCAGATTTGAAAAAGCCTCACCCTACTCAATGATATACATCAAGATGTATTTGATGTGCTTTGAGTTTATTTGTGCAGGTTAAGTAATTACAGGGAAAACATAAAAGTTTCTAAGTCCATGTGTCGACACCCAGAAGAAAAGTGTCGACACTTAAGAAGGCTTGTGTCGACACCAAGAGATGCTGTGTCGACACTTAGAGTAATTGTGTCGACACCAGGAAGGCAGTGTCGACACACAATGAAGAATTGTCTACATAATCAGTGTCGACACTTAGAAGCAGTGTCGACACCCAAAGAAACTTTGTCGACAGCAAAACTGTTGACACTAGGAGGCTGTGTCGACACTCAGCAAACTTCAACAAAGTTTAAGTACAGGAGTCGACACAAAGGAGATGTGTTGACACTCAGCAAAGTCTCAACACATGAAGAATGTGTCGACACAAGGAGATGTGTCGACACTCAGCAAAGTTTCAACACAGAAGGCATGTGTCGACACAAAGAAGATGTGTCGACACTTAGCAAGTTTCAACACAAGAAGATGTGTCGACACAAAGGACTTGTGTCGACACTTCGCAGAAATCAACTAAGTATTGAAGAAGAAGGACTTGTGTCGACACACAGGATCAGTGTTGACACATTCTAAAGAAGCAGTGTCGAGAAGCTGTTACAACAACACAAGGAGTTGTGTCGACACCATGAAGGCTAGTGTCGACACTTAGTCTACTTGTGTCGACACTTTGTCTATGTGTGTCGACACATAAAAACTATCTGTCTCGACACTTTCAGACAGTGACAAAGATTTCAAGAAGTGACTGGATGACTTGACAGCTGCCATTTCAACCGGTCAACTACTACTGTCAGAGCTGTCAGAAGGTTGTTAGAAACCAGATCAGCCGGTCACTATGAAGAAAGCTTATATAAAGGTTTATTCCTTCAACAAACATGAATCAATCAATGAATTGAAAAACAACACAACAAGAAGAAGACCTTCAAGAGAAGATCTAAGAAGTTGGAGAGAGAGAGAGCTCCTTTTAAAAAGACCAGCTGTTGAACCAAGCTGATAAGTAAGATTCAGATTGAAATCAGAATCTCAAGTCAGCAGTTGATTGAAGATCATCTGCATAGAGATACAACCCTACTGTGTTCTAATTCAAGAAGCTTTGAAGAAAGCCAAGGGAGGTTGATCTCAGCCAAGTTCTTCCAAGAACTCATCAAGAAGAAAGTCAACTCATCTCTCTATCAGAGTTATGGTTATATATTTTGTATTTTCTAATTTCTGTAGGATCTTGTATAGATCTGAGTTGTAAGCCTAAATCTATAAAGGCTGAGGTAGGGCCTGTGAGCCTGAGTGTAGGAGAATCATTTCTCTGAGTGTAGGCCTTATTGAAGGCTGAGGTAGGGCTGTTGTGACTGAGTGTAGGTCTTGTTGAAGACTGAGTGGTAGGGCTTTGTGCCCGAGTTGTAGGAGTGGGACCACTCTGAGTTGTAGGAACCTGTTTGGGGTTCTGAGTTGTAAGATCTGAGGATCTGAGGAGAAGTGGAGAAGTTAGGCCAAATCTAGTACACTATTAGATAGGCGAAGGGGGAAAGTGGATGTACCCAGACCTTGGGGAACCACTATAAAAATCTGTGTGCACTCTGTGAATGTATGCTTGTATGGTTGCTGTGTTGTGATACTTGTTAAATTGCAATTACTGTTCAGTGTTTCTGCCTTTAAAGTTAAAAAAGATTAAGTTCACCTATTCACCCCCCTCTAGGTGATTAGGCAATGTTTCTTTCAGAAGGGTTTCAAAACCCTTATTTTTCTGCCATAAGTTCTATGTCTAAATCTTAGAGAGAGGGGAGAGAAAAAGAGAAGGAGTCTAGATCCAGTAGTTGGAGGAGTTTCATAGCTCCAAATCGCGAGCCGACTTCGGATCTACGAAGGCAAAGAGAGTGTAGTGCTTTTCATCCGCTTACATTTCCATGGCGCCAAGGAATAACGCTAGGGTAAAAATTCTCTACTTGAGCATGTAAAGCTCTACTTCTTTTGCATAGGAAGCCCACTCTCGCGAGTTTGCGGTGAGTTTGAGGCATTCCTTCGGGTAGATATGTGAAGTCCCCGTTGTGTAGAGTCTGTAATCGAGAACGGACATAGGCATGATGTGTGAAGCCTATCCAGACATGTTGGTCTGGATCGGTGATGTTGCATTGCATAAATGTCGGAGAAGACTCCGTGCGAATGTTTGTTTTTCGGGTTTTCTACATCGTAGATTGTAACAGGGAGCCTTGGGGATTAACCCTAAGGTGCACCCGGAAAACTGGGCAGATGCGTGATCTTGCCAACTTGGTGGCCTGGGAGCCAACTTGAATATAACCAGGTTATGTGAAATGTGTGACGGAAACAGGACTCGGGATAAGTTTGACTTGCGCATATGTTTTAAATTAACGTTGCGATGTGAGCATGAGTTAGATGGAACCGTACCCGTTCTATGTCGTTCGGTTAGAGACGTTAGCATAGATGAGGGTCTTCAGAGATCTATGGTTTAAATTACCATGACCCATGCCGGGAAGACAAATTGCTTATTGTTTGGCCGTCCTAGGGACGGTGGTGAGTCATCGGGCTTAGACCGTGATCACCGAGAATGTGCCCTAAGTGTACGGGGTGTGTGGCCGTGTGAGCCTACGCCTGTGATGAAATGTATATTTATATACTACTTGGTTATGCTAATAAGTGTAGGGAAGGAGCATCGCCACCCCGAATTGGGGGCGGGATCGTTATAATTTGGTCAGCATTGCTAACCGTTGCTTTTGTTTGCCACCGTGTGGTGGATTGTGCTTGCAGATGTTGCTGGACCAAGCGGTCAATAGCGGGCTAAAGCCCAAATTGCGAAGCCGGCCCTCGAAGGCCTAATTGGAGTGTTTACTTGCTTTTGTTCTTGTATGACCGGCCTGCGTGCCGTGGTATGGAAAACATGTAATATGAGTAAACCATTTGTAAGGCCTTAAGGCCATTACTTGTGTATGTACTTCATTCCTTTTGGGCTTGTTAGTGGACATTCATGCTTGTTGTTGGATTCTTTTAATTGCAACTATTTAAACTGCTTCCGCTAGAATGCTCTGTATAGGACGTTACGATTGGTTGGATGGTTTCCATTGAGTAACCACCCGGTCTGTCTGTGGTATATGGCGTCGGCCCGCTGCCGGACCTACTGCTATATGCTATGGCGACGGATAGGGGGTGTTACAATTTGGTATCAAACTACTGGTTTCGATCAGGCTTAAAATGAATTTGTGGGCGAATTCTTTTTAAGGGGTGGTGAGCACATGTGTGTGCGTCATCGTTATAACAACAAAAGAACCCATGAATGTCCACTTAGGAATGAAAATACACATGTTTAGGGAACCTGCGTGTTCCTATAATTGCTGGTTGCAATTTTATTTGGTCGCTTAACGGTGTTTTGTACCACTATAGGTGACCAGAAGCCGTTCTAGGCCATCGAAACGTCGAGTTTCTGAGGCTAGCAGTGCACCAAATGATGCTCCTGCAACACCTCCATTGGCTGAGACAATACGATTGGTTGCCGAAGCAGTGCTTGCCATGATCAATGCGCACCCTGCAAGGCAAATGCAGCAGCCCGCTCCTGCGATGGAGCAGGTACCACTACAAGCGGCTGAGCAGAGAAGGGTGGAACAGGTAGTAGAGGAACCGTTGGTGCCGAGGAGGGAAACCGAGAGACAGCTCAAACATGTCATGAGCTTTAATCCTCCGGTATTCTCGGTGTTGGGAACCCCATCTCAAGCTAAAGACTGGCTCTCCCATGTGAAGAGAAGTCTTGACAGCGACGGAGACGGAAGAATGGCAAATGACCACTATTGCTACGTTCCTTCTGGACGGTGAAGCGAGATTGTGGTGGGAAGGATTGGAGATGCATCTATTGAGAGGTAGGCAACTTACAGATGTCTCGATGGAGGAGTTCTCGAGACTGTTCTTGGCTAGGTACCTCCCTTTGACGCAGAGGATAACTTTGGAGAATGAGTTCCTGAAGTTTTTTCAAGAAGAGAGTAGCGTGGATGAATATCTCCATGAGTTTACTCGATTGAGTCGGTATGCTAGCTCCACCATCGCGGATAAGGAGCGCATGACGAACCGATTCTACGAAGGGTTGAAAGATGATTTGAGGCTAGTACTCTCGGGGCCGATGACGCAGTGTTTCTTGACCTTGGTCAACACGGCCCGGTCCTTGGAGAAGGACATGAAGAATGTTCAAGCGAAGAAGAGCATTGGTGATAAGAAATCTGAGTTAAAGGTGCCGACTACATCAAAGTTTGGGTACCGTAAATTCTTTAAGAAAGCCAGGACTTCGGGTCCAGCTCCTTCTTCAGGTGCTTCTGGGGCGACTACGGGTCGGACCCCGGGTGCATGCTTTACTTGTGGAAAGTCGGGGCACTTTGCCCGCGATTGCTGGAGCGAACGTCCCAAGCCCGAAAGGAAGCCAGGAGCGACGTATGAAGAGAAGGGCAAGGCGATGGAGTCAACTGCGTCCCATTATGCTCCGACCCAACCGAGGATGTACAATCTTGGCCAACAGGAGGTCATCAAAAAGGCGGATGTGGTGATTGGTAAAATTTAAATTTATAGTAAGTTAATCTTTTAAATACTTGTTATGTGCTTGTTACCTTACCACTTCTTGTTTAGGATTTGTTTTGATTTGTGAAAATCCGGCAAGAGCACTCTTCGATACAGGAGCTTCACACTCCTTTTTGTCCGAAGAATTAATATCGCGAATCGGAGTACCTTCTTCGATGGCGAAGCACAAGTTGGATGTGTTGTTGCCCAATGGGTGTTCGATGCGCGCGGATAGAATCTGTGGCGTGAAGATTCGAATTGGGAGCCAGGAGTTCCATTTGCAAGCGTCGTTATTGCCGCTAGTGGAATTTGATGTTATATTTGGCATGGACTGGCTCTCGGAGCAGCGATGCTATATTGATTGCGGTAGCAAGGAAGTCAAGCTGGGAGCAGGTCGTGAGGCGACATTCACGGGCTTGAAGGGGTTGAGCAAGACGTTGATGTCTGCTCTTCAGGTGGTGAAGGCGGTTCGTGCTGGTGTAGAGCTGTTCTTTACACTAGTGGAGGTTGCAAAGCCAAAGACTACGTTGGATAGTATATCAGTGGTAGCTGAGTACCCCGATGTGTTCCCCGCAGATCTTCTTGGAGCCCCGCCTCAACAAGAGATAGATTTTACGATAGGGCTCGTACCAGGTGCTAAGCCTGTGTCACGCTCTCCATATCGGCTACCACCTAAAGAAATGGCGGAGCTGAAGGTTCAACTGCAAGAGTTGTTAGAGCAAGGGTATGTGCATCCAAGTTCTTTGCCTTGGAGCGCGCCGGTCCTCTTTGTTAAGAAGAAGGACAGAAGCTTGAGGCTATGTATTGATTATCGGGAGCTCAACAAGTTGACGGAAAAAAACAAGTACCCGATCCCCTGGATTGATGATCTATTCGATCAGTTAATCGGGTCGACGGTGTACTCAAAGTTGGACCTCAAGTCCGGGTACTATCAGTTACGAAAAAGGGAGAGTGATATCCCGAAGAGAGCGTTCAGTACGAGATACGGGCATTACGAGTTTACGGTCATGCCGTTTGGGCTGACTAATGCGCCGTCAGTGTTCATGGATTTGATGAACAGGACCTTCAGGGAGTACTTGGACCATTTTGTGATCGTATTCATCGATGATATTTTGGTGTACTCGCAGAGTGAGGAAGATCACTTCAGGCATCTTCATTTGGTTTTGGAGACGCTAAGGAGGAATCAATTGTACGCCAAGTTCTCGAAGTGCGAGTTTTGATTGTCCTCAGTGGTGTTCCTCGGTCATATAGTGAGTGGGGAAGGTATTGCAGTGGATCCGATGAAGATTGTTGCGATACGGGAGTGGCCTGAGCTTTCTATGGTAGCGGAAGTCCGGAGCTTTCTGGGGCTTGTTGGATATTATAGGCGCTTCGTAGAGAACTTCTCGCGGATAGCGTTACCTCTCACTACTTTGACGAGGAAGGAGCAGAAGTTCATTTGGACGCCGGAGTGCGCGCGAGCTTTTGAGGTGTTGAAATGTCGGTTGACCACGGCGCCTGTGCTGAGTTCGCCGAGTGGGACCGATGGTTATGAGATTTATATCGATGCTTCGGGCAGTGGTTTCGGTTGTGTGCTATTACAGCATGGAAGCGTTATAGCTTATGGCTCGAGACAGCTGAAGGTGCACGAGAGGAACTATCCGGTCCATGACTTGGAGTTAGCCGCCGTGATTTTTGCCTTGAAGCTGTGGAGGCATTATTTGTACGGTGTGAAGATTGATATCTATACCGATCATAAGAGCCTGAAGTATTTGATTGATCAGAAAGATCTGAATATGCGACAGCGTAGATGGATGGAGTTCCTGGGGGACTATACATTCAAGATCCACTACGTGCCTGGTAAAGGTAATGCGGTTGCAGACGCGTTGAGTCGTCGGGCCCCATCTCAAGCCAATTGGTTGTCGATCCATGACGAGCGGTTGGTTCGGGAGTTGGAGGCGTTGGAGATCTTTTGCGTTGATAAGCAAGCAAGTGATGAAGCAGTACTGAATTGGACTGAAGTCCAATATGACCTGGCTGATCGGATTCGACAGGCTTTGGATTTGGATGGCCACATGAAGCAACTCATGATAGAGGCTTTGTATGGGTCAAATTCCCAATATGAAGTTGTGGATGGATTGCTTTGGAAAGACGGTCGTCTATGCGTCCTAAGCGTGGGCAGTTTGTGGGTGGATTTGTTGTACGAGGCGCACCATACCAAGTACTCGATTCACCCGGGGAGCAAAAAGATGTACTGCGACGTTAAGAAACCGTTTTGGTGGCCGGGTTTGAAGAAGGATGTGGCACTCTACGTGGCGAAGTGCCAAACTTGCGCCTTGGTGAAGGCAGAGTGCCAAAAGCCGGGTGGATTTCTGAAGTCCTTGCCTATTCCGGAGTGGAAATTCGACGACATCACTATGGACTTTGTGCACGAGTTGCCAAGGTCGCAAAAGAGAAACGACGCCATTTGGGTGTTCGTAGATCGGCTAACGAAGGTGTCGCATTTCATTCCGCATAGGAAGGATGATCCGGTGGAAAAGTTGGCAAAGTTATATGTGGATAACATAGTGCGGCTCCACGGTGTGCCCCGCGGCATCGTGAGTGACCGAGATGGGCGGTTCACGTCCAATGATTGGAGGCTTATGCAGCAAATGTTGGGAACAAAGCTACGTTTTAGCACAGCCTTCCATCCGCAGACGGATGGGTAGACCGAGAGGGTCAATAGAACTATGGAAGACATGCTCCGCATGTGTGTCTTGGACTTTGGAAAGCAATGGGAAGACCATCTTTATTTGGTGGAATTTGCGTACAACAATAGCTACCAGACGAGTATTGAAATGGCGCCTTTCGAGGCCCTTTATGGTAGAAGATGTCGCGCGTCGTTGTCCTGGTTGGAAACGGGTGAGTCAAAGTTGTACAAACGTCAAGAGGTGGAAGATGCTACTTCGTTGGTGCGAACCATTCGGGAGAGATTGCTTATCACTCAGGACCGGCAAGTGAAGTACTATAATGCCAAGCACAGGAACGTGGAGTTCGCTGTGGGCGACTGGGTGTACTTAAAGATCAAGCCGTTCAAGGGTGTCTCGCAGGTGCGGCGCTTGAAAAAGGTAAGCCCGAGGTACCTTGGGCCGTTTGAGGTTCTGGAGCGGATTTGCGAAGCGGCTTATCGGTTGAAGCTATCGGTGGAGCTTAGTGGTTTACATGATGTATTCCACTTATCGGTACTATGGAAGGCGGTGCAAGAGCCTACGCAAGTGATCGCGGTCGATCAAGTGCCGATTGATAGTGGGTTGATGACAAAGGTCAAGCCCGTGCGGATTGAAGACTCAGAGGTCAAGTGGCTACGCATAAAGAGATAAGGATGGTCAAGGTCTATTGGGACAATTGCAGTCGCGAAGAGCTCTCTTGGGAACGAGAGAAGACTATGCTTTACGAGTATCCGGAGTTATTCCGCTCAGGTACAAATTTTGGTTTTGTACTTATCTTTCCTTTATGTAATTTCGTGGACGAAATTCTTTTAAGAGGGGGAGAGCTGTAACGCCCCGAAACTCAAAAGAGCGACGGGTGACGTTTCTGTACAAATTTGGAATTTGGCAGGGGTATACGGCCTGACATACGGGCGGGTCCCAGGGCGTGTTGGGGTCGTTCAAAGATCTAGCAATGATCAGACAGAATCTGGGTTCGACGATCGTCGAGCAGTGCTCGACGATCTGGTCACAAATCTGCGGTCGACGATCTGTCATTATTCTGCGGTCGATGAATCGGGCCAGCGATCTCCATTCGATGATCGGGCCGTGGGTTCGACAATCGGGCCGTGTGTTCGTCGATCATGCAGTTTTCTGGGTTCGACGATCGGGTCGTGGGCTCGACGATCGGACCGTGCGTTCGACGATTTGGCCAAAGAGCTCCGTTCGACGATCTGGCAGCGGTCGACGATCTTGGTTCGACGATCGTCGAGCACGGGGCACCTTATGGCGTGTTTAACTCTGTCGACACTGAGTGTCAACACAGGGGTTTTGGCGGGAGTTGACTAAATGTCCCGACACTATTTAATTGTTCGCGGACGTGTCTTGCTCCGGATTGGTGAACCATGCGGTGTTTAACCCCATTTGTCCAGGTCAGACATGGATCATGTCCGTGAATCCCTTTTTGTGGGATACGACGACTGTGGTTATCCCGAGGGGCGTTATACCCGAGATAAGGGTTTCAAAACCCATATTTTTCTGCCGTAAGTTCTCTATCTAAATCTTAGGGAGAGGGGAGAGCAAAAGAGGAAGAAGGAGTCTAAATCCAGTCGTTGGAGGAGTTTCAGAGCTCCAAATCGCGAGCCGACTTCGGATCTACGAAGGCAAAGAGAGTGCGGTGCTTTTCATCCGCTTACATTTCCATGGCGCCAAGGAAGAACGCTAGGGTAACGATTCTCTACTTGAGCATGTGAAGCTCTAATTCTTTTGCATAAGAAGCCCGCTCTCGCGAGTTTGTGGTGAGTTTGAGGCGTTCCTTCGGGTAGATATGTGAAGTCCCCATTGTGTAGAGTCTGTAATCGAGAACGGACATAGACATGATGTGTGAAGCCTATCCGGACATGTTGGTCTGGATCGGTGATCTTGCATTGCATAAATGTCGGAGAAGACTCCGTGCGAATGTTTGTTTTTCGAGTTTTCTACGTGGTAGATTGCAACAGGGAGCCTTAGGGATTAACCCTAAGGTGCACCCGGAAAACTGGGCGGATGCGTGATCTTGCCAACTTGGCGGCCTGGGAGCCAACTTGAACATAACCGGGTTATGTGAAATGTGTGAAGGAAACGGGACTCGGGAGAAGTTTGACCTGCATATATGTTTTAAATTAACGTTGCGATGTGAGCACGGGTTAGATGGAACCGTACCCGTTCTATGTCGTTCGGTTAGAGTCGTTGGCATAGATGTGGGTCTTCGGCGGTCTATGGTTTAAATTACCGTGACCCATGCCGGGAAGACAAATTGCTCATTGTTTGGCCGTGCTGGGGACGGTGGTGAGTCGGCGGGCTTATACCGTGATCACCGAGAATGTGCCCTGTGTACACGGGGTGTGTGGCCGTGTGAGCCTACGCCTTTGATGAAATGTATATTTATATACTGCTTGGTTATGCTAATAAGTGCAGGGAAGGAGCATCACCGCCCTGAATTGGGGGCGGGATCGTTATAATTTGGTCAGCATTGCTAACCGTTGCTTTTGTTTGCCACTGTGAGGTGGATTGTGCTTGCAGGTGTTGCTGGACCAAGCGGTCAATAGCGGGCTAAAGCCCAAATTACAAAGCCGACCCTCGAAGGCCTAATTGGAGTGTTTACTTGCTTTTGTTCATGTATGACCGGCCTGCGTGCCGTGGTATGGAAAACATGTAATATGAGTAAACCATTTGTAAGGCCTTAAGGATAGTACTTGTGTATATACTTCATTCCTTTTTGGCTTGTTACTGGACATTCATGCTTGTTGCTGGGTTCTTTTAATTGCAACTATTTAAATTGCTTTCGCTAGAATGCTCTGTGTAGGACGTTATGATTGGTTGGATGGTTTCCATTGAGTAACTGTTAAAAATCCAACAAACCCGCAGAGGCCTCCTCGGATACCCTGTTGAAACTCAACAAACCGTAGGAGAACACCTCCACTTATAATGTTGAACGATTTCCCGGATCTTGGAGAACGCAGGGGTTATCTCAACAAAGCAGTAACAACCAGCAACACATGCAGCACAAGTGTCTTTATTGATCAAGAGCAAACTTCTTTACAAGGCGAGACATACATGGCGAGACATGCTTCACCAACAACCAAAACAGGAGAGTAGAGACAGTTACAAAGACAAGAAACAAAAGAAGCCACGCAGACTCAATCAATAAGCCGCTGGTCTACTGCTGTGGAGTCCGCTCAATCCGCCAGATCGCAAAGCCGCAACCAAGCCGCGCGGACTACCCCTTATTCCAATGCTTAGCTCTTCACCGTCGATCTGCAAGCCGCCTGACCGTGAGGTCGCCTAGTCGCCAGACCGCACACGCTGCGATACTGAATAGAACAGTCCACCTGAGGCAGGCGACTTCCTGAACTCCGAACCAAGTTTCCAAAGAGAAGACCGCCTAGTCGCTGTCCGCGACCTGCTGTTTACCGCCTGTTGCTTAACCGCAGAGTCCGCATTGTCCCTGACCGCAATCAGAGCCAAGTCCTGGCTTTCCAGCGCTATCCGCACAACCTACATAGTACAACCTGGTCAACTCGATCAAACTGCACGGACACCAAAGTACAGTCCGCAGCAACTTACGCGAGCTCAAATTACTGCTCACTTAATTCGGTTCTCTCAGGTCGTTCACCTAGTTTCTTGATGTGACATGGGTCCTATTTATAGGCACGATGAAGAGTGTGGTCACCACCCTAGCCGATAGGATAACCGCCACATCTAGCAGCTAGAACAAGTGTGTCCGCCAGCCCGCGGACACACACTCCAGTTCGCTGCTCCTGTGCAGATAGCCAGTCCGTCCCAGCTTCTCAAAGGCTGGACTCCAATCTCCAGTCCGCCTTATCGCCAAAGGCCAAGCCAAGACCACCACAGTCAGACTCTACAACAGCTATGTCCGCCAATCCGCGGACAAGGCATCAGCCCGCATATACAAAGCTTTGCCACAAGGCAAACGCCGGATGCAGCGGACACACCACATCAGTCCGCTACGGACAATTCTCGTCGGCTTCCCCGAGTCCATTGCCTAATCACCAAGTCATTGCCGGACTCAGCGGACACATCTCTGGTCTATAAACACAGCAGACCCATGAGTCTGCATCTCCTGCAGACTACTCCAGTCCACAATTCCTGCAGACCACTACAGTCCGCAACTCCTGCAGACTTCAACAGTCCGCATCCCTGAGTCCATAGCCTCATCACAAGTCTCAACCGAACTCAGCGGACACAAACTCCAATCCGCATGCTTGCGCACGCAACCTCCAGTCCGCATATCCTCAAGCTAGAAAACAAGGCAACAACACTCCTGCCGAGCTTGGAGGACTGAGAGAAACAGTCCGCGCTCTACTGCCCGATCTCCCTAGACTGAGCCAACCTGGACTTGGTTCAGAACCCTCCAAGTCCAGTCCACTGGCCACAAGGGCCAGTCCGCACTTACTAGCGGACACTGGATCTAGCCCGCCATAACGGGCGACCTCCAGCTTCTGTCCGCACTGACCGGCGGTATCCGCGGCTTCCACTTGCTGCTGCACCAGAGCAAGACCAAGGCAACCGCCAAACTGGTCTGCCGAGCTCCAGTTCATCAGTCCACTTCATGCCGGACTCCGCAGATAGAGTTTCTATCCGCCCGGTTACTTCCTGGGATCCAACTGCCTGTTGAGCACAAGCCGACCTGGCTAACCGCAATTGCTGTCCGTGGAGTCCGCGCGAACAGACAACCCAGGCCGCTACAGAGCAAACCGTCTGCAACATCCCTGTCGACTTCGGATTTCGCCAAACCTGTCCGCGTAGTCCGCGCGGATAGGTCCAAGTGCTCCATTCACACACTTTCACTTCACAAATTTCAACACTCCCCCTTGAAGTGAGAAGTGGTGAATAACTCCAGCAGCTCCTGTAACCTTGCACCTGGTCCCTCCGATAGCATCTACGAAGAAATTTCCAAGACATAGTCCTCGCCCCACATATCATGGACCATGAGGGAGCCCTCCAGCATCTCCCAAAAGGGGCCATGCTTCCCTCTGCCTTCTTCAGCTTCAACCTCCACTCATGCATCACAGGAGTATCACCAACTACCTTGGGCACAAAATCCCAAGCCTCGGTACCTCTGAGAGAAGTCGCCTCTTCAACTTTGGTGTCAACCACCTCCTTGATTCTAGTGGGGTCATCACAGCCAGAAGAACATTGCCCGACCTGAGGGCTAGCAAAGAAACACGGAATCAAGCTCGCCGTGTTCCCTTCACTATATCGAGCTGGTGGCTTACTGATCCTCTTTGATCTCCGAAGAACCTGATCATGGCTAACCACCTCCGCTGCTTCTGAACCAGCTCCGTTCCCAGGCAAACCCGAAATAATTCTCCACTTGCTTTCTGAACAAGACGCCTCCTCACTGGAACCAGGAGCACCTGGAGCAACGATCCCCCTGCTACCTGAACCAGAAGTCTCCACTCTCGAACAAGAACTACCTGGAACATCGCTCCCCCTGCTTCCTGAACCGAAAGCCTCCGCCTTTAAGCCAGAAGTACTTGGACCATCGCTACCCCTACTTCCTGACCCTGACGCCTTTGCCCCGGAGCTAGAACAACCTGGAGCACCTGGTGACTTAGACAGCTCCACATGAACCTTAGCAGCAGCCTCCTTTAGCCCAACATCTAACCTTCTTATCTCTAGCTCCACATGAGAGCTACCCCAATACGGCGTCAACTCATCGAAGACAATATCTCTCGACACGATGAGTCTTTTCATCGCAGGATCCATACATCTCCATCTTCTCCTCTGCTCATCATACCCAACAAAGACTAGCTTTGTCTTGAGAGCACCCAGAGTGTGCATGTAGAAGGTAGATCCAAACACCCGTAGGTGCTTCACACTGGGCTTTACTCCGAACATCAGCTCATAAGGAGTCTTCACTATGATCGGACTAAGAGGCATCCAGTTGATGACATGAGCAGCACAGGCCATGCCTTCTGCCCAAAGTGCCTTCAGAATGCCTTTACTCTGAAGCCAACACTTGCAGGTCTCCGTTAACCAATGGATCATCCGAGCTGCAATACTACCTTGTTGTGAAGTATATCCACATAAAGCTCCTTCCAGATCCCATGCTTCTTGCAAAAGTTTGAGAACTCGGTTGAGCCAAACTCACCACTGATGCTTGCCCTCAACACCTTGATCCTTAGGCCAAGCTGGCCTTCCACAAGCTTCTTGAACTCCACAAACAAACGCATCATGTTGGACTTCTTCTTCATGAAGTATACCGAAGTATACTTTGAGTAGTCATCAACCAATATCAGCATGAACCTGCTGCCTCCAAGAATAGCTGTGACGGTCGGGCCCACCAGAGCACAATGGACAACCGCCAACGGTGCTTTACATCTAGATTGTGCTTTATCAACCATAAAGCGATAAGCTTCACTTTGCTGACATCCTGCACACCCCTGACCATCGTCATAGGATGACAATCTAGGCAAGCCTCTTACGAGTCTTCTTTCTGCCATTGCTTTCAGCTTGTCCATCCCTACATGCCCCAGTCTTTCATGCCAGATAGCGGCATTATAACTGGCCTTCATCCGATCAGCTCCAGAACTTGTTGATAACTCAACAATGTTCTTCTCCTTCCTCCCTATTTGAGCAACGTTCGCAGAGAGCAAGACAATCTTGCACTCCTTCCTGAGATGACCTTGTTGCTTGCATTTATAGCACCTTGGTCCTTCCTTCCTCTTCCTATCACGCCTAGGAGAAACACTCCTTTCTTCCTGATATGAAGTACACGGACCATCTTCTGCAGTAGCCTTCACCTCCTTCCTGAACAACCCATCAAGGGAAGTCCAAACCTCCGCAGCTGACCGACATCCACTGATGTGGTCCAAGAGCTCTGATGAGATCACCTGCCTGAGAATATACTCCGCTCTAGAATTTGTCTTCTTCCAAGCTCTCATCCCTTCAGCATTGCCAGTAGTAGCCTCTTGTCTTCCTACTCCACATACAACCTCCCAAAGGTCCTCTCCAAGAAGGAAGCTCTTCATACAAGACTTCCACCTATCAAAGTTCGTCTCTGTAAGAAGATCAATTCCAAGACAACTTGCATCTTCCGCTGCCATGGTTCTACCACTGGTTTCCTCTTCACAAGAGCAACTACTTCCATTGAGCACTGCTTGACCACTCCAAACTGGCTCTGATACCATGTTAAAAATCCAACAAACCCACAGAGGCCTCCTCGGATACCCTGTTGAAACTCAACAAACTGGAGGAGAACACCTCCACTTATAATGTTGAATGATTTCCCGGATCTTGGAGAACGCAGGGGTTATCTCAACAAAGCAGTAACAACCAGCAACACATGCAGCACAAGCGTCTTTATTGATCAAGAGCAAACTTCTTTACAAGGCGAGACATACATGTCGAGACATGCTTCACCAACAACCAAAACAGGAGAGCAGAGACTGTTACAAAGATAAGAAACAAAACAAGCTGCGCGGACTCAATCAACAAGCCGTCGGTCTACTGCCGTGGAGTCCGCTCAATCCGCCAGGTCGCAAAGCCGCAACCAAGCTGCGCGGGCTACCCCTTATTCCAATGCTTAGCTCTTCATCGTCGATCTGTAAGCCGCCTGACCGCGAGGTCGCCTAGCCGCCAGACCGCACACGCTGCGATACCGAATAGAACGGTCCGCTTGAGACAGGAGACTTCCTGTACTCCTAACCAAGTTGCCAAAGAGAAGACCGCCTAGTCGCTGTCCGCAACCTGCTGTTTACCGCCTGTTTCTTAACCGCAGAATGCGCACTGTCCCTGACTGCAATCAGAGCCAAGTCCTGGCTTTCCAACGCTATCCGCACAACCTGTATAGCACAACCTGGTCAACTCGATCAAACCGCACGGAGACCAAAGTCCAGTCCGCTGCAACTTACGCGAGCTCAAATTACTGGTCACTTACTTCGGTTCTCTCAGGTCATTCACCTAGTTTCCTGATGTGACATGGGTCCTATTTATAGGCACGATGATGAGTGTGGTCACCGCCCTAGCTGATAAGATCACCGCCACATCTAGCAGTTAGAACAAGTGTGTCCGCCAACCCGCGGACACACACTCCAGTTCGCCGCTCCTGTGCAGATAGCCAGTTCGCCCCAGCTTCTCCAAGGCCGGACTCCAATCTCTAGTCTGCCTTGTCGCCAAAGGCCAAGCAAGGACCACCACAGTCGGACTCTGCAACAGCTATGTCTGCCAATTCGCAGACAAGGCATCAGCCCGCATATCCAATGCTTTGCCACAAGGCAAACACCGGACGCAGCGGACACACCACATCAGTTTGCTGCGGACAACTCTCGTCCGCTTCCCCGAGTCCATTGCCTAATCACCAAGGCATTGCCGAACTCAGCGGACACAGCTCTGGTCTGCAAATACAGTAGACCCATGAGTCCGCCTCTCCTGCAGACTACTCAAGTCCACAATTCATGCAGACCACTAAAGTCTGCAACTCCGGCAGACTTCAACAGTCCGCATCCCTGAGTCCATAGCCTCATCACAAGGCTCAACCGGACTCAGCGGACACAAGCTCCAGTCCGCAAGCTTGCACACGCAACCTCCAGTCTGCATATCCTCATCTAGCAAACAAGGCAACAACACACCTGTCGAGCTTGGCGGATTGAGAGAAACAGTCCGCGCTCCACTGCGCGATCTCCCCGGACTGAGCCAACCTGGACTTGGTTCAGAACCCACCAAGTCCAGTCCACTGGCCACAAGGGCCACTCCGCACTTACTGGCGGACACTGGATCTAGCCCTCCATACCGGGCGACCTCCAGCTTCTGTCCGCACTGACCGGAGGTCTCCGCGGCTTCCACTTGCCGCTGTACCAGAGCAAGACCAAGGCAACCACCAAACTGGTCTGCCGAGCTCCAGTTCATCAGTCCGCTTCATGTCGGACTCCGCGGAGAGAGTTTCTATCCACCCAGTTACTTCCTGGGATCCAACTGCCTATTGAGCACAAGCCGACCTGGCTAACCGCAATTGCTGTCTGCGGAGTCTGCGCGAACAGACAACCCAGCAGCTACAGAGCAAACTGTCTGCAACATCCATGTCGACTTCGCAGTCCGCCAAACCTGTCCGCATAGTCCGCGCGGATAGGTACAAGTGCTCCATTCACCCACATTCACTTCACAAATTTCAACAGTAACCACCCGGTCTGTCTGTGGTATATGGCGTCGAGCCCCGACCGGACCTACTGCTATATTCTATGCGACTGATAGGGGGTGTTACACAAAGATCATGTCTATGTTGTCTATTCAACATCAACAAACCTAATCTTCTGTAGGGTTTTTCTAGATATGAGTTGTAAGCCTATTTATAAAGGCCAAGTGTAGGATCTTGTATAGATCTAAGTGGTAGGATTTGTTAAGAATCTGAGTGTAGGGCTTTGTACTGAGTGGTAGGATTCAAGTGTGAATCTGAGTTGTAGGATCCTCTAGATCTGAGGTAGGGCTATCCTCATAGCTTGATTGGTAAGGCCTTTTGGCCTGAGTTAGGTGATCTTTTGATCACTGAGTTGTAGGGTTTTGTGCCTGAAATGTATGTCTTATTGGAGACTAAGGGGTCCTGCGGGATCATCTTGTAAGCTCTTAGGAGCCTAGTTTTGGAGAAGGGGCCTTGTCTAACAAACTGTTAGAAAGGTGTGAGATATTGGACGTACCCATAATCTAGGGAAGCATTATAAATATTGTGTGTGCTTTTGTGGATTGTCTAGAGAGCATGTTAACCTAACTAACTCACAACACACAAAGTTAAAGAAAATCATAAAAGACTAGATAACCTATTCACCCACCTCTAGGTGTTTAGATACCTTGGAATTAAAACTTTCAATTGGTATCAGGGGGAGGTTGTTCAAGAAAGACTTAATAGCCTGAGTAGATCTCCAAGGGTACCAGTCAGAGTATACTTATGGGTCCAAGAGAGAACCATAAGGAGTTTAGTTTTATGATGCTTCCTATCTACAGAAAGGAAGGCTTTGGAATTTGGAAGAAAAGGGTCAGACTCTTCATGGAGGCATCTGATCCAAGGATCTTTGTCACCGTCAAAGAGGGACCTTTCATCCCTATAAAAGTCTTAGCACTGTATGCAACAGTCCAAACACCAAAGACTTACTCAGAGATGACCAAGGATGAGGTCATTCCTATCACCTTGGATAAGAGGGCACAAAACATTTTTGAGAGTGCCATAAATGACTCCACCTTTCAGAATCTAGTGCACTGCAAGATCTCAAAGGAGATGTGGGACACTTTGGGTGTCTACATGGAGGGAACAGAAGAGGTCAGAGATGACAGGAAGTCCATGTTCTACTAGGAGTATGAGGATTTCAGGCAGGGTCAGAAAGAGAGCTTAGCTAGCTGCTATGAAAGATTCTTCAGAATAGTAAGTGAGCTATGGACCTATGGCCGGGTATTTAACAATAATGAACTTAATGAAAAGTTCCTAAGGTATCTAACTAAAGACTAGGATACCAAGATTTGCACCATCAGGAAGGTGGCCAAGTAGGCAGATACTCCTCCACCAACTCTGTTTGGGAAGCCATTGTCATATGAAATGCAGCTGACTAGCGGGAAGGAGGAGGAGACAAGCAGGAGATCCCTGATCAAGGAGAAGGCAGTGGCCTTCAAGGCAAAGTGCTCAAAGAGGAGCAAGGAGAGGATTTCCTCTTCTCTAAGAAGGCCAACTGAGTCAGACAGATCAGAACCAAGCACATCAGACTGTAATATGTCTGATGAGGAATTTGCTGCCTTCTCTAGGCAATTTCTGAAGTTATTAAAGAGGAAGGGGTGGAGGAGAAAACCTTCATCCTCCTCTGATCACAGGAAGGAGCACTACAAAACTGAGGAGAAACCCTCCAAGGAGGACAAGTATGACTATAAAACTATTAAACATATTTCCTCTAAAGTAGTGTGTTACTGCAGCAGTAAGCCAGAGCATGTTATAGCCGACTGCCCAATCAAGTGAAAGGAAGCTGGTGAGAAGAAGGTACACAAACATTGGGGAAAGAAGGAGAAGTCCTTCATTGCAAAGAAGGAGAAGAGCTGGACCGACTCATCTTCATCAGAGTCTAAATATGAAGAAGAAGAAGCCTACATAGGGATGGTTGTTGTTGAGGCAGAAGAAGCTGAAGACTATCCTGCAGCCAAGACAGGGATCAGGGCCCCTCTATCATAGTCAGACAGTAACTTAGAGGAGGATGAAAGAGATGAAGATAACTTCAGCTGCTATGGGATGATGGCAAGGTCTGATGAGGAATCCTGTCAGGATCATCCTGATCTAGTTAAGGTATAGTCTCCGTCCAGTTCATCATCTGAGTCAGAATATGAGACTGCTCCCAATTCTAAAGCATCTTCATCCAGGGATGAACGTGGCTCTAAATCTGAGGAAGATATCAATCAACTGATTGATAAGTATGGTGAACTTCTGAATGCTTTGAAGAAGAGCAAGAAGCTAGCCAAAATGCAGGCTTAGGAGATTATCTCCCTTCAGCATACTGCTTTCCAATAGTATAAGTCAGCAACCTTGCTGGAACAAAAAATAAGAGAGGTTAGCCAACTGAAGAACATCACAGTCATTCAGATTAGCACCATTAAATATAAGTGCAGTCTCATTAGAGATCAGGAAGAGAAACTCCAGAGGGAGAAGAGTATTGTGGATAGTTACTCTAAGCCAAATTCTATGTTTCCCATCATTGACTCCTTCTCCTCTCAGAGAAACATGAGGATCTTCGGATTCAAGGGAAACACAAGGGTTGCCCCTTTCAAAGGAAAGTGAAAAGTTCCAGTTCAGCCATCCATTAACTTTGAAAGGGTAATACTCCCTTCTAACAGATATGACCAGGACTCCATATATGGTCACTAGAAGAATGAGAGTTCTTCCTGGAAGAATACAAGTGTACCTTCCAATGGAAGGAGAAGAGGATTGGGGATGACTGCCTTTAAGGCAGCCCATGAAGAAATTCAAATAGCCCATTATGGACCATTTGTCTTTGGTGCTCCAGCCCCCACTCTCAAGAATGTGGCTGCAGCCAAATTTGTAGGTCATCCAGCGAAGACTCTGACCAAGGATCAGCCTATCAACAAGCCTGATTTGGCTATTTCTGATACTATCAAGAGCATGTCTTTTGCAAAGAAGACTGCTACTGATGGCATTCAGAGCATGCCAAATAAGTCTACCGGAAGACGTACCTTCAGCCAGATCCTAGCTAAAAAGAACCTGAAAAGGCTGTTGCTATTCCTTCTGGACAGAGAGCTGCTGTCAGCACAGCTAGCAGACCAGCTTAAAAAAGAAGGTACAACATTCACGAGTGTTGGTGCTATTGGAAAGTGGGCCACTATGACATAGATTGCTGGCATAATCCTAGTGTGGCTAGAGTAAGAGTTAGTCCAGCAGTCATAAAAGTTGTTGGTAGACAAGTCTTTTTCCAGACTACTTAGAACCTAGGACCCAATACTTATTGGGGTCCTAAGGTAAAAAAAATCATGTCTTACAGGTTAGTTTAAGTGCCCATACCCCTATATGGTACTTAGACAGTGGATGTTACATGCACATAACTGGAACAAGGAGCAACTTGAGGGAGTACACTCCAGTGAAGGATAGACCCAAAGTGATCATTGGTGGACCAGATAGAGGAGCCACCAGAGGTTATGGTAACATCACAAATGACATAGTCACTATCACAAAAGTAGCATATGTGGATGGGTTGCCACACAACCTGATAAGCATAAGCCAACTCTGTGATCTTGGCTATGACATAGTATTCCATAAGGATGAGTTCCATATTAAGAGGTTGAGTGACCAAGAGGTCATCTTGACAGACACTAGGAGTGGGAGTGCCTATTGTTTAAATTTTCTGTGTTTAGATAGACTCTCCTATATGCCTTGTTGTAAATGAGAAAGTCTCGTACTGTGTCAATGGCATAAGAAACTAGCTCATTTGAACAATAAGACAATTGACAAGCTCTTTAGTGAAGAGCTAGTTAGAAATGATACTAAAATGAAATGCACTAAGAAAGGTATTTGCTCTGCATGCCAAAAGGGCAAGCAGGCGAGAGCTTCTTTCAAGAGCATTTGGATCAAAGACTCTGTGAGGTGTTTATACCTCTTGCATATGAACTTATTTGGTCCTATGCCAGTTCATAATCTAGGTAGGAAAGCCTACACCCATATGGTTGTTGATGACTTTTCCAGATTTTCTTTGGTCTTCTTTTTGAAGAAAAAGTCTGAAACTCCTAATTTCTTCAAGACATTTGTCAAGCAAATTCAGAATGAATTGGACAGTACTGTGGTCAAAATTAGAAGTGCCATGAGACTGAATTTCAGTACGATAGCATGACAAGGTTCTGTGAAGAGCAAGTGATTCACCAAGAATTTTCTTCTCCAAGAACACCCCAGCAAAATGGGATTGCTGAGAGGAATAATATGACTCTCATAAAGGCTGGAAGGACCCTGTTGAGTGACACATCTCTCCCAGAATATTTATGGGCTGAGACAATAAATACTACATGTCATGTCCTTAACATACCCTCTATTACCAAAACCACAATAAGATTCCTATGAGATCTTGAAGGGAAGAAAACCAAACCTAGACTACCTCATGATCTTTGGTAGCAGGTGTTTTGTGCTTCATAATAGGAATTCCTATGTGACTAAATTTTCTGCCAAGTCCTATGATGAGATTTTTGTTGGGTACAACAATCATAGTAAGACCAATAAGATCTATAACTTGGAAAGTCAAGTTGTAGAAGAGTCTATTAATGTAATTTTTGATGAGTCAACTATGATTAACAGTAAGCTGCCAAGCTCCTCTTCTAGTCTTGCTAGTATAGGGCTGTTGATGGACAAGCTAACCATCAAGGAAGCTGCTCCAATTGTCCAAGATGGAGTAAATATTCCATAAGAAGTACCAGTCACTAATGATGTGGATGAAGGTCAGCAATATGCAGACATTGAGGTACAAGATGCTGAAGCAAGATTACCTCCAGCTATCAAGCATCTAAGGGATCATCCAAGACACCTAATTATTGGATATTCTAGCCAAGGAGTGGTGACCATGATCGACACAACACTATACTCAAGCTTCCTGTCACAAGTAAAGCCCAAAAGATTTGAAGAGGCCAACGTAGATCAGTTCTAAATTGTAGCTACGCAAGAGGAACTGAACATGATTAAGAGGTGTACTGTTTGGAAGTTGGTTCCCAGACGACAAGGTCATAATGTCATTGGAGTCAAGTGGATTTACATGAATAAATATGATAAAATGGTATTATAATCAAGAACAAAGCTAGGCTGGTATCTAAGGGGTACATACAAGAAGAAGGTATTGACTTTGATCAAACCTTTGCCCCTATTGCAAAATTGGAAGCCATTAGACTGTTCCTTGCATATGTTGCACATAAGAGATTTAAAGTCTACTAGATAGATGTGAAGTCAGCCTTTTTGAATGGTGACTTAAAGGAAGAGGTTTTTGTTGAACAACCTCTGGGTTTTATTGTTCCTGTTGAACAACCTCTGGGTTCACTATTAGGTTGTTGACCCTTCATGTATAGCCTAGGGTCATTTTATTAGGTGTAGGTCAGTCTAACTAGGTTAGTATTTGATCCAGCCTCAGAAGAAATCAGAGATCCAGACTTAGAAGAATGGCAGTCATTAAGAGTTCAGAAAATCAGTTCGATGTTCTTCGAACTCAGCTCGATGATCGTTGATCTTAGATCGACGAACTCAGAGTCCTTACTCTGAATTGAGCTCGACGAACTTAGAGCTTAGGTCGACGATCTTTTCTCTTCTCTCAAGTTCTCAGCTTGACGAACTTCTATCTCTGGTCGACGAACTTGGAGCGCAGCATTGACAGTTTATTCTTCCAGATCAACTTTCTCTGATCTTATATCGACAAAGATGATTTCTCAGCTCGACGAACTTGGAGTTTAGGTCGACGAAATCTGTTCTGAGCTCGACTATTTCTATCAGTTTGGCATTTTCTCTCAGGTTGTTTTCAGTTTGGATTATTCTAAGGCAGTAATTCTCTGATAATTAATGCTCATATTCTCATTAATATAGTCGTTGCTTGGCAGCATTAATTATGGATTTCATAGAGTAATTACTTGACTTACTTACTGAGATAGTTGAGGAAATGCATTTAAGACTATTTCCAGCCATTCAAGTTCCAGGATTCCAGCATTAATTCAAGGATAGAATTCAAATTCAAATGCTATTTTTTCTGGAAGGAATATAAAATGACTGTTTTTCAGAAGAACACAACAATAAGGAAGAGAATAGACATAGAGATTTCACTGAGACACAACATCTGATACAAGTCTTACAGAGAATCTCACAGAGCTCTTAATCATCAACTTTAGAGCTTTTCAAGGGACAACTATTCAATATCACTCCAAAAAGCTTCTGAAGATTTCTAAAGATTGAAGGCCTACACCCTACAAAGCTTCCAGCAAATTCCGGAACAATAATCATCTCAGGGGGAGCTTTGACATCATCAAGCAATCCACTAAAGTCTTCTCAGTTGTTTGAGAAAGAGAAGATAATATCACATTCTTTTCACCCCATTGTACACAGGGTTTTAACTCGCTTCAAAAGTTAACCACTTGGTTCTTAAGTATCCTTAATAAAAGACTTAGCTTGGTTTTTGGGCACCTGATCAAAAGCCTAAAGGGTTGTGAGATCTCCCTTCAAATAGATCTTGTAGTGACAGGGCACCAGAGCAAAAACCTGTTGGTGATAGGGCACATGATCAAAAACCTGTAGTGGATTCATATCATGGTGGTAGAAGAGTGGATGTACCCAAGTTTAGAGGAACTACTATAAATTTCTTGTGTCGTCTGGTTGCTTACTGTTTTCTTATTATTGTGTGCTGTTAGTTAGTTTTTCTTTCCATGCACTGTCTTAACATATATTTATTACTATTTTTATTCCACTATAAAAATCAATTAAAATTTTAAAATACTCTATTCACCCCCCCTGTAGAGTTAAATAGATCTATCCCCTCAGGTGGTAAAGCTTTTACCATCCTTCAATTGGTATCAGTGGATAAGGTTGCTTTGGTTTCAAAGACTTACATCTGAACCAAGATCCTTTGATAGATATTTTTCTCTCTAGCCTCTTGTATACAACATGACACAGAATAAGGAATATTATAGCACTAGACCTACTGTGTGCAACATGAATAAATTTGCACTCTGGAAGGCAAGAATCAAACTCTACATGAACACTATTGATTAGGACATTTTCAACTCCATTTTGATAGGTCCCCCTTAACCTTCAGCTGCTACTACAACTACCAGTACACATGAAGTTCCACCAAATGAGTGGACTGGTTCACAAAAGAAAGCAAAGATGGCTGATGTTAAAGCAATGAATATTCTGGCACAGACAATGTCATATGACATCTTTTAGAAGGTGGCTGATTGCATATCTACAAAGGCCATTTGGGACTCACTGAACCAAATAGTTGCTTTCTCATCAGATGAAAGAAAAGGAAAGAGATACCTCCTCATATGACAATATGAAAATTTCAAGAAGTAGGAATCAGAGACTGTTGCTGAGATGTATAACAGACTCAGTGTCATCATAAATAAAATGAGAACCCTGGACAAGGACATCTCATTAACTGAGATAAATGACAAAATCCTAATGTGCTTCCCTTGCACTTGGGATTCCAGGATATGTCCAATTGAGGAGGCCAGAAGTCTAAATGAGATTTCTACAGAATCCCTCCTTGGCAAGCTCAAGTCTTATGAACAATTGATCAAGATAAGGGAGGCTGCTGAACAGTAGGCTTCCACATCTTCAAGGAAGGAGCACATTATTGCCTTCAAAGCAATAGAAGAATTAGAAGCTCTTCTAGCTATTGAAGAACTACTGAGCTTGTTGGATAAAAGATTCTATAAAATGGTCAAGAAAGACTTTAGAAGAAGGTCATCGAAGAATGATGACAAGCCAAGATATGACAAGACTCCTACCAAGGAGATTGTTTACTTCGGATGCAGAAAACCTGGGCACATTCTACCTGAATGCCCAGAGGCACGAAATAAATACAGAAGAAAAGAAAAGGAGAATAAGAGACAATCAAGTAAGCACTATAGCAAGCAGTCCTCCAGCATACACAAGAGAAAGGTGAAAGGCTTCATTGCTGAGACCTGGAGTGACACAGATGAAGAATCCTCATCTTCCAGCTCTAGTGAAGATGAAGACGAGGCAAAGGCAAGGGAAGTTTGCCTTGTGGCTATTAATGCCTCCAGCATCAAATCTGATGTTGAGGAATAAGCTGAAGAATCAGAAGAAGAATCTGAATATGAAGAAGATCAGGTAATCTCTTCATTTGATTTCAATTTAGAAGATTTTAAAATTGAATTTAAATCCTTGTGCAATGATTTAATCAAGTCAGAGAAGGAAATAAAAATTCTTAGAGATAGACAGTTTGAATTTGATAACTTATTTGCTGAAAATATCAAACTGAAAATTGATTTAGACTTAGATAATGAACAAATCATTTCACTAAAAACTGTATTATGTGAGGCAAAGAAACTTGAGGAATCTCTCAATGGGAGAAGCCTTAATTTCATGGACATCACAAGCACAGTCAATGCCAGATTAAATGACAAGCTGGGCTTAGGTGCTTCATCAAGCTTACCAACCCCCCATATTAAAGAAAAATATTCTTTCAACACCAATTAAATTTATTTCTGAAAAAGGCAAAGAGAAAATGGGAGAGACTACTCAACCAAATGTATCTCAGAAATCTATAAATAAGAAGAAAAAGAATAAGAATCTGTATAAAAACTATGTTCAATAGATTTCGTCGAACTCAAATGGACGAAATGTGTACAGTTTGTTGAACCCAGATCGACGATCTATGAATGCCAATTATAACTATAATAATTCATCTTACTGCGATCGACAACCTGTATATTGTTCTTCGAGCAGCGATCGACAAACTGGGGGCATAAAAAATGACCATGTTCATTCTCTGAGCAGAGTTCGACGAACTCATCCCTATTTGTCGAACGTAGATCGACGAACTTATAATATATTGTCGAACACAGTCAGGTTTAATAAAACCTGTAAATCTGTTAGAAACTTCAGTCAATTCAGAGAATCTACTAATCCTTTCACTCAATGGGAAATACAACCTAAAAGATATCATCCCTTAGGATATAAAAATCACCAAAATTTTCTGTTATTTCCAGTTTATCTTATCAAAAGAAATAAGGACACAAGGTAACCTGGGTCAAGAACACTTAATTCCTTTCTACGCAGGTAAAGGACTGTCCAGTCTTTAATCAACAATGGTATCTGGACAGTGGATGCTCAAAGCATAATACTGGTTGTAAGGACAATCTAATAAACTACAAGTCCAAGCTAGGTCCAAAGGTGGTCTTTGGTGACTCCAACTGTGGCCAAACTAAAGGCTATGAAGATGTTAAAGTTGGAGCAGTCACCTTCAGGAAAGTTGCCTATGTGAGTGGCTCAAAGCATAACCTAATATCTATAAGTCAATTATGTGATGAAGGTTATCAGGTATCATTTAACTCATCTTCCTATATTATTTCTTGTAAAGAAAACAAACATGTTTTAACTGGAATTAGAAAAGGCAATATATATGTAGTAAATTTTCAATCATCTAGTTCAGAACTTTGTTTATTTAATCTGGTTAGCAATCAAAATGAATTTTGGCATAAGAGATTAGGACATGTAAATCTTAAAAATATTGTTAAGTAATCCAGGGACAACCTTGTTAGAGGATTGCCTTCTGGCCCCTACAAGAAGGAATGCCTCTACAGGGCTTGTTAGTTAGGCAAGCAAACTAAAAATAGCTTTAAATATGTAAATAAAACTGACTCACCTAGAATATTGTACTTGCTACATATGGACCTTTTTGGCCCTATTGTTGTACAAAAGCTAGAAGGGAAATCTTATACTTTGGTGATTGTAGATGACTTATCAAGATTCACTTGGGTGTTCTTTCTGAGATCTAAGTCAGATAACTTCAAGGTTCTTATAGATTTTCTCAAGAACATACAGATCGAGTACTCTACTCCAGTTGCATTGATCAAAAGTGATAATGGTACTGAGTTTGAGTCTCTTCTTATGCAAGAGTTCTATGAGAAGGAAGGTATCAGGCACTGCTTCTCAGCTCCTAGAACTTCTCAACAAAATGAGGTTGCTGAAAGAAAAAATAGAACTCTAATTGAATCTGCAGGGATATTACTTGCAGATGCTTACATGCCACTATATTTTTGGGCAGAGGCTGTGACCACATCAAACTATGTACTGAATAGAAGTCTGATACACAAGCTTAAGAATAAGACTCCTTATGAGCTACTTAAAGGGAAGAAACCTAAAATCACCTATTTTAAATTATTTGGATGTCTATGTTATATTCACAATAATGACAAGAAATACATTAGAAAGCTTGAAGCAAAAGCTGTAGAGGAATTTTTCTAGGATATTCCCAAGTCAGTAAAGCTTATAGGGTGTTTAATAAATCCACTTTAAAAATTGACGAATCTGTTCATTTTGCAGGTACCTCACTTGTGTGAGAGATTGGATGATCTAAACCTCACCCAAGAGGTTCCATCACATCCTTCTCCATAAGTTGAAGAAGAAAGTGAAGAAGAAAGTTTGGAAGTGGCTGAACTTCCT
Organism: Platanthera guangdongensis; assembly: GCA_039583875.1. Classification (NCBI taxonomy): domain Eukaryota; kingdom Viridiplantae; phylum Streptophyta; class Magnoliopsida; order Asparagales; family Orchidaceae; genus Platanthera; species Platanthera guangdongensis. The sequence goes on along the minus strand of CM077155.1, from coordinate 106,824,083 downwards.
CCAACAGCTAATATAATTCCACTAGAGGAATTAATTCAACAAGCTGTTACTCAACCAACTCCTCCCACTGATCATGTCACACTTAGAGATCACCTTATATCTCAAGTGATTGGAGACATTTCAGTTGATGTGCAAACAAGGCATCAACTCAACAATGATGTGATGCATGCTTGTTTCATTCTCAACTTGAGCCCCACTCCATCAAAGATGCAGAGCAAGATCTTGACTAGATTATTGCAATGCAAGAGGAGCTCAATCAGTTTGAGAGGTGCAAAGTTCGGGAATTATTTTCTAGACCTAAAGATTATCAGTCATTGGAACCAAATGAGTCTTCAGTAACAAACTAGATGCTGAAGGAAATATTATAAGGAACAAAGAAAGGCTAGTAGCTCAAGGCTATTCATAGGAGGAAGGAATAGACTACGATCAGACCTTTGCTCGAGTGGCAAGGCTTGAGGCTATAAGGATTTTCTTAGCCTTTTCAGCAAATAAAAGATTCAAAGTTTACCAGATGGTTGTAAATAGTGCTTTCCTAAATGGAGAATTAAAAGAGGAAGTGTATGTGGAGCAACCACCAGGTTTTATCTCTCCAAATCATCATTCATATGTCTTTAGATTGCATAAAGCTCTTTATGGTTTAAAGCAAGCTCCAAGAGCTTGGTTTGATACCTTAACCAACTTTCTTTTAGAGAATAAGTTTTCTAGGGGCATTATAGATAGGACTCTTTTTATTAGGCATCATAAAAATAAATTGAAATTTAATAGTTGCAAACCTAAATCACCTAGAGGGGGTGAATAGGTGAGTTGTGCGTCTTTTTGCGGAATAAAAAAAATCTCAAACCAATGCACAGATCTATCTACCAAACAAACAAACACAGACGAGGCAAAATTTATAGTGGTTCCCCAACCTTGGGTACATCCACTTTCCCTCACCAATCTAGCAATACACTAGACTCGGCTACTCCACTATCTCGGATTGGAAATCAATCCTATCCTCAGAACAATGTTCCTACAAACTCGATCCATAAAATGGATCTACACTCGGAAGGAAAACTTCCTACAATCTTGGAATTGAAAAAATCCTACACTCGGAGAAAACTTCTCCTACAATAATGAAATAAAGTTGTACAGAAATACAAACATTGATCTTCTTGTTCAGATCTGCAACAGTAAATTAGAAATTCCTTCTTCTAGGCGTGCGGCTTTATCAGAATATTGAAGAAGAATCTCGGCAGGAATGGATCTGAACTTCCTTGGCTTCTCATGATCGATCTAATCAGAAAATACGGAGTTGAGCGAATCTCGACTGGAAAGCCTTCTTGACCTGAATCCTCAAAAGATGAAAACCTTAGCCGGTCGGAAATCTGCGACGGCGGCGGCGACGAGTTTCTGTTTCTTAGAGAGAGAAAGAGGTGAAAAAATTTCTTTTTGAGAGTACGGTTGTAAAAACTTTCTTAGAATAATCTTTGAATAATTAGTTAGGGTTTGTCGGTTTAGACAAGACCTTTTATAGGATCAGAAAAGATTAGACTTAATTGAGTCATTTAAGAAAGACACGTGGACCAATCACGTCAGAGTTTATGAATATGACCGTTAAGTCTGGACTTGAAGAATCTTCGGAAAAATCAAAGTAGAATACACGAGATGTAATGGACTACTCGAGTATATGCAGTACTACTCAAGTAGGTAAAAGATGACTACTCGAGTACATGAGAAAAACTACTCGGGAGAAAGAGAGATCATTACTCGAGTACATGGAGTCAACTACTCGAGTAAATAAAATTTCAAGGAATCAGCTACTCGAGTGACAAGAATAATATACTCTATTACTTTAGTACTTACACGAGAGGTGGAGTATATTACTCGACTATAAGAAATACTACTTGAGTATATAAGAATAAACTACTCGAGTATATAAGAAACTACTCGAGACAAAGACTTAGAAAATTTCTGGAACTGGAAAACATGACTACTTGAGTATAGAAGATAAACTACAAGAGACACAAAGAACAACTCGAGTATATAACATGAACTACTCGAGTAATTCACTTAGAGAAATTTTTGGAATGGAATTCTGGATTACTCGAGTAGTAGATGAACTACTCGAGTACATGACTTAGACTACTCGAGTAAGTGAGAACTACACGAGAGTCAGAGTCCAATTACTCGAGACAGAAGATAGAACTACTCGAGTACTATATAGTACTACTCGAGTATTTAACGTAGAAAAATTTTGAGAAGAGAATTCCTGTAAACTCGAGAGAAGAAAGGGAACTACTCGAGTAGTTGATGTAATTACTCGAGATACATGTTATCTACTCGAGTAAGAGTATTTTTACTCGAGTATGAATTCAGTAACTTACTCAAGTAAGTAAAGAACTACTCGAGTACTTTACTTAGGAAATTTTCTTGACTGAATTTTCTTCTTCTAAGGGATGACCAACATCAAGTCTTTTCACATAGTCCTAGAGCTTGAATATGAAGTGTATCCCAATAAAGAGGCTACACATGAGTCAACACTTTGGAACACACAATGAGGGATTACATTGTGTGGTCCTGTGTTTGGTGACCCATTGTAGACTGACATTGGTCTACACTTCCCATAAGAATTCCTGCAAACACATAACTCAAACCATGCATCAAATACAACTTAATTCATCTTAGTTCAAGTGTGACTTCATCAAATCTGGGTTAGTGTGGATACAATACCCAACAATCTCCCTCTATGTGTAGAAGTCAGAACCCTTTACACTAAGGTGAATTATGGACATAAAAAGAATGCTAAGTAATAAAGCAGTGTAAGCAAGCATAAGAACTATGAAAATTTTCTAGATATCTTTTACCAATTTCTCCCCCTTTCTGACTTCAACAGATAGCTTGGAGATGGCATCATCTTTGAAAGTGCCAACTTCTTCACAGATTTTTATCTTAGTTGCTTCAGCTCTTTTGTCCAATTCCATCTTTGAGCCTTGAGCCTTCTTGAAAATCAAGCTTCTTCTAGTCTTCTTTGTTGAGCATCCCAAGTTCTATTTTGAAGAATGAGAACTTGTTCTCTTTTAACGACTTCGTGAAAATGTCTGCAATTTGCCTGTCTATAGGGACATATTGAAGATCTATATCCCCATGCTCCCCATGCTCCCGGATGAAGTGATACCTTAGCTCTATATACTTTGTCCGGCTGTACGAGACTGGGTTGTTGGCTATTGCTATTGCGCTGGAGGAGTCGCAAAACAATGGAATTTTTTCAAACTTCATGTTGTAGTCCTCAAACTGATTCTTTATCCAAAGTAACTGTGCACAGCAACTGCCTGCAGAGATATACTCTGACTCAGCCGTTGAAATTTCTACACAGTCCTTCTTCTTGCTACTCTAGGAGATAAGTCTTCTTCCAAAGAATTGACATGTCCCTGAAGTGCTTTTCCTGTCGTCTTTACTACCTGCAAAATCTGTATCTGAAAAATATATTAGTTCGCTATCATTACTTCTTGGGTATCATAACCCAAGATTTGGTGTACCTTTAAGGTATCTCAAAATCCGCTTTGCAGCAGCGTAGTGAGATTCCTTAGATTTCACCTGAAATCTAGCACAGACACATGTTGAGAACATTATGTCAGATCTACTTGCAGTAAGGTAGAGCAAGGATCCAATAATGCTTCTATACTTGGTTTCATCAAAAGGTTTCCCTTTTTCATCCTTGTCTAGAGACATCGTTGAACCCATTGGAGTCCTCATCGAGGTTGTGTTCTCCATTCCGAATTTCTTAATTAGCTCTTTGGTAAACTTGGTTTGTGAGATGAAAATTCCATCTTCAGACTGTTTCACGTGAAGCCCTAAGAAATACTTCAGCTCACCCATACTGCTCATTTCAAACTTCCCTTGCATAAGTTTTGAAAACTTCTTGCAGAGGTTGTCATCCGTAGAGTCAAAAAAAATGTCATCGTCATAGATTTGCAATAGCAAAATCTTTCCTTTAATTTCCCTAAGAAATAATGTCTTGTCTATCTTTCCCTTTGTGAACTTGTTCTCAAGTAGAAAGCTAGACAGCGTCTCATACCAAGCTCGAGGAGCTTATTTCAGACCATATAACGCTTTATGCAGTAAGTAAACATAATCAGGAAACTTAGAATCAACGAAACCTGGAGGTTGTTACACATACACCTCTTCCTTTATGTCTCCATTAAGGAAGGTAGACTTCACGTCCATCTGGTAGACAGTGAAGCCTTTGAGTGCAGCATATGCTAGGAATAACCTTATTGCCTCCAGCCTTGCCACTGGAGAGTATGTCTGGTCGAAGTCAATTCCTTCTTCTTGATGATAACCTTTTGCGACAAGTCTTGCCTTATTCTTTACAATCGTTCCATCCTCGTTCATCTTGTTCCTGTATACCCATTTTGTCCCAATGACGTTCTTACCTTTGGGTCTTGGAACAAGCTTCCATACTTTGCAGCGCTTGAACTAGTTTAGTTCTTCTTCCATTTCCATTATCCACGATGCGTCTAAGTTTGCTTCCTCAAACTTATTTGGTTCAACCTGCGAGAGAAAAATTAAATATAGATTCTCATTAGTTGTACTTCTACGAGTTCTGACACCATCTCGAGGATCTTCTATGATCTTGTCCATGGGATGATCCTTCAAATGTCCGAGCTCTAGAGTCCTTGCATCTGGATTATCTTCTATCACCGGAGTGACTTATTCATCTTGGATGACTTCTTCATCTTGATCATCAGCCTCTCCAATATGGGTTGGAGTGGTAATCTTGATGAACTTTTCACCTTTGTCTTCGAACGATTCATCCAAGCTAATTTCTTTCAGCTTTGCACCTGCATCTTCAATGAGCACACTAGAGGAGTTACTTTGCAGCAAGCTCGTCTCATCAAATACAACATGTATCGATTCTTCTACCACCAAGGTTTTTCTATTCAAAATCCTATATGCCTTACTATGGGTACTATAACCTACAAAAATACCTTCAAAACTCTTTTGGCTAAACTTAGTAGTATGATACTTGCCATTGTTTAGCACGAAGCATTTACAGCCAAAAATTCTAAAATATGAGACTATTGGTTTCCTGCCCTTCAGAAGTTTGTAAGGTGTCTTATCGTGGTTTTTGTTTATGAGGGCTCCATTTTGCACGTGACATGTAGTGTTGACGGCTTCAGCCAAGAAATATTCCGGAATTGAAGCATCACTCAACATGGTCCTACAGGCCTCTATGAGTGTTTTATTCCTTCTCTCAACTACTCCATTCTGTTGTGGAGTACGAGGAGAGGAAAACTCATGAAAGATACCTAAGCTTTCACAAAATTCTGTCATGGCCCTAGACTTGAACTCTGTTCCATTGTCACTTCTGATTTTGACTATGGAGCAGTTGTACTCGTTCTGAACTTGCCTGACAAAATTAGTAAAGATGTCGAAGGTATCTGACTTGTGTTTCAGAAAGAACACCCATGCAAAGCGCGAGTAATCATCAACAATTACCAACGTATAATCCTTACCTCCCAAACTTCTAATTTATAGTGAACCAAACAATTCCATATGCAGTAGATGAAGACATCTATTAGAATCCTTGCCAATAATGCTTTTAAAGGTAGCCCTTGTTTGCTTGCCTTTTACACATGCATGACAAAGGTCTATCTTTGACGTACTTGACATTTGGGAAAAACGTACTAAGTTCATTGAAAATAATTTATTAATAGTTTTGTAATTAATATGTGCTAGTCTCTTGTGCCATTTGTCACCAAGAGACGCACTATCTTTTGCTAAAAAGTACACTGGTGTCGAAGAATCTATACAAATGAAATTTAAACAGAAAATGTTTCTGCTTCGAGTGCCGGATAGAATCGTTTCCATATTGTCAACAGATTTTATCAAGTACTTATCAGCGTGAAACTCAACTATGTATCCTTTATTGCAGAGTTGGCTTATGCTTATAAGGTTATGTTCCAAACTTTCAACGTAAGCCACATGTGAGAATGATACAATACCATTTGTAATCATATCGTAGCCTTTCGTGATTCCACGGTCTTAACCTCCAAAGATGACCTTCGGTCCATTCACAACTAGAGTAAAGTTCTTAATAAGGCTTCTTATCCCGGTCATATGCCGAGAGCATCCACTGTCCAAATACCAGATTGGTGTTTTGGTGGCCTTTGGACATACCTGCAATCATAATCAGTTTGCCTTAGGAACCCAAATACATTTGGGTCCTTGGTATCAGTTTAGAACACTCCCCCTATGAATATTAGCATTAGGAGTGGTCTTCCTCATATTGCCACATGTGGTGTTGCAGTATTTCTGGGATTAAACCAGCAATCAATGGCAAAGTCACCAATTCTGTCACAACACCAACAGTCAAATCTGTTGTATCTTCTCCTTATGTTCTCTTGCTTGGCCTTTTGGAAATGAGGTCTAGCAGGGGCAGCATTCTTGGAGGAAGAAGCTTCATGATGATGGCAATCACATATTTTCTTCTCCTTCACTGGCTTTTCTATGACAAACTTTGCCTTTGGTGCCTTCTTGAAGTTATGGCCATGATTGAAAGGGTCATAGCTCTGAAGAATGACTTCTTTATAAGGTGCCTTAAAGACACTTTCGCCAAAGTTTCTAGGTCGAGTCCATCCTTGATAATAGGACTTTGGCTCTACATAGGTAGGCCTAGCAAAATGTCTGTAGGATGAGTCAAGATCAAACTCATTTGAAGGAAATATAACCTTCTTGAATGTGTTCTGATCTTGAGGGGCTTTCCCCTTCTAATTGGCTAAGGCCTTTTTGGCGTCCTTATTCTTTTCGTTGAGCCTTATTTCTCCTAGAGGATTTACTAGGAGCTTCTTCATGGCCTAATCCAGCACCCTTGGACTTAGCTGAGAATTCAGCAATGAAAGGAAGAACTGGTTTGGGCTTCGAGAAACTTTCAACTAGTTTCTTTTCAGCATCAAGTTGGGATTCCAGTTCCTTGATGATTTTCTCTTTGAGGTCAAGGTGCCTCAAGAGCCTTGTTATATTCTTCAATAACATTATTGAAGTTCTCTTCGAGCGAGTCAGTCTTTGCGACTTTCTCTCAAAAGATGCTCTCTTCAGCTTTGAGAGACTTTATCTCTTTAGCCTGAGTTTTCACGACTCGGCGACATTTGTCATAAGCCATGATTAACTCCTTATACTGGCCCATGAGTTCTGAGTCATCATCAGAAGAGCTATCCTCACAATCATGTTCAAAAACTTCAGAATCAGAGAGTGGAGTGTGAGAGTTTACCTTCCCAGTGAACTGGGGCTCTTGTTCATTATCAGTTTGAGCCATGAGTCCAAAATAGGCTTCTTCTTCTTCACTCGACTCAGATGAGTCAGAGTCACTAAGAGTCTTGCCATTTTTGGCCATTAATCTCTTCTCTGTCCTCTTCTTATTGTATGAGGACTTCTTTTCCTCTCTTCTACAACCCTCCTTCTTCTTGTGAGGGCAGTCAGCGATAACATGTCCTAGCTTATTGCAACAATAACAAATAATGTCAGTAGAAACATGTTTGTTCTGTTTAGAATTGTACCTATCATGGCTACTTGAGCCTTTTCTTTGTCGATCACCATCGTGTTGTGATCTTATATAGGAGGCATCCTTGCCTTTCCATTGCTTCTTCTTATTCAAGAATTTCTTGAACTATCATGAGAGTAGTGAGAACTCTCCTTCTGATAGTTCAGAGCCTGAGGTGCTTGGCTCTGAGGTTTCTTCTTCACTAACTTCTGGTGCTGGAGTAGGAGAAACAATCTTGGACTTCTTAGAGGTGTCTGCCTTTAGAGCAACAGACTTCTCTTTGAATGCAGACCTGCTCTTCTCTTCTTCAGCCTTTCTAGTGTTGAGTTGAAGCTCATATGACATAAGCTTCCCGAAGAGATTCTGAGGATCTGTCTCGACCAGTTTTCCAAACTCCCTTATAGTACAGACCTTGTTGTCACATTCCTTAGTCAGGGATCTCAAGAACTTATCGTTCAATTCTTCATTAGTGAAGACTCTGCCATAGACCCTTATCCCATTCACTATCTTGAAGAAGTTCTCAAAGGTGTCAGCAATGGTATCCTCGTTTCCTTTTCAAAAAGCCTCATACTTCTGATTAAGAAGGGATCTTCTATCATACCTCACTTCTTTTGTACCTTCCATCTGTAACTAATGACTGCCACATCTCCTTCGCAGACTGGCAGTGAATCAGGTTTTGCAGCATTGAATCATTGACTGCACTTGCTATAATATTTTTTGCCTTTTTGTCCAATGAGACAAGTGCAATCTCATCCTTATCTTGATCCATAAGTTTCTTGGGGACTTTCTTAGTTGGATCTATAGTGGAGATGGTCATGGGAATATAAGGACCTTCTTAAACTATCATGAAGATCCTTGGATCCACAGCTTCTATGAAGAACTTGATTCTCTCTTTCCACATAGGAAAATTATTTTTGGTGCACAAAGGAAGCTTGGCAAAATCTTTTGCCTTGTCCATTTTGGTAGATCTCAAAAGACAACTATTGAAGGATCTGATCAAGGTGTTAATCTTTTAACGATCATCCTCGCTCTGATACCAATTGAAAGTTAATAGTTGCCAACCTAAATCACCTAGATGGGGGGTGAATAGGTGAGTTGTGCGTCTTTTTGCGAAATAAAAAAAATCTCAAACCAATGCACAGATCTATATACCAAACAAACAAACACAGATGAGGCAAGATTTATAGTGGTTCCCCAACCTTGGGTACATCCACTTTCCATCACTGATCTAGCAATATACTAGACTCGGCTACTCCACTATCTCGGATTGGAAATCAATCCTACCCTCGGAACAATGTTCCTACAAACTCGATCCACAAAACGGATCTACACTCGGAAGGAAAAACTTCCTACAATCTCGGAATTGAAAAACTCCTACACTCGGAGAAAACTTCTCCTACAATAATGAAATAAAGTTCTACAGAGATACAAACAGTAATCTTCTTGTTCAGATCTGCAATAGTAAATCAGAAATTCCTTCTTCTAGGAGTGTGGCTTTATCAGAATATTGAAGAAGAATCTCGGCAGGAATGGATCTGAACTTCCTTGTCTTCTCACGATCGATCTAATCAGAAAATACGGAGTTGAGCGAATCTCGATCTGGAAAGCCTTCTTGATCTGAATCCTCAAAAGATGAAAACTCTAACCGGTCGGAAATCTGCGACGGCGGCGGCGGCGAGTTTCCGTTTCTTGGAGAGAGAAAGAGGAGACCGAATTTCTTTTTGAGAGTACGGCTGCAAAAACTTTCTTAGAATAATCTTTGAATAATTAGTTAGGGTTTGTCGGTTTAGATAAGACCTTTTATAGGATCAGAAAAGATTAGACTTAATTGAGTCATTTAAGAAAGACACGTGGACCAATCACGTCAGAGTTTATGAATATGACAGTTAAGTCTGGACTTGAAGAATCTTCGGAAAAATCAAAGTAAAATAAACGAGATGTAGTGGACTACTCGAGTATATGCAACACTACTCGAGTAGGTAGAAGATGACTACTCGAGTACATGAGAAAAACTACTCGGGAGAAAGAGAGATCATTACTCGAGTACATGGAGTCAACTACTCGAGTAAATAAAAATTTAAGGAATCAGCTACTCGAGTAACAAGAATAATATACTCGAGTACTTTAGTACTTACACGAGAGTTGGAGTATATTACTCGAGTATAAGAAATACTACACGAGTATATAAGAATGAACTACTCAAGTATATAAGAAAATACTCCAGACAAAGACTTAGAAAATTTTTGGAATTGGAAAACATGACTACTCGAGTATAGAAGATAAACTACACGAGACACAAAGAACTACTCGAGTATATAACATGAACTACTCGAGTAATTCACTTAGAGAAATTTCTGGAATGTAATTCTGGATTACTCGAGTATAAACACTGGACTACTCGAGTAGTAGATGAACTACTTGAGTACATGACTTAGACTACTCGTGTAAGTGAGAACTACACGAGAGTCAGAGTCCAATTACTCGAGACAGAAGATAGAACTACTCGAGTACTATATAGTAATACTCAAGTATTTAACTTAGAAAACTTTTGAGAAGAGAATTCCTGTAAACTCGAGAGAAGAAAGGGAACTACTCGAGTAGTTGATGTAACTACTTGAGATACATCTTATCTACTCGAGTAAGAGTATTATTACTCGAGTATAAATTCAGTAACTTACTCGAGTAAGTAAAGAACTACTTGATATAGGCCTCTACCGTAGACACAATATGGGCTATGGGAGTAAAGCGGACGCCTCTCTAATTCCATTATTACACTCACACAAGTTTTAACCGCGGCGCATTCGTAAGCGAATTACCACAGTTCACCAACGTATAGTAGCTACACCGCTGAAAGGTCGAACAAACGGCTATTGGCCGATGTTCTCCCAAGCAAAAGGACCCACCCGGTCCGGACAAGCGAGGTTGTACCAAAAGAGGTCTACCCAAAATGCGATCGAAAATGGTAGATCTCTCCCAACAAAATTACGGGGCTCGCCAAACCATTTCAGAAATAATGCGTTTAAGATTGATGCAAATCAAACGGAAAACCACGAAGAATCTAACGATTCAAATCCAACGCAAAAATCTTTCCGACCACTAGACTATCATGAGAGAATCACATGTGAGTGGAGAGGATCGTTACCCAAGTCGGAATAGATGATTCCGACTACCTTTGAAGGATCGCTCTTCCACGGTTCCGCCGGAGTTGCGCCGGATGGAGAGATAGATTGTCCGCCTTGGCCGCTTCACACTGATATCCAGATTCCTCGTCGTAGAAGGAGGCCTTTCTCGGATAAAACTCCAAGTGAAGATGGGCGGCTGGTTTTCTTCAAAGGGGTGCTCGGGTGGTGGAGGTTGGTGGTCGGCCGGCTATGGATAGAGGTGGTTGGGTTGATGATGGTGGAGAGGAGTTGGCGGCTAAGGAAGAGGAAGAAGAGGGGTGGCCGGATTTGGGGAATAAGAGGAAGGGGGGGTGGCGGCTTGGAAGAGGAAGATGAGGGAGAGGAGCTGGCCGAACGCTTTAGAGAGAGAGAGAAAGAGGAGAGTGGCGGCTAGGAGAGGAAGAGAGAGAGAGGGAGATTAGCAAGTAAGGAAAGTTTTAGGATTTTTTTTCATTTCAACTAAGCTTAAACAAAACCATACATGCCTATATATAGGCTTAACACCAAGTCTTGGCTATATGTAGCCCAAATAAAAATAAAACACTCAATGGCTACATGCAGCCCAAATAAAATAACATACTACAAATGTGTAAATAAAGCATGCTAAAAATATGAATGCTCTTAAGCTAATAATAAAATAAGTTCAACTAGTTATTTGTCTTGCGCCGAGGGCGGAGATTGTAGCGCCGCTCCATACGAACACCATGGCGACGCGAGTCCTTTGTTGGAGACGAAGGAGGGCCTTCCATTAGCGTGCCGTCAGCAACAACCTGGGGGTCGTCGTCTCCACCAATCCTCCCCTGCTTGAAAGGACTCATCACCGATGAGTTGTCTTGAAGATACCATCGGAGAAGAACACCATCCAATAGAGCGACCTCCGCTTCCGGGAGCCAAGAGTCATCAGAGGCGGGGCGATCATGTCATCGAATCAAGTAGCGATGCACATCGCCATCTGCAGTGGGAAATACGTCATCCTGGAGAATCCTGTCTGGCAAAAATATTGTCCTGGCAAACCTGGGAAAAGCATTAGGCAGCAAAGGGGGGAAATCTATATCATCAACATTTAGCGTACTTCCGTTAGAGACCGACGGAGAGAGCGATCCCTTACCCCACTCAACCCCATACCCATGAGAATCTGTAGTGGAACTAAACGGACAGGGAGATAATTCTAGTGGCGGAGCAATATATGGCGTTAAATCCGAAACATTAAAAACAGGGGAAATACCCCAATCAGTTGGTAATTCCAAAAGAAATGCATTGTCTCCTAACCTCTTTAAAATCCGAAAAGGTCCCGCCCGCCGATCCACTATCTTTTTTAAGGTGCCCGTAGGCAAACATTCAGGGATGAGATGCACCATGAATAAATCGCCCACTTTCAAGTGAGATACTCTCTTATGTGCGTTGGCATTAACTTGATAAGACACGTATTGAGTGGTAAGCGTTTCATTTATGTGCTTGTGTAGATCATGGATGTGAGAGGCAAAGTCCTGTGCAAATTGACATGACTTAAAAGATGGCGGTAACGGAATCAAGTCAAGTGGCACGGGTGCTTTATAACCGTGCACGATCTCATTCAGGGACAAACTCGTGGACCTATTTTTGGAATTATTTTACGCTAACTGAGCATGAGGCAGGATAAGGTCCCATGTACCCTTGTGGTCTCCCACAAGGCATCGAAGCAAACACCCTAAACTTCTGTTTACAACTTCCATTTGCCCATCCGTCTGCGGATGGTACGCTGAACAGAATAACTAGTAAACTTCACATCCCTATCGGTAACTATAGATTTTGGAACGCCTCAATGACCAACTACCTCTTTAAAATATAATTGTGCAACGTGTGACGCATCGTTGGTTTTATTGCACGCAATAAAATAGGCCATTTTGGAGAAACGATCTACAACAACTATGATAAAGTCATGACGTCTAAATGTGATTGGGAGGACGAGAATGAAGTCCATGCTAACGTCTTCCCAGGGAATTGAAGGAATCAGAAGAGGGGTATAAAGCCCCGCATTAGTTTTATTCCCCTTAGCCAATTGGCACGCTCGACAACTTCCCACGATTTTATTAACCATGGCCTTAAGACCGGGCCAATAGAACTTTTCTTCTACCAACGTGATCGTCTTGTCACGGCCAAAGTGTCCACCTAACCCTCCGATATGCAATTCCCACACTATGAAGTGTCGTAGGGAGGAACAGGGGATGCATAGCTTTGAATGGTTAAATAAATAGCCGTCACGAATGTAAAAAAGAAGTAATGGTTACAGGCAAGTTGTCTTGAGTGGTGAAATAGATATCCTTAAAATCTGGACAGTGGACGTATTCGTCCTTAATCCTATCGAATCCAATCACCTTAACTTCTAGCGTGGATAGTAATAACGAAACACGACTAAGGGCGTCGGCTACGCGGTTAAGAGTTCCCTTAAGGTGTTTGATAATGAAAGTGTACTCCTGAAGATAGGAGACCCATTTGGCATGCCTAGGACTAACCTTAGCGCTTCATGATCGGATAGGATGACAAACCCCTTAGGAAGTAAATAATGCCGCCAATGTTGGAGGCATCTAATGACCGCATAAAACTCCCGATCATAATTGGAATAATTTAATTTCAGACCTGCCAGTTTCTCACTGAAATACCCCACAGGGTGGCCTTCCTGACTCAACACTCCACCAATTCCCACTCCATACGGATCACACGACAACTCGAAAGCTTTGGTAAAATCCGGTAGTCGCAAAAGGGGGGCTTCCGACAGCGCGATTTAATTAATTGGAACGCCGTAGCGGCTGAGTTCGTCCATGTAAATTCACCTTTTTTCATGCACTCGGTAATGGGGGCCATAATACTACTAAAATCCTTAATAAATCGCCGATAGAATGTAGCGAGCCCGTGAAAACTCCTAACATCACGAATGTTGGCGGGCTCGGGCCAATCTCTAATGGCTTGCACCTTCTTGGGGTCTACGTGGATCCCCTTCGAACTCACAATATAACCGAGGAACTCAACCGATGACACATGGAAGGTACACTTCTTAATATTCACGAATAATTTTTCCGATCTCAGCATGGTAAGGATGATTTTTAAATGTGACTCGTGATCGATCGTGGAGGTGCTAAAAACCAAAATGTCGTCAAAACATACCACGATGAATTTTCACATATAGGGTTGGAAGACGTGGGTCATCATCCTCGAAAACATGCTCGGTGAATTGGAAAGCCCAAACGGCATAACTAACCACTCGTAGAGCCCTTCCTTAGACTTAAATGCGGTTTTCCACTCGTCACCTTCCCTAATTCGGATCTGATGGTAGCCGCTCCTAAGGTCCAATTTCGAGAAGATCGTGGCACCGGCTAACATGTACAATAAATTGTCCAGGCGAGGGATGGGAAATCGGTACTTAATAGAGATTTTATTAATGGCTCTACTATCCACACACATCCTCCAAGAGCCATCCTTCTTGGGGACAAGTAAGGCGGGTACGACACACGGGCTCATGCTGTGGCGGATAAAACCTTTTTGCAATAAATCCGAAATCTGGGTTTGTAACTCTAAGTGTGCGGGAGGGTTTAGCCGATAATGTGGGAGGTTGCTCAATGAGGAGCCCGGAATGAAATCAATGGCATGTTGGATATCCCGCAATGGAGGTAACTCAGATGGTAACTCGTCCGGGTACATGTCCACAAACTCTTCTAAGAGTTTTCTCAGCGTCGGCGACAAATTCTCAAAAGTTGCTGCATCTTCCTTAACTTGTAGACACACTAATGCATAGAGGACACCGTCTAAAAAGGTAGTACGCTTCAATTATTTCTTCCTTATTAGACTCAACATTTTCTTCTCGACCGGGACGACTGTATCCATGGAGGGGGCCGAAGGATCCTTTGGCGGAGCGGGTTTAAAGATAATGGTTCTTCCATTAAATTTAAACTCATAAGTATTGGCCCGACCAAAGTGGGTGACGTCATGATCATACAACCAAGGGCGACCCAACAAGACGTGACAAGTATCTATAGGGATGACGTCACACCAAATCTGCTCAGAATAAGCTTTGATGGTAAGGGGTACAAAGCATCGCTTCGACACCGGGAGGGATGACTTGTTTACACATGCCACCTTATAAGGGTGAGGATGCGGCTCGGTAGCAAGAGACATACGTCTCACTGTGGCTTCAGAAATAACGTTCATGCAACTACCGCTATCGATGATCAACCTACACCATTTTTCACCACTCTTAAAATTCAATGTGAAAATGTTCGTCCTATTCCAATAGTCTAACGCTCGAGGGGTCGCCAGAATACACCTCAACCATCATATGGGAGTCATCCTCCATATCACTAGGCACTCCGTCCGACTCGCTCTCTTCTCCCACCTCGTAAGTAAGGTCGTCTGACCCACCAGTGGAATGTAATAGGGCTAATGGTTTGGGTTTAGTAGGACAATCACTAGAATAGTGCCATTAGATCCCGCAAGCGTAACAGGTGACATTCGTTTTGTTGACCCTACGCACTTGGACTCTCTCACCAGAGGGGTTTCTATTATTCCTAGCCATTACGACTATGGAGGTCGAGTCGGGGGACTGATACTTTCATCTAGCCTTATAGGTGGAGGTTGGAGGCGGTCCTAAAATTGACTTGCCCTTTTGGAACGAGCGAGACTTACCTTTAAGCACATTGTGCTTCTCAATATCTAAGGCAACATTGAATGTGACGTGCAAGTCGGTGTGACCATAACGCAGAAGCTTTTGAAAGGGGAAACTAGATCTGATATACTCTAGAGGGGGGGTGAATAGAGTATATGGTGCTTTTTAAAACACAAAGAAAACTTTTGCAAAGCTTTACAACAATTGTTGTAATGAGTGTAAGCAGAGAAGCAGAAATAAAACTAAGCTATGCAGAAATTAAGCACAAGAAAATCTAGGCCAGAAACAAAAAGAAAACATGCAGAACCAGATGACACAAGGAAATATAGTGGTTCCCCAACTTGGGTACATCCACTCTTCTACCACCCTAGGTAGGAATCCACTGCAGGATGAGTTGATCAGGTGTCCTGGGCACCAATGAGCTTTTGATAAGGTGCTCAAAAACCAAATCAGATTTTTTGATCAGGTGTCTTGCCACCAATGAGCTTTTGACAAGGTGCTCAAAAACCAGATTCAAACTTTTGAAGGGAGTTTGAAAAACCCTTTACAGAATGGGGGTGAGAGAGCGATGGCAGTATTCTCTTTCTCAAGCAACTGAGAAGACTATGTGGATTCAGTGATGTTGCCAAAGCTCCCCCTGAGTCCTTGAAATCTTCAGGAAGATGAGCTTTGCTGAGGGTGATAGGCCTTCAAAGATAGATCTCCAGCAAAAGATGATTTCAGCAAGCTGAAATGTTGATTGTCTGGAGTCTTGAAATGATGTTGGCCTGGAACACTTTGAAAGCTGAAGAGATCTGAAGAATGTTTGAAAGCTTGATCTCTTCTTGATGAGTGTTCTTCTGAATTCTTGTTGACAGAATATTTTTCAGAGTCTCTGTGTATTGAGAGGTGTCCTATTCTTGTCAATCTACTTCTTTTGTTCTTGTCTATTCTCTGTCTTTATTCAAAAACATTCTCTTTTATTCTCTGCGTCTGAATAGGATATTACTCTGTCAAAGATAGTCGTTGGTCTGTATTGATTACAGCCTTAATTGCATAATATGTTCTGAAGGAAAGTCCACTGATTTGTTCCTTGAAAAATCCCTTGAAACTTGCTCCAGAAGTAAATGAAAAATGGCTGGCAGATCTTCTGAATTAAATGCAGAATAACTTCTATCTGATTTGAATTTGAATTCTGAAAGATAACTGAAATCGTCGAACTGAGCTCTGCTATCGTCGAGCTGAGCTCAGCGAATTGGAAAAAGCAAGCAGCAAAGAAATCGTCGATCTGAGCTCAAAGATCATCGAACTGAGCTCAGAGATAAGGATCCAGTGCAGAGTCAAAATCGTCGACCTGAGCTCAGCGATCGTCGAATGGAGTTCGACGATATTGAGAAGTTTGAGCTCAGCGATCGTCGAATGGAGCTCGACGATCTGTCAATAGTTGAGCTAGACGATCGTCGACCGGAGTTCGACGAAACGTCGTGCTGAGCTCGACGATTTGGACTTAGTCTCCAGAAAAACTTGGGTCTTCAGGGCAGCTTCCAATCCTAGCCTTCTAACCCTTAGACTCAATTCTAATTGACCTATAATCTATACAGAAGGTCAAAACAAAAATTCCTAGAGACATAGTGATCCTGACCCAAATTAGTAATAGGGTGTTCCAACAATCTCCCCCTATTTGGGTTAGGAAAACTATTTACAGACATAGGAAAAACAAACAACATCATACAGTCAAAAAAACATAAAGACAGCAGTAGCTAGACATCACAGAACCATCACAGGGATATATATAAACATGATATCCAGAAGGCAGTCAGAAAAACCAAGAGTTATCACCTTACAGAGTTATTCCTTTTCTTTGCCTTTTACCATTTTAATTTCCCTGTTAGGATTTAATGCTTCCTTGTTGGATCTTGTATCATCAGCTGCTCCCAGATATGTTTGCTTAGAAGTCCTTGGAACCACTGCAGCAGGATGCAACTCCATGTACCTGTCTGCATCAAAAAATTTGCTGGAAGCATATCTTTCCAGTTCTTTCTGTCTTTGTTCTGACATTGTGGAGATGTTGGAAGTGTCTAGGCCTTTCTCTTTGGCTTTCTTGATTTGATCTAAAGCAGCCAGCTCTTTCATTCTAGCAGTCCAAGCCATAGGATTCTTCTCAGGGTCCTCAAATGGAACAGGTGGCTCATACCTGTTGGAAGTATTATCTTGAGGAGTCCTGGCAGTCACAGTATCTTTGAGCTTATAGGGGAAAGGACCAGAAGATGTATCAGAAGAGACATGTCCTCCCCTAGAGTAAGGGTGCTGCCTGGAATGCCCTTTGGAGTAAACCTGAGTCTCTCTTTGGTTTCCCCTATATCCTCCCCTTCTAGAGTAAGAGCCCCTAGACTGGCTTTCCCTTTGATAAGTTCTAGCATGAGGTTGGTAGGGAGCCTGGCTTCTAGCAGGGCCTGAACTTGCAGAGCTGCCACCTGCACCTGCATCAGGTGGAGGTGGTGGAGGAGGATGAGGGTGCTTGAACTGAGTGGGACCTTTTTCATACTTCCTCTTCTTTTTCATAGCCTTTAACTGGTTCTTAGAGAATTGCATCCAATGCTCAGAGATTGGGCAATTGTGCAGAATATAGTAGGGAACATCATTGTCATCTCTGACTTTGGCAGGAGGAACTCTCTTCAAGGCCTTACTTCTTGCTTTCCTTTTCTTTGCAATGGTGGCAGATGAATCATCAGAAGCAGTGTTATAATCCTCAGATTCAGAACTCTGTGCATCATATAAAGCATCAATCTTTTTCATCAGATCTTCTTTTAGCTGAACAGCAGCTGATGGGGCAGAAGCAGAAGGGGCAGCAGATATAACAATAGGTGCAACAGCATATGGAGCAACAGAAACAACTTCAGAAACAGCACTAGTAATTTCAGGAGAGATAGCAGCAGCAGATAAAACAACAGGTACAGGAGCACTAGCAGAAACAGTGATTACTTCAGGAATGAGGGCAGCAGCAGCTTCAGAAACAACAACTTCAGCAGGCTCAAAATCAACAGCCTCTGTCATCAAAAAATCCTGGGGAATGGGCTCATCAGCAGCAGTTGGAACAATGTCTTCTTCAGCAGCAAGAATAATTTCAGAGGCAGATACAACCTTGTCTTCAGCAGCAGCAGCAGCAGTAACATCATCAGAAGCAGCAGTTACTGAATGAATGAAAGCAGAAATTATACTGGGGTCACAGCATGAGAAGGGCACCAGAGCCTTGGACAGATCTTCTGAGGACTGGACAGCAGAGGGCTCTGGGAGGCAGCAGTAGCATACAGTATCAAATGTAGATAGCAAAGACCTTAGGTCTATTGCTAGGACTAGAGTAGCAGAGGCAACAGTTGCAGGAGCAGCAGCAGTAGCAGAAGCAGACACAGAAACAGCATCAGTAGCAGCAGAAGCAGCAGCAACAGCAGCATGAAGGCTGGCTTCATAGGGCATCTCCCCCTGCCTGGATGCAGATACCTCTAGATCAAGGCAACCTGCTAGGGGTGCTGCTTGAGGAGTAAGGAAGGTGGAAAGCCTGGCAGAGAGAGCTGCCACTGACTGTTGTAGAGGAGCTAAAGAGGCCTCCATGAGAAGAGAGAGCCTGGGTGCAAGGAGCTCATACAACTGGTCAGCCAAGGCTGGCAGATCTACATGCTCAATGGCAGGAGCAGAGGTAGAGGGAATTGGGATGGCTAAGGATGCTGGAGGAGGAGGGCTGAAGGGTGGAATGAATGGCTCAGGAGAGGGGATGGTGGAGATGGAGGATAATGGGATGGAGATGGATGGAGTGAATGTGGGTTGGGCAATAATGTGGTGGAGAAGGTCTTGGAAAGAGGTGGAAGAGGATGGTAAATCTGGAGGAGAGGAGGGGGAATCATCCATGTAGGATTCATCCAGAAGTGTGAAGGATGGAAGGGATGGGGATGAGGTGACATCTGGTGGGGGATAAGAGAATAGGGGATGGAAGTGGTCTGCTGGTGGAGATGAGATGGTTGCTGGAGATGGAATAGAGATTGGAGATGGGCTGGAAATTGTAATGGGGGATGAGGCTGGAGTGGTGGATGGAGCTGGAGGTAGGGTTGAGCTTGGAGGAGGAGGAGAAGCAGCACTAGCAGCAGGCAGGTCTTCTGCAGGGGCAGAGACCTGGGGTGGAGTGACTCTTAGAGTCCTGGTGCCTGAAGGAGCAGATGGAGAGGGCCTACTGGGCTTGATGATTTGCCTGTCCCATTTCCCAAATAGGGCACAGGTGAGTCTCTTGGAGGCATTGATGTGCACTCCAGAGGAGACTAGCAGAGCAGGGCACTTAGCCTGGAGGAAGACTCCCAGAATTCACAAATGTTTTGTTTATCTTTTTCTTCAGCAGATCAAAAAAGACTTCTCCCCAGTTCAGGCTTTTCCTATCCACCAGAGCTCCCATGAGGCAGAGCTGATATCTGGAGATGGTGTCATGGGCAGAATGTTTGGCCAACAGAACCTTGCCTACAACATCTGCCAGAAACCTGTATTCCACTGACAGGTTCCTCTTAAACAGCTTGTTAGGGTTCCCCTCAGGATGACCCATCCTGGCAAGTATATCAGTAAACTCTTCTCCAGAAAGTTCAGCAGAGTCTTCACCATTCCTTAAACCAAAAACCTCTGTGAGAACTGTTGGGGTCAGAGGTACCTGGGTGCCACCAATAGAGCCAACAATGGTGTTGTTGTCAAGATTGTGGGCAGTATATACCCATTCTTTGATTTCATCAGAGGCAAGTTTGATTCTGGTTGTCATGAGGGCAGATAGTTGCTGATCTTTGAATAAATTGAGGATGTCCTGAAAGACTTGATCAGTTGTGTTGAAGGAGTCTAGATCAATATCAAAACCTGCATCAAATTTCATGGCGGCGAGTACAGCAACTGAGACGGCCATTGTACCTGCAAAAATCAACAGACAAAACGACCAAGTGTAGAACTGTTTGGAGGGAAGAAGATTTTGCAGAGAAATTGAAAGCGCAAGAGAGAACGACGGCGAAAAATGAGTTTTATATTAGGGTTCGACGCAGAAATGGAAAGATCGTTGAACTCAGTTCGACGATCGAGGCTTCTAAAGGAATCTGAAGAGACTCCAAAATCGTCGATCTCCGTTCGACGATCTGGAAAGGCGTCGAGCTCCGTTCGACGATCGTTCAGTGAACAAAATCGTCGAGCGCCGTTCGACGATCGTTGACCAGAAGAGATAGTCTATACTATCAAAGGAGCGCTGAACTCAGTTCGACGATTCAGGAAATCGGCGAACTCCGTTCGACGATTTTTGGGAAAATCGTCGAGCGCAGTTTAGAGATCAGAGAAATTTAGTCACTAAGGAAAATCAGAAATTTTGCCTAGTCTTGGTCAATTTTTAGCTTTCAAAATCTTGGATATTATTTAAGACTTCCTCCATCTAACATTCCTAACTGATTTAGGAAGAAAGTATGTTTCTTTTCATCCAAAGGCTTGGTGAAAATATCTCCCCTTTGTAAATCAGTTGGGATATATTGCAGTTCAATTTTGTTCTTTTCAACATTATCCCTTAAGAAATGATGCCTAATCTCTATATGTTTTGTCCTACTATGGAGGACTGGATTTTGAGCTATGGAGATAGCACTTGTATTGTCACAAAAGATTTTTGACTTTTCTAAGTTGTAACCATAGTCTAGGAGTTGGTTTTGAATCCACAGTATTTGTGAACAACAACTGCCTGCAGCCATATATTCAGCTTCAGCAGTTGAAGTTGACACAGATGTTTGTTTCTTGCAAAACCAAGAGACAAGTCTATCACCAAGGAACTGACAAGTTCCACTGGTGCTTTTCCTGTCAATTCTGCATCCAGCATAATCAGCATCAGAGAATCCAGTTAACTCAAATGCTGAATCTTTTGGATACCAGAGACCTAGATTTGGACAACTTTTAACATACCTAAGAATCCTCTTTACTAATGTGAGATGTGACTCTCTAGGGCTAACTTGGAATCTAGCACATATACATGTAGCAAACATTATATCTGGTCTACTGGCTGTAAGATACAGTAAAGAGCCAATCATTGCCCTATATGTTGTCTGATCAACAGGTTTCCCATGTTCATCAGCATCCAATACAGCATTGGTAGGCATGGGTGTTTTCATACAAGATGCCTCAGACATGCCAAATTTCTTAACCAGCTCATTAGCATATTTGGTTTGAGAAATAAAGATGCCTTCAGCATGTTGTTTGACTTGCAATCCTAGGAAGAAGGATAGCTCACCCATGCTACTCATCTCAAATTTAGAATGCATTAGGTTAGAAAACCTTCTGCACAATTTTGAGTCAGTAGACCCAAAGATGATATCGTCTACATAAATTTGTACTAGTAGGGTATGGGACTTATGGGTTCTAATAAAAAGAGTTTGGTCTACTCTACCCCTTATAAAACCATTTTCCAAGAGAAAGCATGCTAGGGTCTCATAACATGCTCTAGGAGCTTGCTTGAGACCATATAATGCTTTATTTAATCTAAAAACAAAATCAGGATGAGTTGGAGAGATAAAACCTGGAGGTTGTCTGACATAGACTTCCTCTTTGATGTCTCCATTCAAGAAGGCACTCTTGACATCCATTTGATAAACCTTGAAACCTTTGTGAGCTGCATAAGCTAGAAAAATTCTGATGGCTTCCAATCTTGCAACAGGTGCAAAGGTCTGGTCGTAGTCAATTCCTTCTTCTTGAGAATATCCTTGGGCAACTAGCCTTGCCTTGTTACTTATTATTACTCCTTGATCATCCAGTTTGTTTCTAAATACCCATTTTGTTCCAACAATGGAATGATCCTTAGGCTTTGGCACTAGTTCCCATACTTTGTTCCTCTCAAATTGATGCAACTCCTCTTGCATGGCAATGATCCAGTGTGGATCTTGCTCTGCATCTTGAATGGACTGAGGTTCAATTTGAGAAAGGAAGCAGGTGTGCAACAGGTTTTGGTTGACCTGATTTCTGGTTTGCACACCAGCTGAGATTTCTCCAATTATTTGGGTAATTGGATGGTCTCTTGATGTTACTAAATCAACAGGGGGTGTTGATTGTTCACCAACCTGTGTTGTTGTTTCCTCTTATGGTACAACAACTGGCTCTTCAGGTTGTGCTTCAATATGTTGAGCATTGCTTTCATCTTCACTGCTTTCATCTTCTTGACCAACCTGTAGCTTGTTCATATCTTCAACTAGAGAGTGTTCCTGCACAGGTTCTATGGTAGAAGAAATCTTCTCCTTGAAAGACATGTTAGTTTCATCAAAAGAAACATGAACAGATTCCTCAATTTTCAATGATGATTTATTATATACCCTATAGGCCTTGCTGATCATGGAGTATCCCAGAAACACTCCTTCATCAGCTTTGGCTTGAAATTTTGCTAAATGTTTCTTATCATTATTGTGAATATAGTAAATGCAACCAAAAATTTTGAAATAGTCAACTTTAGGTTTCTTCCCTTTGAGTAATTCATAGGGAGTCTTTCCCTTCAGTTTATGTATCAGACTTCTGTTCAGCACATAGTTGGAGGTGTTCACTGCCTCTGCCCAGAAGGATAGAGGTAGATGAGCATCTGACAACAATGTAGTGGCAGATTCAATAAGGGTTCTATTTTTCCTTTCAGCTACCCCATTTTGTTGAGGAGTTCTAGGAGCTGAGAAAGTATGCCTGATCCCTTCACTCTGACAGAACTCTTGCATAAGAAGAGAATCAAACTCTGTCCCATGATCACTTCTGATCAGGGCAATGTGAGTATTGAACTCAATCTTTATACATTTGAGAAACTCTGTCAGACACTTAAAGTTATCAGACTTCTTCCTTAGAAAGAACACCCAAGTGAATCTAGAGAAGTCATCTACAATCACTAAAGTGTAGGATTTCCCTCCTAGGCTTTGTACTGTGATGGGTCCAAATAGATCCATGTGTAACAGATATAGTATCCTAGGTGAATCACTCTTATTAAGTGACTTAAAACTGTTCTTAGTTTGCTTGCCTAATTGACAAGCCTTGCAGAGTCCTTCCTTCTTGTAGGGGCCAGAAGGTAGTCCTCTAACAAGGTTGTCCTTGGAGAGCCTAGCAATAGTTCTAAGGTTTAGGTGTCCTAATCTCTTATGCCATAAAACATTTGGTCTACAAACTGAATTGAATAAACAGATATCTATAGAAGTTGAAAGAAAATCTACTAGGTAGATGTTACCTTTCCTTTTACCTGTCAACACAGTTGTGTTGTCTTCTGACTTGATTTTGCATAGGGTTTTGCTGAAGGTCACCTGGTAGCCTTCATCACATAGCTGACTGATGCTGATTAGGTTGTGCTTCAGTCCTTCTACATATGCTACTTTCTTGAAGGTTACAGAACCAATCTGGACTTCTCCATATCCTTTAGTCTGTCCAAAGTTGGAATCACCAAAGATAACTTTGGGTCCAAGCTTGGCTCTAAAGGAACTGAGGTTGTCCTTGTTCCCTGTCATGTGCTTAGAGCACCCACTATCCAAATACCATTGCTGGTTAGATGTTGGATAGGTCTTTACCTGCACATAAAATAATTCACTTGTTTTTGACCCAGTTTACCTTGGGCCTAGGTTAATAACCTTTAAATTCAGAAATGAAAGACATCCCTGGCTGACTCTTATATCCTTCAGGATGATATCTCCTTGGAGGTATAATCCATTCAGTATAAGGGTTAAATGTTTGGGATGAAGAACCCTTAGGATACAATTTTGACTTACCCTTGAAAAAATTTCCAGAGCTCTGACCTCTGTTCGACGATCTTGGAGCTGCGTTCGACGATCGTGGGTCCGATCATCGAGCTCCGTTCGACGGTCGACTATGGCTGAGGTCAGGTATATGGGATCGTCGAGCAGCGTTCGACGATCTTGGCTGAGATCGTCGATCAGCGTTCGACGATTTGTCCTGAGATCGTCGAGCTGCGTTCGGCGATCGTCGATCTTCATTCGGCGATCGTCGATCTCCGTTCGACGATTTGTGCTGGACTTTATTTTTCTGAGGCAGATCAGAATTTTTCCTGGCAACCTCTACAACTCCCTTTCCCTTGTCAGAAATGAACTTGATAGGAGTTGTTAGAACAATAGGTTGGCTAGATGAGGCACCCAAGCCCAGTGTACTGTTGAATCTTGAGTTCACTGTGCTTGTGATGTCCATCAGCTTGATGCTTCTCCCATTGAGAGATTCTTCAAGCTTCTTGGCCTCAGAGAGCTCACTCTTCAGTGAAGCTATCTGTTCCCTATAGTTCTCCAACTCCTGAGAGAGTTTGAGGTTTTCTGATTTTAAAGCATTTTGTTCAGATAATTGATTTCTGAGAGAGATGATCTCTTTCTCAGACTTGAGCAGGTCTAAACATAGTGCTTTAAATTCAAGTTTGAAATCTTCTGAAGTGAAATCAAAAGAGCTGATTACCTGATCTTCTTCAGGTTGTGTCTCTGAGTCTGACTCTGACTCCTCTTCCTCTGAGTTGTGTTGTGAGGCATTGATTGCCATCAAGCAGAACTCCTTTTCCTCTGCATCATCCTCATCATCACTTGAGCTGGAAGAGGCTTCTGACTCCTCTTCAGTATCACTCCAGGATTCAGCAACAAATCCTTTCCTTGTGTGCTTATTTTTGCTGGAGGAAGGTTTGCTATTTCCATTCCTTTTGGAGTCCCTCTCCTTTCTTCTTTCTTTTCTGTCTCTTCTGTCCTTGTTCTTATTCTCGGGACAGTCAGGAACTATGTGCCCTGGTTTCCTGCAACCAAAGCAAATGATGTCTTTGTTATTGCCAATGGACTTGTCATACCTTGGCTTGTCTTGCTCCTTGTATGATCTTCTTCTGAAGTCCTTTCTGGCCATCTTGTAGAATCTTTTGGCCAACAGGCTGAGAAGTTCATCATTGCCTGTACCTTTTTCTTCAGGCAGATCCTCAGCTGCCTTAAATGCTATAGTCTTCTCTTTTCTTGTGGCTGGTGAAGCAGCCTTCTGTTCTTCCTCTCTGTTCTTGATGAGTAGCTCATAAGATTTGAGCTTACCCAACAAATCTTCAGTTGTGATCTCATTCAGACTTCTGGCATCTTTAATTGGCCAGATTCTTGAATCCCAAGTGCTGGGGAAGCACATTAGGATCTTGTCATTAAGTTCTGTTAGTGAGATCTCTTTGTCTAATGTCCTCAGTTCACTGACAATTAGACTCAGTCTGTTGTACATGTCTCCCACTGTCTCAGTTTCTCCCTTCTTGAAGTTCTCATATTGGGAGATGAGATGAGATCTTCTGTCCTTTCTCTCATCAGCTGAGCCAGAGACAATTTCTGAAAGCCTGTCCCAAATCTCCTTGGCTGAATTGCATTCAGCTACCTTTTGAAAAATGTCATCTGACATTGTCTGAGCTAGAATGTTCATTGCCTTGGCATCAGCTACCTTCCACCTTTTGATGTCAGCATCTGTTCCTGATGGAGGTGGAACAGCATTTGTGCTTGTACTTTCTGGGGGTCTGGGACACACTGTCAAAACAGAATTAAAAATGTCCTCGTCAATAGAATTCATGTAGAGTTTAATCCTTGCTTTCCAAAGTGCAAACTTTGACAGATTGCACACTGGAGGTCTGGTGCTTGCATAATCTTTGTTTTGGGCCATGACTTGTGCAAACTAAATTTAATAATAAAATATAAAAAGAAGGATCTAGTTTGGGATCTTTGGGGTTCAGGTGTTAGCCTGTACAACCAAACAGATATGGTATGTTTAACCAACCTGGCTCTGATACCAATTGAAAGGGGAAACTAGATCTGATATACTCTAGAGGGGGGGTGAATAGAGTATATGGTGCTTTTTAAAACACAAAGAAAACTTTTGCAAAGCTTTACAACAATTGTTGTAATGAGTGTAAGCAAAGAAGCAGAAATAAAACTAAGCTATGCAGAAATTAAGCACAAGAAAATCTAGGCCAGAAACAAAAAGAAAACATGCAGAACCAGATGACACAAGGAAATATAGTGGTTCCCCAACTTGGGTACATCTACTCTTCTACCACCCTAGGTAGGAATCCACTGCAGGATGAGTTGATCAGGTGTCCTGGGCACCAATGAGCTTTTGATAAGGTGCTCAAAAACCAAATCAGATTTTTTGATCAGGTGTCTTGCCACCAATGAGCTTTTGACAAGGTGCTCAAAAACCAGATTCAAACTTTTGAAGGGAGTTTGAAAAACCCTTTACAGAATGGGGGTGAGAGAGTGATGGCAGTCTTCTCTTTCTCAAGCAACTTTGAAGACTATGTGGATTCAGTGATGTTGCCAAAGCTCCCCCTGAGTCCTTGAAATCTTCAGGAAGATGAGCTTTGCTGAGGGTGATAGGCCTTCAAAGATAGATCTCCAGCAAAAGATGATTTCAGCAAGCTGAAATGTTGATTGTCTGGAGTCTTGAAATGATGTTGGCCTGGAACACTTTGAAAGCTGAAGAGATCTGAAGAATGTTTGAAAGCTTGATCTCTTCTTGATGAGTGTTTTTCTGAATTCTTGTTGACAGAATATTTTTCAGAGTCTCTGTGTATTGAGAGGTGTCCTATTCTTGTCAATCTACTTCTTTTGTTCTTGTCTATTCTCTGTCTTTATTCAAAAACATTCTCTTTTATTCTCTGTGTCTGAATAGGATATTACTCTGTCAAAGATAGTCGTTGGTCTGCATTGATTACAGCCTTAATTGCATAATATGTTCTGAAGGAAAGTCCACTGATTTGTTCCTTGAAAAATCCCTTGAAACTTGCTCCAGAAGTAAATGAAAAATGGCTGGCAGATCTTCTGAATTAAATGCAGAATAACTTCTATCTGATTTGAATTTGAATTCTGAAAGATAACTGAAATCGTCGAACTGAGCTCTGCTATCGTCGAGCTGAGCTCAGCGAATTGGAAAAAGCAAGCAGCAAAGAAATCGTCGATCTGAGCTCAAAGATCGTCGAACTGAGCTCAGAGATAAGGATCCAGTGCAGAGTCAAAATCGTCGACCTGAGCTCAGCGATCGTCGAATGGAGTTCGACGATATTGAGAAGTTTGAGCTCAGCGATCGTCGAATGGAGCTCGACGATCTGTCAATAGTTGAGCTAGACGATCGTCGACCGGAGTTCGACGAAACGTCGTGCTGAGCTCGACGATTTGGACTTAGTCTCCAGAAAAACTTGGGTCTTCAGGGCAGCTTCCAATCCTAGCCTTCTAACCCTTAGACTCAATTCTAATTGACCTATAATCTATACAGAAGGTCAAAACAAAAATTCCTAGAGACATAGTGATCCTGACCCAAATTAGTAATAGGGTGTTCCAACAGCTTTCCTTGGATGTCGGGGTTTAGTCCCTTACGGAACCTGGAGAGGGTGACCTCGGGCATCTCTTTCACGTCACACCTAACCATCATGTCCTTCAGCAGACTCATATACTCAGACACCGACCTAGTCCCTTGCTTAAGGGTAGCTAAATCATCAAACATCTGTGTTCAATGGTACATAGGGACGCACTGCTCTGTCAGCCTAGCCTTCATGTCATCCCAGCCTATGGGCAACGCACCGTTCTCGACTCTCAAACGCTGCTCCTCATTCAGCCAAAATATTTTAGCACGCCCTAGCAAATTCATCCTCGCTACTCGCACCCTATCCGTGTCGTTCAGAGTATACCACTCGAAATAGCATTTGATCTCCATGATCCAGTCCTAGAAGACTTGGGGATCCCGCAATCCATCGTAGGATGGTGGCTTGACTCAGACAGCCTGAGTAAGATCAAACTCGTAAGGTGCTCGAGGAGTGTGCTCATTAGGAGGGTGGGGGTAAGGATTGTGAGGTTCTCCCACCCGCTGGTGAGCGGGTTGATTACGGGGTGCCCCTTATGGTAATCCCATTCCGTGAAGTGCCTCACTAAGGTGCTCGAGGAGTGTGCTCATTAGGAGGGTGGGGGTAAGGATTGTGAGGTTCTCCCACCCGCAGAGCTGTTTTATATGTGTTTGGGACAGCTCACTGTGAAGAGCTTTTCAATCCGCCAGAGCTATTTTGCAGCTTTTCAGAAATCTCCCTCCCCCCAGCTTCTGCTCTTGCAAAATAGCTTTCTCTCTCACAGGTTTTGGAAATCTAATGGTTTCTTCAGATGGAACATGCTTAGAGGTCGGACGGCCTTCCTCCGGTGATTCCGAGCCCCTGACGGCCTTCCTCCGGCGATTCCGAGCCCCCGACGTCCTTCCTCGGGCGATTCCGAGCGCACTTCTGCACAGAATACCCAAACACTCTGCAGCTTTTCAAAACTGCTCCCCAGAAATCTATTTTAAAACAGCTCTATCCGGACAGCAGCTTTTCAATCCGCCAGAACTGTCCCAAACAGAGCCTAATAGCCGTCAACTGCTCCGTGAAATCCTGATGGAGTTCCTCAATCTCAGTGAGGGCACGACCTGTAACACCCCGAAGTTAATTGGGTCATTTTGGGTCATTTTGGGTTCAGGCATGGGTGACACGGCCTGGGACACGGGCGTGTCCCAGGGCGTGTCATTCCTGGGTTGTGTTGAGTCGTGAGGTCGACGAATTTTGCTCGACGATCGTCGAGTGTCGAGTGTCGAGTGAGGACACGGCCTGTGACACGGGCGTGTCACAGGGCGTGTCAGTGGTCGTCGAACTCAGCTCGACGTTTTGAGCTAGGGTGTGTTTGCGGGACACGGGTGTGTCCAGGTGCACACGGCCTGGAACATGGGCATGTGCCATGGCCGTGTGAGTCTCGGGTGTTTTTGCGGGTGTGCAGCTTGATGCACACGGCCTCAGACACGGGCGTGTCTGAGGGCATGTCGTGGACATGGCACGTGACACGGGTGTGTCAGACCGCCGTGTTTTGGCTGGACTGAGTCGATTAACTTCCGCTTAGGGGGACACGGCCTGTGACGCGGGCGTATCATAGGGCATGTCAGGCCGTGTTCAGGCTTTTCTAGCCAAATCTGAGCCGTTTGTTTCCCTTTTCCTGGATCCAGTGGTTGGGCTCTGTCCAGGTGTTCTGAAGGCCGAGAAAAAGGGGATATAACCCTTCTTTTCATCTTCTTCTTCTTCTTCATCTTATTCCAAGAGAGGGAGGAAGAAAGGCCTAAGGAAAGAGGGAAGGGAGGAGACTACCAGCTGCTGGAGGAGCTACGGAGTGCGGAGCGAAGATCCGAGAGCGGATTCGTGAAGGCAGAGCCGAGGCGGTGATTTCCATCCGGCTACTTCATGGCACCAAAGCGATATTCAAGGGTAACGATCTCCTTCTTGGACATCGCAGTCCTTCCTTTATGCATGTGCTTGGAATCCTCCACCAAGAGATGGATTTGCGGAAGTGATTCCTTTGGTGAGTCTGCATCTAGAGCCGGAATTATGGAGTACGGCATAGGCATGTTGTGTGAAGCCCATCTAGACCGGTAGTCTGGATTGGTGATGGTCATGGGTAAACTGGAGAAGACTCCGTGGATTTGATGAGGTGCAAATGGATTTCTGTTGTGATGAATGTATGAATGTGATGATGAATGTGAGAAGGCTTTGATGAAGCTCCTGGTTATGATATGATCAATTTGTAGCACGCCTGGGGAGCGCGAGATAAACCCGGCCTGTTACACCACTAGGGTGGGTTGATCTAGTTAGGTAGGGATCGATTGGTGGCAATTCCTGGGGAGCCGAGATAAACCCGGCTTGCTGCACCACATGGGTGAGTCGATCGGAATAGGAGTGGGGGTCGATGGGTGGTAATGCCTGAGGAGCGTTGATAAACCCGGCTTGCTACACCACATGGTGTGGGTCAATCTAATCTGGTTGTTATTGGATGTTGTGAGGTTGTACCTCTGATTGGTTTGGGCGGGATGTCGCCAGCTTGCGATACTGGTGGACTAGGGCCGGTCAACCAACAAGTTAAAACCTCTGATCGGAGGTGTATGACTGGTGGATTCCGGTACGCCAAGAAGGTGCCCTGAGTGCACGGAGCGTCTGGTGGATTCCAGCGTTTGTGATGTGATGTGTTTGCTAGCGGGATAAAGTAATGATATACATATAATTCTTGATGATGCTTGATGATAGATGATGGCACTGTATACAAGGAAGGAACCATTACCCCGGGTAGGGGGTAGGGTCGTTATAATGGGTCAGCCAAATGCTGACCGTTACTTTGTTTTCTATGTTGGCTTGGGTGGCTTGGATGGCAAATTGCAGGTGGAGTGAACAAGTGGAAATGGCTAGCTTGTTGTTATCGGCTCTTGAAGGCCATGCAAAGAGTTGTGTTTGGATTTCATGTGTGGCCGGCCTGCGTGCCGATGTACGAAACTATTGATGTGTAAAAGAGGAACATGTAAGGCCATAAGGCCAGGGTGTGTGGGTTGTTTACATTCCTGGTGTTGGTATATATATAAATGTGGTATTTATATATTATTGGACATTCTGGTTTGAGTTCATGCTAACATAAAAAAATGCTGCGCTAAAATGAATGAGTAAAGGATACGCATAGAGTTTGATTTCCACAAGTAATTCCTTCGCTTGTCTGTGATATATGGCATATGCCAACGCAGGCGGAAGAGTGGTTGGCAAGGGTAAAAAGGATCCTAACTGCAATCAGGACGGTAGAGGAGCAAAAAGTGACGTTGGCCACTTTTCTGTTGGAAGGAGATGCGAGATTATGGTGGGATGAGATGGAAGTACATCACTTGGCAGGTCGAGGTTTAACGGAGGTTTCAATGGATGAATTCTCCCGAATATTTTTAGCCAAGTATGTGTCAGTGTCGCAGCGGATTGCGATGGAAAATGAGTTTCTACATCTGGTGCATGGTGAGCGAGATATTGACACCTACCCGCATGAATTTACAAGATTGGGGAGATATGCGGGATCGAACTTCGCGGAGGAAGCGCGAAAGATAAATCGGTTTTATGAAGGACTGCGGGATGAATTGAGGTTGACACTTCCGAGTTCGATGAGCCAAGGCTTCCAAGCATTGGTAGACACAGCTCGTGCATTGGAGAAGGATATGAAGCGAGGACAAGAAAATAAGAGACTGGCAGCGGAAAAGCCAGAGTTTAAAGTGCCGCAATCGGAGCAATCAGAGTTTAGAAGATGAGAGAAGAAAAGATTTAGGCCTGCGGAATCAGCCCCGTCGACGGTTTCTTCGGGGGCTACTTATGGGCCAGGACGTGTTGATACACGTATATGCTATAAATGTGGGCAGCAAGGACACATAGCAAAATTCTGTTGGAATGCCCCTCCAGGGAGTGAAAAAAAGACAGGTGCGTCATATGAAGAAAAGGGTAAAGCAGTGGCCGAGTCATCTGCACCCCGGACGCAACCTCGCTTTCATGCTATGGAAGTGCAAGATCCGCAAACCTCAGTTGGAGAAATTCAGCCTCGGGTGTTTAATTTGTCGCTTAATCGAGAACTGCAAAATCGGGAGGCTGAGCGGAAGTGAATAGTGACTTGACTCCCTTGGATGCTATGACTGAATAATAACTTGATGGATCGTCCATTGCTGTGTATGCAAACTATGCTTATATAGTTTATCAAAGTTTGGTGCACGTGAGATAGTTTGATCATGATGTCTTGTTTTGATGTATTTTGTGGCTTAATGTGCACAAGTGGAGGTTAGGGATGTGTGTTTGTGTTGTATGTTTGGTCGTATGTGCGATGGCTTGGAATACGGCACGCAAATGTGCATAATCAAGTGTTTTGTGGCTGATTGGCTGATTGGCGAGAGTCCAAATTCGAGGACGAAATTATTTGAAGGAGGGGAGGATTGTAACACCCCGAAGTTAATTGGGTCAATTTGGGTCATTTTGGGTTCAGGCATGGGTGACACGGCCTGGGATACGGGCGTGTCCCAGGGCGTGTCATGCCTGGGTTGTGTCGAGTCGTGAGGTCGATGAATTTTGCTCGACGATCGTCGAGTGTCGAGTGTCGAGTGAGGACACGGCCTGTGACACTGGCGTGTCACAGGGCGTGTCAGTGGTCATCGAACTCAGCTCGACGTTTTGAGCTAGGGCGTGTTTGTGGGACACGGGTGTGTCCAGGTGCACACGGCCTGGAACACGGGCGTGTGCCAGGGCCGTATGAGTCTCGGGTGGTTTTGCGGGTGTGCAGCCTGATGCACACGGCCTCAGACACTGGCGTGTCTGAGGGCATGTCGGGGACACGGCACGTGACACGGGTGTGTCAGACCGCCATGTTTTGGGTGGACTGAGTCGGTTGACTGCCGCTTAGGAGGACACAGCCTGTGACACGGGAGTGTCACAGGGCGCGTCAGGCCGTGTTCAGGCTTTTTTGGCCAAATATGAGCCGTTTGTTTCCCTTTTCCTGGATCCAGTGGTTGGGCTTTGTCCAGGTGTTCTGAAGGCCGAGAAAAAGGGGATATAACCGTTCTTTTCATCTTCTTCTTCTTCTTCATCTTATTCCAAGAGAGGGAAGAAGAAAGGCCTAAGGCAAGATGGAAGGGAGGAGACTACCAGCTGCTGGAGGAGCTGCGGAGTGTGGAGCGAAGATCCGAGAGCGGATTCGTGAAGGTAGAGCCGAGGCGGTGATTTCCATCCGGCTACTTCATGGCACCGAAGCGATCTTCAAGGGTAACGATCTCCTTCTTGGACATCGAAGTCCTTCCTTTATGCATGTGCTTGGAATCCTCCACCAAGAGGTGGATTTGCGGAAGTGATTCCTTTGGTGAGTCTGCATCTAGAGCCGAAATTATGGAGTACGGCATACGCATGTTGTGTGAAGCCCATCTAGACCGGTAGTCTGGATTGGTGATGGTCAAGGGTAAACCGGAGAAGACTCCGTGGATTTGATGAGGTGTAAATGGATTTCTGTTGTGATGAATGTATGAATGTGATGCTGAATGTGAGGAGGCTTTGATGAAGCTCCTGGTTATAATATGATCAATTGGTAGCACGTCTGGGGAGCGCGAGATAAAACCGGCCTATTACACCACTAGGGTGGTGAAAGTCCACCTAGTGTCAGCTATGTGCACCTATGGGGGGGAATAGGTGATGTGTAGCGCTTTTGCGGAATTTACGAATGTACCTGCACAATAAAAATAAAAAGCACAGCACACAGAATACACAGGCAATTTATAGTGGTTCCCCGACTTGGGTACATCCACTTTCCCCCTTCGACCTATCTCCCAACAAGGGACGACTCGGTCTCTTCTCCAACAGGATTGAAATCCAATCCCTGCACTATCGGAAGGAACCCTTCCACACGTGAGAGTCAACACTCCCACAAATCGGGTTGCACTCAACCCTTACAACACGGAACAAAAGTTCCTTTACAACAAAAGTAAATATAGAATGTACACGAGATACAAACTTCGTTTGGAGACTACGGTGTTCCTCTTCGTTCGACGATGTGTTCGTGAAGTCAACGAAGAGTCTACAACCTTGGTCTCTCTTGGAGAGGATCTCCCCGGAACCGGCGGCGGCAATACGAGCGGCGACTAGCTTCAGGATCGGCGGCTATGATGATGAGCGGCTGCTGAAAATAGAGATCCAATCTTCGTTGCGAAGCAAGCTAGGTCTACCAACGGTCACTCTAGGATCAGTCGTCTCGATCGATTCGGACGGGGGAGTTTTTCCCGGTCAACAAATCGAGAGACAAGAGATCTCCGGATAGACACGTGAGACTCAGAGCTTTGCTAAGCTTCTGTCGCCGGAGATCGGGAAGAGAAGAGATCTACAGCGGCGACCAACTTATCGCGAGCGATGGCGGCGGCGACGGAGCGGAAGCGGG
The DNA here is from genome assembly GCA_039583875.1 of Platanthera guangdongensis. Classification (NCBI taxonomy): domain Eukaryota; kingdom Viridiplantae; phylum Streptophyta; class Magnoliopsida; order Asparagales; family Orchidaceae; genus Platanthera; species Platanthera guangdongensis. The sequence continues at coordinate 106,790,033 of CM077155.1, read as the reverse complement.
GATCTAGGGTTTTTCCGTGCTCGCGTATGTCTAGTTTTCTTCCTCGTTACTGTTCAAAAATACCCATGTATTTATACATTGAAGACTCATACAATATGACCGTTGTGGGTCCCACAAGTAGAAACCCAAAATCCGGTTCAAACTAGTCCAGCGGCAGAATCCGGTCCAGCTGCATCCCGAGAAATCGCTAAGTGAAAATCGGCGAGAATCGCAGATGATTCTCGACGAATCGGCGAGAATCACCAAGTGATTCTCGACGATTCGTCGAGAATCGCTAGTGATTCTCGCCGAATCACTTATTGATTCTCAGCGATTTTCACTTGGTATTCATGAGCTGCTTAACCACTGGTTCGGCGAGAATCACTAGTGATTCTCGCCGAATCTTACTTGGCACCGTTTTGAGATAGCCAGAAGGGGTCGGCGAGAATCACTAATGATTCTCGTCGATTCGGCGAGAATCACTAGTGATTCTCGCCGAATCGGCGAGAATCACTTGGTGATTCTCGTCGAATTTGCCTTGACGAATTTTCGTCTTCCACCCAGGAGCTGCTCCTTGACCCATCCATGCTCCTTGTCTTCTCTTTCATATGAACGGCCATGTACTTGAAAGTAAGTGCACTCCAATAGAGAGAGTACACGTAGGCCAACACATTGATCTGCTCAACGAGGGATTACGTCTTGCAGACCCGTGTATATTGACCTACTGCACCCTGACATTGGTGTGCACTTAGCGTGGAGGAGCTGCAAGTACAACTTAAGATGTTTCATCAAATACATTGTGAATTCATCTTAGCTTGACAGGTGGCTTCCTCAAATCTAGGTAATTGTGGATACAATACCCAACAATCTCCCCCTATTTGACGAAGCCAAAACCCTACTAGCTAAGATGAATAACACCTATCAAATAATAAACATAGCATTCAGAAATTAAACATGCAGCACAAGAGAATATATGCAACCAGATCAGGACTTGAGTCATTCACAAATTCAAATATATATACCAATATATATATATACACATATAATCTCAGAATTGTTCATATGATAACAATAATCATTAAATGTTCTTAAGACAAAGTGACAAGCTATAAGTTATTGACTATTTTTCCTTAGCTAAGTCACCCTTAGGATTTTGAGCCAAGTACTTCTTGCTTTGCCTCTCCATGTATTCTTTGGGCTTCGGGTAATACCTAGGAGGAGGAACTTTATCTGCATCCTTGTTGTTTCTGAAAAAGATGTTGCGTTTCGCTTCAAACGTTTTGTGCGTTTCCCACTCATACTGGCTATATACTTCGTTTCGATTGATCTCTCCTCTTTCTTGCAGCCAGAAGGTGTCTAAGATGATGTTCCTTGAAACTGGACTCCATTTTTCGTTTCGTACGTCCTCCTCACTCATTCTGATCCTCTTTTCAGCTGGTGTCTCCTTGGAGGTCCCTTCCGGAGCTTTTCTCTTGGCCTTGGCTTTTGCTAGGGCCTCTTGATCAAACATGCTCCTCAGTTTAGCTTTAGAGAGAGCCCTAACATCAGCTTCACTTATGGGAACATCTGCAGCACTTGCACTTATTCCCTCAGCAGCACTTACTCCCTCAGCGGCCATAGATGTCTCAGGAGGATGAATATCTGCAGGATTTTCAGCCAAGGGGATGCCTAACGCCTGGTGGAGCATCCACCGGCAGCTTTCATAGACGTACTTGTTTGACTGTTCGAAGTTTAGGATCATGACTTCTCGGAGCTCAGCCATCTTAGCTAGATATTCCTTCTCCCCCTTTTTGGCTTCTACAGCTATGAAGTTGGCATAGGAATGTAGGGAGTCATCAATATGCTTCGTGGTCTTGGAGAATTCAGAGACCAAGGCCTGCTGATTGGCGTTGAGAGTGACCATATTACCGTCAAACTTTTGAATGTTGTTGGCGACAACATGTGCATTCTGATTTACGACAGCAAGAGTATCAGTGTTCTTTTTCAATCCGGCCATAAGGAGTGTGACAGCTTCGCCGGCCGCGGTATACTTTTCTTCAAATTTCTTGTCCATCACGTCAAGTTTATGATTGATCTCCACCATATTCTTGGGCATCAGATTTTCAGAAGTCTTAATCCTTTTCAGCAGTTTATTCTGAGCGTTAGCAAAGGAGTCTTTGAGTTCATTCACAATTCCCTGAATGACATTTACTGTGTGAGCGGCTAGCTCATCTCGTAATGGAAGAGTCGGAGGCACTTCTTGGCCTTGCTCTTCAGCAGACGCATCTGTAGAGCTGGATACAATCACAGTCTCTAATGGAGGAATGCTGGCGGCCTCTTTAGATGTTTCAGTCTCCCCCTCCACTGGTGCAGGCTTGTCAGATGGAGGTTCAACAGGATCCGGAGCCTCAAATACTTCATGTCCCTTGTGCCCTTCATCTTCTTCGTCATCATCCATGAACTCATCTTCATCAGCAGCCTCTTCCAATTCTTTGTCAGCAGTCTCTTCCAATTCTTTGTCAGCAGGCTCCATTACTGTAACAACCCCATCCGTTCATATGATATATTCTAGAAGGTCCGGCCGGGGCCCCACAGGATATACCACAAAACAGTCGGTGAAGGTACAGGATGATACCAGAGTAGCGCATCGCACCTATCACAAGCATTCTAGCGGAAGCCTAAACTACTTGAACTCCTCATGAATGTCCAAACATAAAACTCCACATTTTATATATATATATAGGAATGTCTTACAACATGAACAAAGCGTTGGCCTTATGGCCTTACAGAGCTTTCACACAGTGGCCTAAACAGATTGGCGCGCAGGCCGGCCACAATAAAAGAAAACACACAAAAGAACACACTTAGCCTTTGAGGGCTAACAGTAGCAGCAGCAGCAACACCAGCAGGAGCATCAACCTCTATGCGTCCCGCTCGGTTCTCCAGCACCTGTGCAAGGACAACCCACCCAACGGTGGCAAACAAAAGCAACGGTCAGCGTTCAGCTGACCAAATTATAACGACCCTACCCCTTCTCTCGGGGCAGCGGTATTTTTCCCTGTAGGCATATCATATCACAAGTATGGCAAGCTATATCATCAAAAGGTGCTTTCACGCACACAAGCCATCACAACCGTTCGCCACCCGGCCCAACGGTCCGTGCACTCAGGGCACATTCTTGGTGTTCTGGCAACCTCTTGCCCACCACCGTATCAGGGTTATCACCCAACGGTAAATCTCTTGAGCATTTACTCCATGGCGTGCAGCCGGAGTTAGTCTTCGGACACCGGGATGGCCCATAGCCCCCCATTGTGTCATGGCGCGCAGGCCGAAGACTCTTGCTATGCGCTCCAACAGACCGCACTTTTTTGTCTCACGTCAGACGGACATAGCGCAGGTCGGATCCTCCACCCCCCGTTGCTCAAATCGCCTTGCCTTCTCCGAGTACAGCATACTCATGGCTATATCAAAGGCGCGGGTCGGTCTCACCAATCCTGTTCTTGGCATTCAAGCCTAGGTATTTCACTATACCCACTTCCTCACAACAACAGCGGGTCTTTCCTGGGCGCACCAGTACTTCCTGTGACTCTCTCCACAGGTGGACACCGCACAAGCACAAATGTCAGGGGTCTTTCCTGGGCACACCAGTACTTCCTGTGACTCGCTTCACAGGTGGATGCCCTATGACACCAAGCATCACAAAAAGGGCCTTTTCTGGTCCCACCAGTACTACCTGTGCCTCATTCACAGGTTGGACCCAAAACCATCACATGGCTATTTTCCTGGGCTACCACCCCAGTACTTCCTGCTACTCCTTTTCGCAGGCCTAACCCATAGACTCCTTCCACTACACGTTTATCACGGAGTCTTCTCCGGTTCGTATGCAACATCACCAATCCAGACCAACCTGTCCAGATGGGCTTCACACAGCATGCCTATTCCGTACTCCATTTCCGGATCTATATGCACAACAAAAGGGGATTTCAAGAATCACCCAAACGACTTCCAAAAGCAGCCACCTCTTGGTGGGGGAAATCAAAAGATATGCCAAAAGGAAGCCTTCACATGGCTAGGAAGAAAAGTCGTTACCCTTGACGATCGCTTCGGTGTCATGGCCTCCAAGATAGCTTGCAAGAGTCGCAAGAGCGTCTCCTCCGCAACGCCGGCTTCGGATCTCTCGTCGGTAAACCGCAGCACCACCAGCAGCAGCCCCCTTTCCTTCTTCCTCCTCCTTTCTCTCTCTCTTTCTCTCTCTTGAAGAAAGATGAAGGCCAAAGTAAAATGACTAATCCTTCTCTGATTTCGGCCTTGAAGGAAAAAGAGGAAGAGGCTTCAGCCCTTGGATCCAGACTGAAGGAATGGACGGCCACGATTCTGCCAAAAACACAAATTTTGACCCGACATGGCCTCGAACACGGCCGTGTGCCAGGCCGTGTGCCTCAAGCGGTGGTCAACCGACTTATCCAAACCAGTGACACGCCCATGGGACACGCCCGTGTCATGGGCCGTGTCACCAACACGCCTTCAGACACGCCCGTGTCTGTGGCCGTGTACCTGGATGAAAAAAAATCCCAAATCATCCCGAGACTTCACACGGCCTATGACACGCCCGTGTCCTAGGCCGTGTGCCCAGACACGGCACAAAGACACGCCCTGTCGAAATCCTTCGGCGGGCTGAGTTCGTCGCCTGATTTGACACGCCCTGTGACACGCCCGTATCACAGGCCGTGTTCAACACTCGACACTCACTTCTCGACACTCGACGATCATCGAGCATGCGACACGGCCTTGGACACGCCCGTGTCCTGGGCCGTGTGCCTCCCTCTCGACGCATCGTCGAGATAAAAATCGTCGAGACAAAGTCCAATCGTCGACACAACCTCGACACGCCCTGCGACACGCCCGTGTCGCAGGCCGTGTCAACTGACACGCCCTGGGACACGCCCGTGTCCCAGGCCGTGTCACCCAAAAATGCCTGTTTCAGAACTTTGGGCTGTTACAATCCTCCCCTCCTACAAGAAATTTCGTCCTCGAAATTTAGAGACAGGAAAGTAACAGAAACCAGCAAGAAAAATGTAACAACATATATTAGATAAACGTTTATGTTACAATATCCTTGCTACTACACAAATAGCTCAGGGAACTCTGCTCGCATGGTTTGCTCGCGCTCCCATGTCAGTTCTTCACGGCCGCAGTTGTCCCACCGGACTTTTACCATACCGACCGTCTTGTTCCGCAACTGTTTTTCGGCTCGATCTTCGATCTGAACGGGTCTAACTCTCGTTGTTAGCCCATACTCCACCGGCACCCGATCATTCACGATCACTTGAGCTGGATCTTTCACGGCCTTCCGAAGCACCGAGATGTGAAAGACATCATGTAACCCACCCAAGTCCTCCGATAGAGCTAGCCGATAAGCCGCTTCGCCAATTCGCTCAACCACTTCAAAAGGACCCAAATATCTTGGACTCAACTTTTTCAATCGTCGAATCCTGGAGACACCTTTGAATGGCTTGATCTTCAAGTAGACCCAATCGCCAACCGCAAATTCTACGTTCCGGTGCTTGGCGTTGTCGTACTTCGCTTGTCGATCTTGAGCAATAAGCAATCTCTCTCGAATAGTCCGAATGATTGAGTTTGCTTCATCCATCTCATTTGGTTTAACAACCCGAGCTTCGCCCGCTTCTACCCAAGCCAAGGGAGTACGACACTTCCTTCCATATAGAGCTTCATATGGTGCCATCCCAATGCTTGCCTGGTAGCTGTTATTATATGCAAACTCGACCATATAGAGATGATCTTCCCATCTCTTTCCGAAGTCAAGGGCGCACATTCGGAGCATGTCCTCCATTGTTCTGTTGGTACGTTCAGTTTGGCCATCCGTTTGGGGATGAAAGACCGTACTGAAAGTCAACTTCGTGCCCAACAGTCGGTGAACTAGCCTCCAATCATTTGACGTGAACCGCCCATCTCGATCACTTACGATGCTCCGAGGAACACCGTGAAGACGCACAATTTGGTCAACATATAACTTTGCCAAACTTTCAACCGAATCATCCCCCCTGTTCGGGAGAAAATGTGCTACTTTTGTCAGCCGGTCAACAATGACCCAAATGGAATCATTTCCTCGCTACGATCTTGGCAAGCCATGCACAAAATCCATGGAAATATCATCAAATTTCCACATTGGGATCGGCAGTGACTTCAAATAACCGCCCGGCTTTTGGCATTCCGCCTTCACCATCGCACATGTTTGGCATTTGGATACATAAAGGGCAACATCTTTCTTGAGCCCTGGCCACCAGAAAAGCTTCTTCATATCATTGAACATCTTTGTGCTCCCGGGGTGAATGGAATACTTCGTATAATGTGCTTCATACATCAGTTCTTCCCTCAACTTCCCCACATTCGGGACGCACAAACGGCCCTCTTTGCGCAAAAGACCATCAATCCAGGTGAATTTGCCCTCTGGCCCTTCATTCACATAGCGTAAGAGATCTTCATCCAACTCCGTTGCCCGTCGAACTCGGTCCGCAAGGTCACATTTCACCTCGGTCCAGTTCAAACATGCAGTGGCAGTGGAATTCTTGTCAACACAAGAGATCTCCAATGCTTCCAACTCCTGGATAAGCCGTTCATCATGCCTTTGTAACCAATTTGCTCTAACCGGAACTCGCCGACTCAGGGCATCCGCGACAACATTCCCCTTCCCGGGTGTATAGTGAATCTCAAAAGTGTAGTCCCCAAGGAACTCCAACCACCTTCGTTGTCGCATGTTCAACTCTTTCTGCTCCAATAGATACTTTAGGCTCTTATGATCGGTATAGATCTCCACCTTCACGCCATAAAGGTAGTGTCGCCACAGCTTGAGTGCAAAAATCACCGCCGCTAATTCCAAATCATGGACGGGATAGTTTCGCTCGTGCACCTTCAGCTGGCGTGAGCCATAAGCAATCACCTTTCCATTCTGTAGAAGAACGCAGCCTAAGCCGCTCCCTGAGGCATCACTATAAATCACAAATCCGTCAGTTCCACTGGGAGAAGACAACACCGGCGCCGTGGTCAATCGAACCTTCAGCTCTTCAAAAGCTCGTGCGCACTCTGGCGTCCAAACGAACTTCTGATCTTTTCGCTTCAGTGTGGTCAGCGGCAAAGCAATCCGTGAGAAGTTCTCCACAAATCTTCTATAGTAGCCCGCAAGTCCAAGAAAACTCCTGACTTCGGCCACGGAAGACAACATTGGCCACTCTTGTATGGCTCTTATCTTCGCTGGATCCACTGCAATGCCCGCTCCACTCACCACATGGCCCAAAAATGCCACTGACGATAGCCAAAACTCGCACTTCGAGAACTTGGCATAGAGCTGATTTTGCCTCAACGTGTTCAACACTAACCGCAAGTGAATCTCATGCTCAGCTTTGGACTTCGAGTATACCAGGATATCATCAATGAACACAATCACAAACAGATCCAGGTACTCACGGAAAATACGGTGCATCAGATCCATAAACACCGAGGGCGCATTGCACAATCCAAAGGGCATGACTGTGAACTCATAATGCCCATAACGCGTTCCAAATGCGGTTTTGGGAATGTCACCTTCCCGAATTCTTAACTGGTAATAACCAGACTTCAGGTCCAACTTCGAATAGACGGTGGATCCCACCAGCTGATCGAATAACTCATCAATCCGAGGTATAGGATACTTATTCTTCTCGGTCAGCTTATTCAATTCACGGTAATCGATACACAACCGTAACCCACCATCTTTCTTCTTTACAAAGAGCACAGGCGCGCTCCAAGGTGACATACTTGGGCGGATATAACCTTGCTCTAGCATTTCTTGGAGTTGAACCTTTAACTCAGCCATCTCTTTTGGCGCAACGCGATATGGCGAGCGGGCCACGGGTTTCGCACCTGGCACCAACTCAATTGTGAAGTCAATCTCCCGCTGGGGTGGTAGCCCAGGGAGATCCGCGGGAAACACATCCGTAAATTCTGCCACAATCGGAACCTCACACAAAGTGGCCTTAGGCTCAACAGCCTGAATTAGTGCAAAGTAACACTCCGCACCCTTCCGAACAGCTTTGACTACCTGGAGTGCAGACATCAATGTCCCGCCTACTCCTCGCATACCTGCGCGAACTTGGTCTCCTGTTCGGTATTCTGGCCCAACGTGATTTCTTTGGACTGGCAATCAATCATAGCATGCTGCTCCGCAAGCCAATCCATCCCAAAAATCACATCGAATTCCGATATTGGCAAAACAAATGCGGTTAAACAAAAATCCCGACTTCCTAACTGAACTGCCACATCGCAAGCTTGATCCGCAAGCATCCAACAACCATTCGGCAACACCACTCTGACGCTCTTTGTCTTTGCACGACTGGGTATCCCAAGCCGCGTAAGAAACTCACGAGACAGAAAAGAATGCGATGCACCTGTATCAAATAGTGCTCGCGCCAGCGTGTCCCGAATCATCACAAAGCCTATGACAAACATGTCACACACACAAACCACAAACATAGGGGTACTAAGCTAAGCATACAAACAATCGCATATGCAAAACTAACTCATACCTGTGACAACGTCGCTCTGCTTGATGGCCTCCTGCAGGCCAAGATTGTAGACCCGGGGTTGCGCCTGCGAGGCAGAGGAATCCACCACCGCCTTTCCTTTTTCCGCATACGATGCTCCCGCCTTCTTTTCACTCTTTGGCGGCATCCGACAATCTCGCGCAATATGCCCCATCCTACCACAATTGAAGCAGGTACGAGTTTCTGGCTTGGAGGTTGCCCCTGATGTTGCTCCCGTTGCAACTGATGAAGGAGCTTGTCCACTAGGCTTGGACTTCTTACCCCATCTCTTCTTATAAAATGATTTTCCCGATCGGGGCACCTTCCATTCCGGTTGCGTCACAGCCAAAGCTCTCTTCCCTTGCACCCTCTTCATATCCTTTTCCAACGTGGTCGCGGTGTCATCCAACGCTTGGAAACCTTGGTTCACAGAACTGGACACAAGGAACCTCAACTCGTCCCTCAGTCCCTCATAAAACCGATTAGTCTTCCTCTGCTCATCAGCAAAAATAGAACCCGCGTACCGCCCCAAGCGAGTAAATTCATGCAGATACGCGTCAACACTGCCATCACCTTGAGTCAACCGTTGGAATTCATTTTCCATGGCTATCCGTTGCGCCACAGGAAGGTGCTTCGCTAGGAAGAGCCGAGAGAATTCTTCCATCGATACTTGGGTTAACGGACGACCCGCCAAATGATGCAACTCCATCTCATCCCACCATAAATGCGCTTCTCCTTCAAGCAAGAAGGTGGCTAAGGTAACTTTTTGATGCTCCGTCGTTCCTATCGCCGTCATCACTCGCTTGACGCGCGATAACCAATCCTCAGCCTGCGTCGGGGTTCCCGCTCCCGAGAACGTAGGCGGATGGAAACTCATAAACCGCGTTAGCTGCTTCTCAGCCGCTCGAGGAACCACGTCCATGACAGGTTCAGGCCTTGCCACCACCTGTTCTGGCCTCACAGCCGCTTGCTCCTGCCTAAGGGGCTGGCCTTGGATCATGGTAAATAAGGCCTCCGCAACTAAACGCACATGTTCCGCAGACGGTGGAGGTGTAGGCACCGCGGCTGGTGCCGTACTTTCATCAGAACGCTGGGGCTCAGACGGCCCAGCTCCACTCCGTGTCACCTAAAGGTGGACAAGACACACACATTAGCGGTCGTTCCCAAGCAAACAACACAAAATAGGAACACTCAGGTTCCTCAAACACACAAATATGCATTCCTATCATGGACATTCAGGAGTTCAATCGTAGACTTTGGTGTGCACAAACACGTGCTCGCCACCCCACAAAAGAAGTCGACCACGACTTCGAGAGGGAAAGACCAAGACAACCGATACCAAAAATGTAACAACCCCATCCGTTCATATGATATATTCTAGAAGGTCCGGCCGGGGCCCCACAGGATATACCACAAAACAGTCGGTGAAGGTACAGGATGATACCAGAGTAGCGCATCGCACCTATCACAAGCATTCTAGCGGAAGCCTAAACTACTTGAACTCCTCATGAATGTCCAAACATAAAACTCCACATTTTATATATATATAGGAATGTCTTACAACATGAACAAAGCGTTGGCCTTATGGCCTTACAGAGCTTTCACACAGTGGCCTAAATAGATTGGCGCGCAGGCCGACCACAATAAAAGAAAACACACAAAAGAACACACTTAGCCTTCGAGGGCTAACAGTAGCAGCAGCAGCAACACCATCAGGAGCATCAACCTCTATGCGTCCCGCTCGGTTCTCCAGCACCTGTGCAAGGACAACCCACCCAACGGTGGCAAACAAAAGCAACGGTCAGCGTTCAGCTGACCAAATTATAACGACCCTACCCCTTCTCTCGGGGCAGCGGTATTTTTCCCTGCAGGCATATCATATCACAAGTATGGCAAGCTATATCATCAAAAGGTGCTTTCACGCACACAAGCCATCACAACCGTTCGCCACCCGGCCCAACGGTCCGTGCACTCAGGGCACATTCTTGGTGTTCTGGCAACCTCTTGCCCACCACCGTATCAGGGTTATCACCCAACGGTAAATCTCTTGAGCATTTACTCCATGGCGTGTAGCCGGAGTTAGTCTTCGGACACCGGGATGGCCCATAGCCCCCCATTGTGTCATGGAGCGCAGGCCGAAGACTCTTGCTATGCGCTCCAACAGACCGCACTTTTTGGTCTCACGTCAGACGGACATAGCGCAGGTCGGATCCTCCACCCCCCGTTGCTCAAATCGTCTTGCCTTCTCCGAGTACAGCGTACTCATGGCTATATCAAAGGCGCGGGTCGGTCTCACCAATCCTGTTCTTGGCATTCAAGCCTAGGTATTTCACTATACCCACTTCCTCACAACAACAGCGGGTCTTTCCTGGGCGCACCAGTACTTCCTGTGACTCTCTCCACAGGTGGACACCGCACAAGCACAAATGTCAGGGGTCTTTCCTGGGCACACCAGTACTTCCTGTGACTCGCTTCACAGGTGGATGCCCTATGACACCAAGCATCACAAAAAGGGCCTTTCCTGGTCCCACCAGTACTACCTGTGCCTCATTCACAGGTTGGACCCAAAACCATCACATGGCTATTTTCATGGGCTACCACCCCAGTACTTCCTGCTACTCCTTTTCGCAGGCCTAACCCGTAGACTCCTTCCACTACACGTTTATCACGGAGTCTTCTCCGGTTCGTATGCAACATCACCAATCCAGACCAACCTGTCCAGATGGGCTTCACACAGCATGTCTATTCCGTACTCCATTTCCGGATCTATATGCACAACAAAAGGGGATTTCAAGAATCACCCAAACGGCTTCCAAAAGCAGCCACCTCTTGGTGGGGGAAATCAAAAGATATGCCAAAAGGAAGCCTTCACATGGCTAGGAAGAAAAGTCGTTACCCTTGACGATCGCTTCGGTGCCATGGCCTCCAAGCTAGCTTGCAAGACTCGCAAGAGCGTCTCCTCCGCAACGCCGGCTTCGGATCTCTCGTCGGTAAACCGCAGCACCACCAGCAGCAACCCCCTTTCCTTCTTCCTCCTCCTTTCTCTCTCTCTTTCTCTCTCTTGAAGAAAGATGAAGGCCAAAGTAAAATGACTAATCCTTCTCTGATTTCGGCCTTGAAGGAAAAAGAGGAAGAGGCTTCAGCCCTTGGATCCAGACTGAAGGAATGGACGGCCACGATTCTGCCAAAAACACAAATTTTGACCCGACACGGCCTCGAACACGGCCGTGTGCCAGGCCGTGTGCCTCAAGCGGTGGTCAACCGACTTATCCAAACCAGTGACACGCCCATGGGACACGCCCGTGTCATGGGCCGTGTCACCAACACGCCTTCAGACACGCCCGTGTCTGTGGCCGTGTACCTGGATGAAAAAAAATTCCAAATCATCCCGAGACTTCACACGGCCTATGACACGCCCGTGTCCCAGGCCGTGTGCCCAGACACGGCACAAAGACACGCCCTGTCGAAATCCTTCGGTGGGCTGAGTTCGTCGCCTGATTTGACACGCCCGTGTCACAGGCCGTGTTCAACACTCGACACTCACTTCTCGACACTCGACGATCGTCGAGTAAAAATCGTCGAGCATGCGACACGGCCTTGGACACGCCCGTGTCCTGGGCCGTGTGCCTCCCTCTCGACGCATCGTCGAGAGAAAAATCGTCGAGACAAAGTCCAATCGTCGACACAACCTCGACACGCCCTGCGACACGCCCGTGTCGCAGGCCGTGTCAACTGACACGCCCTGGGACACGCCCGTGTTCCAGGCCGTGTCACCCAAAAATGCCTGTTTCAGAACTTTGGGCTGTTACAATTACAGTGTCACTTTCTTCTTGAATTTCGGCCACCGCATCCCTGGCCACCTGGGAGATGTCAGATACTACATCAGTATGCGAGGGTAGAGGCTCCCCCTCGATTCCTGCAGTCAGGGTATCAGGAATTTCACCGGGGGTTACTGCTGGAGATACTCCCTGTTGCTCTTCCACTGCAGTCTGCCCAATACGCCTCTCCCATCGATCGAACACACTTGTGTCCATCTTCTTCAAGTAGTGGAGAGGGACACCTTTGCTCATGTCAAACTTGTCTCCATTTAGCTGGTTTAGATATAGACTTATGATGCGGCCAAAACTCGGAGTGCCCAAGGTGTCCTTGATCTTCTCGAACAGCAACGCTCCCCAGTTGAACCTCTTACGACACACCACAGCTATCAGGATCTTGAACATATCTCCTGAGATATGGTCATGAGAGCCCGGCTTGCAGATGAGCACCTTTCCAATAATATCAGACAGGAGCTTCCCTTCTTCATTCATATCCTTTCTCTTTATTGACCGTGTTCCTCGTGGGAGACCGCAGAATAGGAGAGTTCTGGTTTTGTCCTCGTCCTCCAGATAGTCCTCATGCTCCGAGCTAGAAAGCTGCAGGTATCGAGTCAGCTTGCTGGCAGACAGCTTGACCTTTGCCCCAGCCACCTTGCTTTTGATTAGTGAGTCGCCATTTCGGAGTCTGGCGGTGGCGAAGAACTCCAGTACTTCTTTGTCCAGGATTTTGCAAGGGTGCTCCAGGACGAATGTTAGCCCAGCCTCTTCCAGCATCAGAATAATGTTGCGGAATTCGTCTGAGGCGTGAGAAAACCCAGTTCGAACCAGCTCGCAACCAGAGACCAACCCAGCAGTTGTTCTTGGAGCCATTGCAGATCTAGGGAGAGAAGCCCTCTTCTATGCTTAATAAAAAAAATCAAAAAGGAAGTGATACAAGTGATCAAGTCCAAGTGCGGGTGAGGGGATACCTAGCGATGTAGACGGTGAGTTAGTTCGAGTGGAGAAGAATCAAAACTTGAAGAGTTCGTCGGTGAATGCTTCGGCGGGATTCTTGCGGGAGACCTTTGATGGAGACGGATTTGGCGAGCTTTCCAGCAGGAGTCGGCGAGTTGTCCTCCGGTAAGTTTCCCTTGCGGCGGTTAGTTGCCCCTCGGCGAGTGTCCAGCGGAGGAGAGTCGGCGAGGTTTGGCGTGCTTCCGCGAGTCGGTGAGAATGGGAAGAGTCGGCGTGATTCGACGGGATTTGGCGTAGGCAGTGCGACGAGCTTCCTGCGGATCCGACGGAAGAAACCTTGCGATTCTGCGAAGAGCTTCCTTGCGGGAACTTTGGTGTTGCGGATCCTGGCGTGGATTCTGCGAGAGTCGGCGGGACTCGTTTAGATTGCTCCTTCGGCGGGACTCTTGAGGAAGGCGAAGGGTTGGCGAGCCCTTTCGGCGGGATTCTTAAGTATAAAAATGAAATTGAAGGGTTTTCGGCGGTTTTCTATAATGGGTCGGCGGGATTTGTCTAATCCGAAATTGAAAGGTTTCTCTACTGGAAATTTTCACGATAGGAAGCATTGCAACATTTTCGAATTCTTCTGATGTCAAGTCAAAATAAGAACGATAAATGCATATTTATTGTAAAGACAATCTATTTGGATTTGAGCGAGGCTTCTCCAAACACTTCTTGATGTCAATTGTGAGTTGTCGAGATTCACAATGACATATCTTCGTTAACTTTTTATTGATGTATAAAGGTTTGCATGTATCGTGTTAACCTATCCTTAGATGTGCATACATACACTAATATACAAAGATGTATCTGTATATAAGGATATATATATATATAGGTAATTGTCAATTGAAAACGACGCAAGTCTTGGAACTGATCATGAGTACCTGGGATTTTGAGAGTCATCGTTTAAGTCCCACAGGTAGAACATATTAGAAGCTCAATGTGAGTATGCTCAAGTAGATAGCACATCTGTTATTTCATACGCTTGTTCCAATTTAGTCTTGAACCACCTACTGTCTAGTTCCCATCATATTCACGGGAACATAGACTATCCTGCAAGAAAGGATTACTTTACCTTAGGAACCCAAATCATATTGGGTCCTAGGTTCCTGTTAGCATAAGCACGCAACTGCCTTCCTTCAGAAAACCTGTCTGGAAGACTACCTCTGTCCCGAGAATGTGAATAAGCCCTTGCCGTGGGCACAGAGGGGTTGTGCCAACAGTCGATGGCAAAGTGCCCCACTTTGCCGCAACACCAACATGGGTGAATGTTGTATCGCCGTTTCCGACCTGATCTAGTGACTGATGCAGTCATGGTCCTAGGTCTAAACGGGATAGGGCATGATCTTGTCACAAAAATTCCTCTTCCATCGTGACACGTGGAAGGGTGGAAAGAATGCATGTTGTGAGCGTTATGAGGCTGGGAAGGTGGTGCCATTCTTTCAGGCATCCCCCTTCCTGAGGCCCCATGGAACCTGACATCATGACTTCTATCCTCTCTATCCCGTGTCCTCGAGTGGTGAGAAGTCTTCTGTGAGCGGGGACATGCAAATTCACACTGTGTTGAGGCAGTGGCAGTGAATACAAAGGGCTCAGAATGAGCCTTAGGTATTCTCTCGTGGGTGGCCACGCCGGCCCTTGCACTCCGGGTGTCTCCAGATGGGGACAGATCACCCTTGCAGTGACCACGACTATGCCTGTGGTCATACCTGAAGGCATGATGAGTTGCCTTCCTGCTTGGAGTGGGGGGTCGGAATACCGTTTCCCCATTTCTCCACGAATTGATAATCCGGGAGATCCACCCATTTTCTTGCTTTCTCTTAATGGCATCGACCTTGGAGAAGTTTGATACTATTCTTTTCTCATTCTCCAGACTACTCTCTAGAGCTGAGATCTTAGAGTCCTTGGCCTTGTTGGACGCCAATTGGAGAACCAACAAGACCTTCAGTCGAGCAATCTCTTGAGCTTGCTCCTCAGCAAGTAGATTGCTTGACTGAAGGGCTCTCTTCAGGGAATCAGCATTTTCTGAAGGAGGGCAGTTCCTGTCTTCAGAAATTTCAAGAGATACGGGGCAGGATGAAGAAGTTACCTGCACTTCTGTGTTATTGTCATTAGATCCAGTGACTATTGTTTCATCCACATCAGAGCTGCTTTCCTCACTGTCCTCTTCAGTCTCTGACACGGACACTGGAGCTCTGATGCAGTCCGAGGGATCCTTGCCTTCATCTTCAGAAGTGAGGACCCCCACATACGCTTCATCCTCTGATTGACAGCATATTCCAGCTTTCTCTGACCCCCCCATCAGCTCTGAGATCATCATCCACAGAGATTTAGCCATTCTACATTTTTCCAATCTAGAGCGAGAGGCTCCAGACAAGATATCCATGATAATTTGACGAATCCTCTCGTCCAAGTGAAATAGTGATAGTTCCGTCTCTGACATCTCAGCAATGCCCATGGGCACTTGGATCCCAGAGTCGGAGGTCTTCATTGGAATAAACGGACCCTCTTCCAGGATGAAGGATGCTCGAGGATCGATAGCATCAAGGTGAAATGACACTCTCATTCTCCAGATGGGATAATAATCCTTTGTGTATGCGGGGAGTTTGAGTGGCGGTATCTCATAATCCAGATCCATGCTTCTGACACTGGTGGCAGGATTCTACTCAAGGTGTTAACCTTTGAAGAGTAACCTGGCTCTGATACCACTTGAAAGTCCACCTAGTGTCAGCTATGTGCACCTATGGGGGGGGGGGATAGGTGACATGTATCGCTTTTGCGGAATTTACGAATGTACCTGCACAATAAAAATAAAAAGCACAGCACACAGAATACACAGGCAATTTATAGTGGTTCCCCGACTTGGGTACATCCACTTTCCCCCTTCGACATATCTCCCAACAAGGGACGACTCGGTCTCTTCTCCAACAGGATTGAAATCCAATCCCTGCACTATCGGAAGGAACCCTTCCACACGTGAGAGTCAACACTCCCACAAATCGGGTTGCACTCAACCCTTACAACACGGAACAAAAGTTCCTTTACAACAAAAGTAAATATAGAATGTACACGAGATACAAACTTCGTTTGGAGACTACGGTGTTCCTCTTCGTTCGACGACGTGTTCGTGAAGTCAACGAAGAGTCTACAACCTTGGTCTCTCTTGGAGAGGATCTCCCCGGAACCGGCGGCGGCAATACGAGCGGAGGCTAGCTTCGGGATCGGCGGCTATGATGATGAGCGGCTGCTGAAAATAGAGATCCAATCTTCGTTGCGAAGCAAGCTAGGTCTACCAACGGTCACTCTAGGATCAGTCGTCTCGATCGATTCGGACGGGGGAGTTTTTCCCGGTCAACAAATCGAGAGACAAGAGATCTCCGGATAGACACGTGAGACTCAGAGCTTTGCTAAGCTTCTGTCGCCGGAGATTGGGAAGAGAAGAGATCTACAGCGGCGACCAACTTATCGCGAGCGATGGCGGCGGCGACGGAGCGAAAGCGGGGATCTAGGGTTTTTCCGTGCTCGCGTATGTCTGGTTTTCTTGCTCGTTACTGTTCAAAAATACCCATGTATTTATACATTGAAGACCCATACAATATGACTGTTGTGGGTCCCACAAGTAGAAACCCGAAATCCGGTTCAAACTAGTCCAGCGGCAGAATCCGGTCCAGCTGCATCCCGAGAAATCGCTAAGTGAAAATCGGCGAGAATCGCAGGTGATTCTCGACGAATCGGCGAGAATCACCAAGTGATTCTCGACGATTCGTCGAGAATCGCTAGTGATTCTCGCCGAATCACTTATTGATTCTCAGCGATTTTCACTTGGTATTCATGAGCTGCTTAACCACTGGTTCGGCGAGAATCACTAGTGATTCTCGCCGAATCTTACTTGGCACTGTTTTGAGATAGCCAGAAGGGGTCGGCGAGAATCACTAGTGATTCTCGCCGAATCGGCGAGAATCACTAGTGATTCTCGCCGAATCGGCGAGAATCACTTGGTGATTCTCGTCGAATTTGCCTTGATGAATTTTCGTCTTCCACCCAGGAGCTGCTCCTTGACCCATTCATGCTCCTTGTCTTCTCTTGCATATGAACGGCCCTGTACTTGAAAGTAAGTGCACTCCAATAGAGAGAGTACACGTAGGCCAACACACTGATCTGCTCAACGAGGGATTACGTCTTGCAGACCCGTGTATATTGACCTACTGCACCCTGACATTGGTGTGCACTTAGCGTGGAGGAGCTGCAAGTACAACTTAAGATGTTTCATCAAATACATTGTGAATTCATCTTAGCTTGACAGGTGGCTTCCTCAAATCCAGGTAATTGTGGATACAATACCCAACAGGTGGGTTGATCTAGTTAGATAGGAATCGATTGGCGTCAATGCCTGGGGAGCCGAGATAAACCCGGCTTGCTGCACCACATGGGTGGGTCGATCGGAATAGTAGGGGGGGTCGATGGGTGATAATGCCTGGGGAGCGTTGATAAACCCGGCTTGCTACACCACATGGTGTGGGTCGATCTACTCTGGTTGTTATTGGATGTTGTGAGGTTGTACCTCTAATTGGTTTGGGCGGGATGTCGCCAGCTTGCGATACTGGTGGACTAGGTCCGGTCAACCAACAAGTTAAAACCTCTGATCGGCGGTGTATGACTGGTGGATTCCGGTATGCCAAGAAGGTGCCCTGAGTGCACGGAGCGTCTGGTGGATTCCAGCATTTGTGATGTGATGCGTTTGCTAGCGGGATAAAGAAATGATATACATATAATGCTTGATGATGCTTGATGATAGATGATGGCACTGTATACAGGGAAGGAACCACTACCCCGGGTAGGGGGTAGGGTCGTTATAATGGGTCAGCCAAATGCTGACCGTTACTATGTTTTCTATGTTGGCTTGGGTGGCTTGGATGGCAAATTGTAGGTGGAGTGAACAAGTGGAAATGGCTAGCTTGCTACCATCGGCCCTTGAAGGCCATGCGAAGAGTTGTGTTTGGATTTCATGTGTGGCCGGCCTGCGTGCCGATGTATGAAACTATTGATGTGTAAAAGAGGAACCTGTAAGGCCATAAGGCCTGGGTGTGTGGGTTGTTTACATTCCTGGTGTTGGTATATATATAAATGTTGTATTTATATATTGGTGGACATTCTGGTTTGAGTTCATGCTAAAATAAAAAAATGTTGTGCTAGAATGAATGAGTTAAAGATACGCATAGAGTTTGATTTCCACAAGTAATTCCTTCACTTGTCTATGATATATGGCGTGGGGCCCCGGCCGGACCCACCGTTATATGCCATGTGACAGGTGGGGGAGTTACACGACCCTCACCCCAGTCATCATCCATATTAGAAGACGATGGAGGATATTCCGTACCTAGCCTAGTGCGCATGCAAAAATGAAGACAACCGACTTAGATAGACCACAGAAGGAATTAATCCCGCTTAATGACTATAGGAAAATTAAAAAAAAAATTATTTTCTTTTTGCTGAAAAATAAAAAAACTAAGCCGCTATTGGCAGACCAAAAATAATTTTTTTTTGAGATTTTTTGACAACTAACGTGCAAACAGAAGTGCGGGTTAACGTGCTAAATAAAAAGGGAAGGTCCAATTAAACAATTGACAAGAACCTCCCTCTGTTACCAAGTTGATGTAGGCCTCTACCGTAGACACGATATGGGCTATGGGAGTAAAGCGGACGCCTCTCTAATTCCACTATTACACTCGCACAAGTTTTAACCGCGGTGCACTCGCAAGCGAATTACCACAGTTCACCAACGTACGGTAGCTACACCGCTGAAAGGTTGAACGAACGGCTATTGGCCGATGTTCTCCCAAGCAAAAGGACCCACCTGGTCCGGACAAGCGAGGTTGTACCAAAAGAGGTCTACCCAAAATGAGATCGAAAAATTGTAGATCTCTCCCAACAAAATTAAGGGGCTCACCAAACCCTTTCGGAAATAACGCATTTAAGATTGATGCAAATCAAAAGGAAAACCACGAAGAATCTAACGATTCAAATCCAACGCAAAAATCTTTTCGACCACTAGACTATCAAGAGAGAATCACACGTGAGTGGTGAGGATCGTTACCCAAGTTGGAATAGATGATTCTGACTACCTTTGAAGGATCGCTCTTCCACAGTTCCGCCGGAGTTGCGTCAGATGGAGACATAGATCGTTCGCCTTGTCCGCTTCACATCGATATCCAGATTCCTCGTCGTAGAAGGAGGTCTTTCTCAGATAAAACTCCAAGTGAAGATGGGCGGCCGGTTTTCTTCAAAGGGGTGCTCGGGTGGTGGAGGTTGGTGGTTGGCCGGCTATGGATAGAGGTGGTCGGGTTGATGATAGTGGAGAGGAGTTGGCGGCTAAGGAAGAGGAAGGAGAGGGGCGGCCGGATTTTGGGAAGAAGAGGAAGGGGGGGTGGAGGCTTGGAAGAGGAAGTTGAGGGAGAGGGGCTGGCCGAACGCTTTAGAGAGAGAGAGAGAGAGAAAGAGGAGAGTGGCGGCTAGGAGAGGAAGAGATAGAGGGAGATTAGCAAGTAAGGAAAGTGTTAAGGTTTCTTTTCATTTCAACTAAGCTTAAACAAAACCATACATGCCTACATATAGGCTTAACACCAAGTCTTGGCTATATGTAGCCCAAATAAAAATAAAACACTCAATGACTACATGCAGCCCAAATAAAATAACATACTCCAAATGTGTAAATAAAGCATGCTAAAAATATGAATGCTCTTAAGCTAATAATAAAATAAGTTCAACTAGTTATTTGTCTTGCGCCGAGGGCGGAGATTGTAGCGCCGCTCCATACGAACACCATGGCGACGCGAGTCCTTTGTTGGAGACGAAGGAGGGTCTTCCGTTAGCGTGCCATCAGCAACAACTTGGGGGCCGTCGTCTCCACCACTACTCGAGTACTTTACTTAGGAAATTTTCTTGACTGAATTTTCTACTTCTAAGGGATGACTAGCATCAAGTCTTTTCACATAGTTCTAGAGCTTGAATATGAAGTGTATCCCAATAGAGATTCTACACATGTGTCAACACTTTGGAACACACAATGAGGGATTACATTATATGGTCTTGTGTTTGGTGACCCATTGTAGACTGACATTGGTCTACACTTCCCATAAGAATTCCTGCAAACACATAACTCAAACCAAGCATCAAATACAACTTAATTCATCTTAGTTCAAGGGTGACTTCATCAAATCTGGGTTAGTGTGGATACAATACCCAACATAAAATTTTGTTAGTTCAAATATATGTAGATGATATTATTTTTGGCTATACAGATCCCAAACTATGCAAAAGATTTTCTGATCTAATTCATTCAAAGTTTGAGATGAGTAGTATGGGTGAACTTTTATACTTCCTTGGTCTCCAAGTGAAGCAATCACCTGATGGTATCTTCATATCCCAATCCAAGTATGCTAAGGAGCTTATTAAAAGGTTTGGGATGTTTGATGCCTCAACAATGAAAACAGCCATGGCTGCTAATGTTGTGATTGATTCTGATGAACATGGCAAGCCTGTTGATCATAAAACTTATAGGTCTATTGTTGGGTCTCTATTATATCTCACAACAAGTAGGCCTGACATAATGTTTGCAACACGTATTTGTGCTAGGTTCCAAGTGAACCCTAAAGAATCTCACTATATTTTATTAAAAAGGATTTTGAGATATATAAAGGGTTGTCCAAATCTAGGACTCCTATATCCATCAGAGTTAAAATTTGATTTAACTGGATTTTCTGATGCTGACTATACTGGATGTAGGGTGGATAGGAAGAGCACATTAGGAACTTGTCAGTTTCTTGGTGATAGGCTTGTGTCCTGGTTTTGTAAGAAGAAAATATATATGTCCACATCAACTGCTGAAGCTGAATACATAGCTGCAGACGCTGCTGTTCACGAATTTTGTGGATACAAAATCAATTGCTGTATTATGATATCAACTTAAATAATTCAACTATATTTTGTGATAGTACAAGTGGAATATCTATTGCACAAAATCGAGTGCATCATAGTATGACCAAGCATATAGAGATTAGACATCATTTCCTTAGAGATTGTGTGGATAAAAAGAAAATTAATCTTGTCTTTATCTCTACTGATTTATAAAATGCAGATATCTTCACTAAACCTTTAGATGATAAGAAACATCTATTCTTTCTGAATCAGTTAGGTATGATTAATGGAGAAGTTTAATTTGATTTTGGTTCAAGGTCGAAGAATTGATCAGATTTCGTCGAACGGAGATCGACAATCTGAGAACTGTTCTTGAAATTTTTTTCGTCGACCTGAGATCGACGAACTCTCTACATGAAGTTATGACAATTTTTGCTTCAGAAAAATTTTCGTCGACCTGAGTGCGACGAAAAGTTTCCCCTCTTCTGACTGAGATCGATGATATTATTTCTTCATGAAACTTTTCATCGACCTGAGAACAAAGATTGTTTATTTTTCGTAGGACAGAGCCCGATGCTTCATATTCGGAAAACCTTATAACTAGGTTTTCGTTGTGCTCTATCCCATGCTTTCTATTCTCTTACTCTTGCTCTCTCTTTTGTTTTTGCAGGAAAACCTATGGCGATTACGACGCTCTCCCTCTCTAGCATGAAGTTCGACACTGGCTTCGACATCGATTTTGATTCCTTCTCCCACACCGATCAAATCTTAATAGACATTCTCAAGCTGTGTGAAGAACAATGTCTGAAGAAATTCATGGCAACAAGGATCAAGATACCAGCAAATGAAATCAGAGAATGGGTTTTTACTTCAACAGCTCCTGACGCAAATACTATGATTGGCACCATCGGCGGAAATCAGGTCACTCTAACTCTTGAAGTTTTAACTAAGATTTTTGATTTGGCTACTGGAGAAGAACAAATTGAATTAGATAATGTTGAATATGAGAATATGCTGAGTATAATGGGTCACTCTGAAGGAAACACCAATAACCTTCTGAAAAAGAATTTATCTATTCAATATAAGTTTCTAGAAGATATTGTTGGCAAGGTTTTGCTGGGCAGATATACAGCCCATGATTACATAACCAGGCAGTAGTTTCTGGTGATGTGTGCTCTGGTAGGTAAAAAATCAGTAAACTGAGGAAAGATTTTGTTTGAGTTGATAAAGAATAAAAATACTAACAAAGAGGTATGCTTCAGGAGGATTCTAGGAATCTTCCTCCGGGAAAAGGCACCAGAATTATTGGTTTCGCAGCCAATATTCATAAATTCCTCAAAGAGGATCACCTCTGCCTTATTTGGCAGATGAGAGATGACCATTCCAAATCCCTCCAGGACTCCTCTTCCTCCAGGACTTCTGAGGACACAAGGGCAGTTATAGCCTCTCCACCACCTCTAGAAGAAATTACTTCATCTACCAGCATTCCTTCACCTCATCATCATCAACAACAACAACAACCACTTTCACCTCTTCCTCAACCAACATCTCCACATTCTCCCACCATCATTCATCAGGATATTCCATCTCCACCTCCTCAAACTCATGTATCTGACATTCCATCTACCTCCTCACAGCCTACTTTCAATCTACTGTCTCCTCCTCAACCATCTTCACATCACTCTCCAGTTCAGGAACCTACCTCCACACCAACTACCACAGTTCCTACTTCTACCACTAAAATTCCATCCAACACTCCTTCTACATTTCCAGAATACACCCACACAGACTTCTCTCATGCCTTTTCTGTGTGTTCAAACTGTGGACATCACACCCCTTACACCACCTCTGCTCCTGAACCTCTCTACCTCAATTTCTCTGACATTGCCCATGATCTTCTTGCTTTCATCTCTCCCACTCTTGAGCAACTAATATCAAATATTATTGCTCTCTCTCCAGTTCCATCATTTCTCTCTCTACCAGAATTGATGCTCTCTCTTCTGTTCCTTCTTCTGAAAAACTGGCTTCAGGACCCTTTGAACCCAGCCAGGGGGAGATGTTCTATGAAGAAGCTACAGTTCCTCCTCCTGGAGCAGCAGCATCAACAACAGATTATGAAATGTTTGTTGATTCATCAAAGGCAGCCCCTCAAACTGAAATAATAGATATAATTGATTCTTATACTAACATGGTTGATATAGTTACAGCAATAACCATTGTTGCTGATTTCATTATAAATCACATAGTTGATCTAGATTCCTTACTGAATTCTTTTAATTCTACTTACAGAAATATTTTACCAAGTTTTGATGTACAGAACTCTAAAGCTATTGTAGTTTATACTACTCCAATAAGTCCTGAAGTTGTGGAACAACTAAAGGCATGTTTTGTAGTTTTTGAGATTTCAGAAAGTTTTGATGTTAGTGAACCAGCTCCTGTGCACAAGGCATTCTCTCCACCAACTTTTGGCTGGTGTGAATCTCCTATGATAGATTTTGATGATATGTTGTTTGCTGATATGGAAGAAGAGGAAAATGTTCATGTTGCTACAGATAGTTCTGTAGAGCTAGCATGCCAAGCACAGCAACAGATTCTTGGAATCTCAGCTGATTTGCTAAAGCAATTGGATGCTCTTTATGAAAATCCAGAACATTCTTCTTAAGATGATGATAATGAGTCAGATGACTCTGATAATACTAGTTCAAGGAAAAGAAAGACAAAGAAGAAGGCTTCTCTTGCCAATGTTGTTCCTAAGCCAAATCCATCTGCTGATGTTCCATACTACATCCCGCATAACATAACACTCACTTCAGATACCCCAAACTGGATGAGATATTCTAATAATGAACAAAAACCTAGGAAGAAGAGTAGGAGATACTCTCCTCCTCCTAAATTCAGGAGAGGTCCTCCTGCTCCTCCTCCTACAGCAGGATCTTCTAGAAGTATTTCTCAGGTTCAAAAAGCTACATCTTCTCATCAGTCTAAATCTTCTAGCAGCAGACAGCAGCAGTATTCTTCAAGAAGCAGCAGGCAACAACAATACCAGAAGTACAGCAGGCAATAGAAAATATTTGAATATGATCAACCTGATAAATCATCTCCTGAAAGGCCTATTTCTCCAGTTTGTGATCCAGAAATGGACCCCAACTTCAGAATCGCCAGATTTCAAGAATTGATAGCTCTTTCCCAGATAAGAAAAGCAAAGGGAGAAGGGTAGGACACCTCACAGTATACCACTATATCCTCCTACAGAAAGAAGGAGCTAGACAAGTACTGGGTATATAATCTCTTTAATGTTGATGCTTATATGTCATTACATCCAGAAGCTGTTGTTCCAAGAGCTGCATCTGTGACAATCCTTGGAGCCAGTGATATAAAGATGACCAAACAGGAAGCTGCAGATCCCAAAAGGGAAATTATCTTCACCAGACCTGCCTCAGGTGAGCAGAAGAAGAACTCCAAGAATGGCTGAATAATTCTCTTTATATATTTTTATTAGTACTGTTGTTCATTTTTTGTTACTTTACAAGGCACTGTGTGAATATCTGCTGAATATTTTTAAATTCTGCCAGATATCTTTATTGCTTTGTGATTTTCTCTTTTCTGTTGTTCATAGTAACCTCACCTAAATAGGGGGAGATTGTTGGATCCCTAGTTTGGATTTGGGCTAGGTTCACTATTAGGTTGTTGACCCTTCATGTATAGCCTTGGGTCATTTTGTTAGGTGTAGGTCAGTCTGACTAGGTTAGTCTTAGATCCAGCCCTCAGAAGAAATCAGAGATCCAGACTTAGAAGAATGCCAGTCATTAAGAGTTCAGAAAATCAGTTCGAAGTTCTTCGAACTCAGCTCGACGATCATCGATCTCAGATCGACGAACTCAGAGTCCCTACTCTTAGTTGAGCTTGACGAACTTAGAGCTCAGGTCGACGATCTTTTCTCTTCTCTCAAGTTCTCAGCTCGACAAACTTCTATCTTTGGACGACGAACTTGAAGCCCAGCTTTGACAGTTTATTCTTCCAGATTAACATTCTCTGATCTCAGCTCAACGAAGACGATTTCAGGTCGAACAAATCTGTTCTGAGCTTGACGATTTCTATCAGTTTGGCGTTTTCTCTCAGGTTGTTTTCAGTTTGGATTATTCTAAGGCAGTAATTATCTAATAATTAATACTCATATTCTCATGAATATAGTTGTTGCTTGACAACATTAATTATGGATTTCACAGAGTAATGACTTGACTTACTTACTGAGATAGTTGAGGAAATGCATTTAAGACTATTTCTAGCCTTTTAAGGTCCAGGATTCCAGCATTAATTCAAGGATAGAATTCAAATTCAAATGCTATTTTTTTCTGGAAGGAATATAAAAGGACTATTTTTCAGAAGAACACAACAATAAGGAAGAGAATAGATATAGAGATTTCATTAAGACACAACAGCTGATACAAGTCCTACAGAGAATAACACAGAGCACTTCATCATTAGCTTCAGAGCTTTTCAAGGGACAACTATTCAATATCAGTCCAAAAAGCTTCTAAAGATCTTCTAATGATTGAAGGCCTACACCCTGCAAAGCTTCCAGCAAATTCCTAAACAATAATCATCTCAGGGGGAGCTATGACATCATCAAGCAATCCACTAAAGTCTTCTCAGCTGTTTGAGAAAGAGAAGATAATATCACATTATTTTCACCCTACTGTACACATGGTTTTAACTCCCTTCAAAAGTTAACCACCTAGTTCTTAAGTCTCCTTAACAAAAGACTTAGCTTGACACCTGATCAAAAGCCTAAAGGGTTGTGAGTTCTCCCTTTAAATAGATCTTGTGGTGATAGGGCACCTGAGCAAAAACGTGTTGGTGACAGGGCACTTGATCAAAAACCTGTAGTGTATTCCTACTAGGGTGGTAGAAGAGTGGATGTACCCAAGTTTAGGAGAACCACTATAAATTTCTTGTGTCGTCTGGTTGCTTATTATTTTCTTATTACTGTGTGTTGTGTTAGTTTTTCTTTCCTGCACTTTCTTAAGATATATTTATTATTATTTTTAATTCCGCTATAAATAAATTAAAATTTTAAAATACTCTATTCACTCCCCCACCCCACCTCTAGAGCTAAATAGATCTATCCCCTTAGGTGGTAAAGATTTTTCATCCTTCAACTCTCATGGGGTCAAGTATGCTTATAGGCAAAGATAAGGCAGGGAAACCTATTGATGAAACTTTGTATAGAGGGATAATTGTCTCCCTTCTATATCTTACTGCAAGTAGGCCAGACATCATGTATGTTACATGTGTTTGTGCTAGGCATCAGCCTAACCATAAATAATCTCAGATGCAGATTTTGTAAGCTGCAAAGAGGACAGGAAAAGTACTTCGGGCGCTTGTTAGTTCTTGGGAGAAAGACTAGTGTCTTGGAGCAGCAAGAAACAAATAAGTGGTGCAATTTCAACTATAGAGTCAGAATATATAGCTACTGGGAGCTACTATGCATAGTCATTGTGGATCCAGCATCAGCTTCAAGACTATAACCTCCAAATAAGTAGAAGTCCGTTATATTGTGATTCTACTAGTGCAATCTCAATTGCTAGGAATCCTATCTCTCATAGCAGGACTAAGCACATTGAGATCAGATATCATTTCATTAGGAAGTATGTGGAATGTGAAGATATCAGTCTTGAGTTTGTCCCTACAGACAAGCAGGTGGCTGATATCTTCATTAAGCCACTAGATGAAGTAAAGTTCAACACCTTCAAGTTTAAGCTGGGTATGTTGAACTTGGTCAAGCTTTAGCTTCTCCTCATGTTGTTTTTGTTGCAGGTTTTACAACTTCTTGTAGGTTGAAAATACATTCAGTGGTATCAAGCTTTCCAAGTGGTTCAAGAGTCTATCAGAAAGGATGATAGAAGATGCTCCAGTTGAGGGGGAGCAAGTTCAGCTTCCTGTAGAGAACAAGAAGATGCAATAGTTGATTATCTGAAATCAAAAAGGGAGAGAAGATAATCAGAGGCCAGTGCCCCGTGACTATTTATAGAATTAAAAAAAGGGGGAGAAGGAAGTGATCAAGGCTATACAACAAAATAGGGGGAGCAGGAAGTAGTAATGATCACCCTGCAGGCAAGGTAAATGGGGAGATTATTGGGAAGAAGGAAATGATCAAGCATCAGGTAGCAAAATGGGGGAGCTGCAAGTGATCATCATCACCTTACAGGTAAGAAAAGTGTGGTAACCTATAAATTGATACTCTTATTCTCTTGTTATAAGTTTTCCAACTTACTATTTTATCTAATGTATATGTTAGTGTATATCATTAACTAAGAATTTTGTTTGAGGGTTTTGACTTTTTCAAATAGGGGGAGATTGTTGGGTCCATTGATCACAATGTCCCTGATTTGTAGAAGTCAAACAAGTTAATGATATACATATAGTTATATTTGATCTATATGATTGTGACAGGTGGTCACAAGACAGAGGAGTGGAGAGACAGAAATCTGTCCAAGTCCACGGGCATTGAGTGAAGCAGTTCACTCAACGCCAAATGTCAAAGAAGGATGTTAGGAAGACTAAAAATTGCCTAAGCCCACAGGCATTGAGTGAAGCCAGTTCACTCAATGCCAGATACCAAAAAGAGCTGAGTAAGGTGTGGACAGTTAAAGCCCAGCAGTGTGCAAAGTAATTTTGCAGCTAATTCCACATTCATTGGGCAAAGGCAGTTCACTCAATGTCATACAACAATAAGCATTGAGTTAAGCTATGTCTATCAAAGCCTCTGCATTGGCAAGAAGAAAAATCGAATAAGTACAGAATCATAGAGTGATGTCAAATCACTCAATTCCATACAACTAGAAGCATTGAATCAAGCTGCTTCAGTTAAAGCCATAGAGAATCTGTAAAAGAAATTAACTAAGTCCAGAAGTGTTGAGTGAAGCCAGTTCACTTAACGCCGTGCTAATTCTATCAAAGCCAAAGAAGAAGGATATAGAAAAGTAACTAAGTCCAGAAGCGTTGAGTAAGGTCAGGTCACTCAATTCCCAAAGAGGAAAGCGTCGACAAAGCTATGGTCACTCAATGCTTAATGAAGATAGACAGAAAAATCTGTCTAAGTTCAGATGAATTGAGTGAGTACAGCTCACTCAAAACACTCAATGTCTTAGCAAGTTGGCAGATTTCAGAGATGCAACTAAGGACAAAAGCGTTGAGTGAGGAAGGCTCACTCAATGCCGAGCAGATACAGAGGCTTGCAGCTAAATATAGAAGCGTTGAGTGAAGCCAGTTCACTCAATGCCTCAGCATGAAGATAGGCAATCAGTGAAGCGGCTATGTCTACGGGCTTTGAGTGATGAAGACTCACTTAATGCACTCAACTCCTGGTAGCACAAAAAGTTTGGTCAACTCAAAAAGCATTGAGTGAAGGCCATTCACTCAACGCTCTCAACGACTAAGATGTAGAGAAATTGTCTAAGTCCAAATTCATTAAGTGAAGGTCATTCACTCAACACACTCAATGCATGGATTGAATTTGAAAATTTGGCTAAGTACACATATGCTGATGTCAATAAAAGTCAACCTAAGTCAACGGAATTCAAATTCATTGCAGGTGTTAACCTCGAAATCAGCGATCCTTCCTAAGGCAGCCAGCTCATCGGTAGCGGCCTGATCCAGGTTCCTCCTGGAGGTCGCTTCCTAGGTTGGGCGGACAGGTTTCCCGGTCCGCTCAGTCTGCACAGCTTGGGCGGTCTCAGCGGTCTGACCGCCCAAGCCGAGCACCTCCCTTTGGTTGGCAGGTGCCGCGGACTGCTCCTACAGTCCTCCTCTGCAGGTTACGTCCTTTTTCAGCTTAGCCACAGTTTTTTCTCAACAGATGCCCCTTTCCCGGACTCAAATCCCTGTCCGCCCAGGCCGGCAACAGGTCGTGTCTCGTGCAGGTATTGGACTCCCTTAGCCCGCTCCTGCAGGTCGCTCTTCAAGAAGACCAGGCCGCTCAAACCACCAGCCAAATGTGGCGACCTGCCCCCAGGCCGCCAGCCAACTACCTCAGCTTCCACCTCGCCAACACGCGCGGCATGCCCCGTCAGTTCGACAGGTCGCTAAGTCCTTGGCCCCCAACAGCATGGGCAGCAAACTCCTTCAGTCCGCCCACACAGCGTGGACACTCGCTCTCTGGCTACCCGCGAAGATCAGCAGCAATACCCAGTTCCTTGCGAGCTAGGAGGACTCGAAGTACGATCAAGACTTCTAGTCTGCCTTCATTGGTGAACCCCAACAGCTTCAACAACTAGGCTCTCCATTCCAACATAAGCGGACTCAGCTTAGCAGCAGGCGCGGACTTGGCGGACTCCGCGGACTCGCTGTGCAGTAGGGTTAACTCCCTCAGCCCGGTCAAGGTGCGGGCTCGATCACTAGAGGCGGACTCCGTGGATTCTCCCCGCAGTCTGCCAGGCAACAGAACATCCTCAAGCTATTCCCAGACCACACATCCTCATTGCGGACTCGGCGGACTTAGCGAGCACTCAACTCGCACTCCTTAACGCAAGCCTAGTTCAGCAGCGCGGACTCTGCGGATTCCCTTCGCAGTTCGCCACTCAGCCTCCAGCATCCTCCACCCCAGTAGCAGGCGGACAATCTCAGCCCAGTAGTGGTGGACTCTGCGGACTCGACTCGCAGTCCACTACTAAGTCTCCCAGTTCGCCATCAGCAGCACCAGCTCCAGAAGTAAGCCCCAGTCTGCGCGGCCTGTTGTCGACTTGGCGGACTCCGTCTTCTTCCCGCTCAAGTTACCATCCCAGAGGGGGTAACGTCACCACAAGCCGTTACCTCCTCGGGCCTATAAATAGACCCCAGCCCCCCATACCTCTCATGGGGGGAGGATTTTCAGCTTCAAGCTTCAGCTTCAGCTTCGGATCATCACCAAGGTGCTCACGCTCGAAGACAGCACTCGGCAAGCTCATTTCCTGCGCACTCCGTTTTCCAGTCCGCACCCTTCTCTCTGCATTTATTCGCGCGACCTGTCGGCCTCTGTTCTCAGTCCGCGTGGTCTCCATTTTTCCCTTAACCGCGCGGCCTGTCGACCTAGCTCTTTAGTCCGCGCGGCCTCTTCTGGAACCCCTCCTTCCTTAGCCACCAGCTTCCTCTTTGTACCCCTTTATTGATTTCTTGTAAAGGTGTATTGCCAAGTTGTAACTCTCACTATTAATCAAAGGAATGCTCGTTGCAAGAGTGGCATTTAAGCCGCGGCGGGCGAAGTCTGTTGTTGCCGCTGCTAGCGACCCCCTCTCTTCTTCTTCTTAATTTAGCTCAGCTCCCTCTCGGCATTCAACCTGCAAGCACAACCGTCCAAGTACCCGTCTGCTCGACAGCTCCCGATCAACCTCCTCCGCTGCTCTCAGCAAACCTCTCCTCTATCCCCGCAACCCCTTTGACATGTGCTTGCTCCACCCTCGAGCACTCAAAAGCCTCCTCTTCTCCCGTAACCTTCATCCTCTTCCTCTCCTAGCCTGTGAGATCGAACACTCCCTCCGTGTTAACTAGGCGGTGTCGTTTTCGAGCATCAACAGTTAACACGCGGCCATTAGATCCGAATAGACGGTGAATACCGACAGTTAGCCATGTCAGACCATCAACCAGCCGAGAACTTTGCTCCAAGTCCTAGAGATGATCCTCTCTGGGAGGCCTTCGAGCAATCACTCCGTGAGAATGCTCAGCAGTTCCAAGCCATCAACCAAATCCTTGCTACAATCACCCAGCAGTTGCAGTCTAAACCTGTAGCAGCTCCCGCTGCTCCAGCTGCTCCGATCAATCCAGCACCAACATTGGAGCATCAGCAAGCTTATCCTTTAGCTTGCCCGCCTGTCTACCCTCCTTATACAGTAACCTTCCTACAGGGGCCTGCAGCCCCTTTGCGACCTCAAGATGAAGAGTTTACTGCTCGCCAAAAATTCTTCCGGGAAGCAGCCCGAGGAAGTCCTGCTAGATTTCTCAACTTTCAGGGAAGTCATCCTTACCATGCAGCTCCTACCTTTGCTCCTCCTGCAGCAACTTTTCCCTTTTATCCTCCTTCTTATTTTGTAGTTGCAGCTTATGCTCCTTTTCATCCTTATGATGTAGGAGAATAGGAAGAGCCTTCACCCTTTACAGAGAACATTCGCCATAAACCAACTCCAGCTAACTTCAGAGATCCCCGTCTACCAAACTACACTGGAGAGACTGATCCAGTGAAGCATCTTCAAGCTTTCGAATCAGCCGTTGCTCTCAAAACCCTCTCAGATATAACTAAGTGCAAGCTCCTTATCACTACCTTTGATGGACAAGTGAGGGACTGGTTCTATGGTCTTCGCCCTCACTCCATTACTTCCTTTGTCGATCTGCGAAGGGAGTTATTGCTCAGATTCTCTACTTCCACCAAGAGAAAGGGCGGTCCTGAAGCCCTCTTTGAGATCAAGTAGCGTGGCAATGAAACTTGGTCTCAGTTCGTTGATCGATTCTAAAAGGAAATCTTGGACATCGAGTTTGTTAGCGAAGAAATGTACCGAGTGGCTCTTATCCACGGTCTCCAGGAGGGGCTTCTCAAGTTTGAAGCCAATGTCCGAGCACTGAGGACATACCAAGATTTGATTGCCTTTGCCAACTCATACATTCGAGGAGAAAAGAGAAACTCGGGCTTCATCTCCAAGCTAATTTTAGAGAAAGATCCTTCTCATAAGCAGCCTCCGAGGTATCCTTGTAACGATTTTCCAACTCACTCAAGGAAGGGAAAAAGGTTTCAGCATCATCGATATCCCTTCACAAGCCGCGATCGCGCTCAAGATCCATTGCTACCAGTAGCTCCATCTTCTCAAACAGCTGCAGGCTATCAGCAGCCAGATGATGACTTGCATGAGTCTGAACTCGAGGAGGCCATACATGAAGTAAGCCAGATCATGAGAGATAAGGCTAAAAACAAGAAGACTTACCGGCCAGCTAATCAAAGATCAAGGGACTCAGAACCATACTATGAATTCCACAAAGAGTCAGGCCACATGACTGAGAATTGCCGAGCACTCCGCCGACTAGTGCAAAGGATGCTCCAGCAGGGTAAGATGTGTGATCTGCTTCCTAAAGATGATCGCCCTGATCCAGCAACCTCAAAGGGCAAAGAAGTAGCAGATATTCCTTGCATCTCAAGAGGAGTGAGCCTAGTTGAAGAACCCCCTCTCCTCGTTGTTAATAAAACTATCGAATGCTTTGATGCCGATGACGAGGGCATGCTTGGAAGACGATTCTAAGCCAGCAAAGGACTTCATAGTCCAATTTTTTTCACAACCATGATGGGTTATCTCCACCCTTACTCTACTCCTTATGCTTTCAAACATTTTCATTTCAAAACACTTCTAAGTGTTCATTCTTGCTTTTCAATAAAGCTTTTATCAGGGATCTCATACTGATACAGTTCCCTTCTTGTTATGCTTCTTCCACTATTCTCTCTTTTCCAAAAGATCACTGAGCCACTGAGATGTCGCCGAGTCTCGCTATAGGCCCCCTCGGGATTGGATTCCGGCGTAAGACCACAGTGACCACATATCGCGGGGAGATTTCGCATATGTGTGTAGTAGGGGCTATCCAACTCTCATGTAGTGGAATACTAGACTTTGGATCCTAGCCAGCATCTGACACATAGTGCGTGCTAGGGAGGCCCCATGTGTAAGCTCTGCTGTGCTCCATTAGGATACATTACAGTTACGGTGATCTTTGCTTGACAAGCAATGGCGACCAAGCATAGCCTTATCTCTTCGATCATCTCACAACTGTGATGGTTGAATGCTCTCTAGTGCTCTCAATCAATGCTTTCGCGGGGTCTTCAACTCCACTAATCAATCTACAGACGAGCTATAGGCCTCTTGGCACAACCAGTCTCATTGAGAAGTGACTTAGTAACCCGAAGCATGTGATCAGTGCATCTAGCCATCCTTCTCAGTATTCCCCTAGCTTTTCTCTTGTGTGCCCTCCTAGAGGATGCGTGGTCAGCCCGCTTTGAGTAGGACTATACTCGGGATGACCTTTCTCAGGAAAGCGATGCATAAGGCCCACGGGTGATCTATCCAGGTCTTTCTTGGTCATCTTCGAGTATAGACCTCTTTTTTGTCAACAGCCTTCTTTCACAGGTGAACAGGTTAATCCGACCTACCAGAAGGATTAGCAAACACTCACTTTGCTTATGCTCATCTTATATGCATTGCCTGCATAATCTCTACAAGATGATAACCTATGCAAACTCTCTACTTATATAAGCATCACTACTCTTATCAAATGCTAACGGCATCAATCGTTGATCAAAGAATCTAACTTTCCTTGATCATCAATTTATGCAAGAGAGAGTTCATCAGGCATTTCCTCTGCTATTTGGTCATATCGACCTTATCTTATCAACAGTTAACACCTGCAGGCCTCAGCTCAGGTACTTACAGCTTAGCTCATTATTTTATGACTGCTGCTCACTCTTCTCTTTGCAGTGATTAGCAGGAACCTGCAAGTCATATCCAGGTACTTGTAGTTTATTCTTTATATACCATATTTGCTTCTAACTCTCACTTTGCATAAAATAGCAGATCCTTGTAAGTTTCTTTACAGGTACTTGCAAGCTACTCTCATATATCGTGTCTGTTCCTAACTCTCATTTTGTAGATATCAGCCGATACTTGCAAGTTTCTTCACAGGTACTTGCAAGTTACTTTCATATACTGTACCTACTTCTAACTCTTCTTTTGCAGAGAACAGCAGAAACCTACAAGTTACCTTCAGGTATTTGCGGCTTTCTTTACTCCAGAATTTGTTTCTAACTTCACTTTTACAGAAACCAGCAAAGATTTGCAAGTTCCTTTCAGGACTTAGTAGAAGACACATCTTCTTCGTTTTACAAAGTCAAACCCAGGTACACACAAGATGTACCTCCCATACATGCCTACACTAACTTTTCCTTTGCAGGAAATAGACAGGCATTAGCAAATTCCTAAGGAGAGGCATCAGGTTCCATCTCTCCTTGCTCCCTTCTCTCTCCTTTGGGGTGGATCACGATTTTCGTGGGTCTCCAACTTTTTTGAAGTTCTATTCAAAACTTAAAAAAGTGCGGGGATTATGTTAACCCCGAAATCGGCGATCCTTCCCAAGGCAGCCAGCTCGCCGGTAGCGGCCTGATCCAGGTTCCTCCTGGAGGTCGCTTCTTAGGTTGGGCGGAAAGGTTTCCCTGTCCGCTCAGTCCGAACGGCTTGGGCGGTCTTAGCGGTCTGACTGCCCAGGCCGCGCACCTCCCTTTGGTCGGCAGGGTCCCCGAACTGCTCCTGCAGTCCGCCTCTGCAGGCCGCGTCCTTTTTCAACTTAGCCGCAGTTTTTTCTCAACAGATGTCCCTTTGTCGGACTCAAATCCCTGTCCGCCCAGGCCGCCAACAGGTCGTGTCTCCTGCAGCTATTGGACTCCCTTAACTCGCTTCTGCAAGTCGCTCTTCAAGAAGACCAGGCCGCCCAAATCGCCAGCCAAAGTTGGCGACCTGCCCCCAGGCCGCCAGCCAGCTACCTCGGCTTCCACCTCGCCAACACGCGTGACCCGTCCCGTATGTTCGGCAGGTCGCTCAGTCCTTGGCCCCCAACAGTATGGGCAGCCAACTCCTTCAGTCCGCCCACAGAGCACGGACACTCGCTCTCCGGCTACCCGCGAAGATCAGCAGCAATACCCAGTTCCTCGCGAGCTCGGCGGACTCGAAGTGCGATCAAGACTTCCAGTCCGCCTTCATTGGTGAACCCCAACAGCTTCAACAGCTAGACTCTCCATTCCAACATAAGCTGACTCAGCTTAGAAGCAGGCACGGACTCGGCGAACTCTATGGACTCGCTGTGCAGCAAGGTTAACTCCCTCAGCCTGGTCCTGGCGCGGGCTCGATTAGTAGAGGCGGACTTCGCGGATTCTCCCCGTGCACTCAAATCGCACTCCTTAATGCAATCCCAGTTCAGCAGCGGCGGACTCTGCAGATTCCCTTTGCAGTCCACCACTCAGCCTCCAGCATCCGCCACCCCAGCAGTAGGCGGACAATCTCAGCCCAGTAGTATAGGACTCCACGGACTCGCCTCGCAGTCCGCCACTAAGTCTCCTAGTTAGACATCAACAACACCAGCTCTAGAAGTAAGCCCCAGTTCGCGCGGCCTGTTGCGGACTCGGCGGACTCCGTCTTCTTCCCACTCAAGTTACCATCCCAGCGGGGGTAACGTCCCCACAAGCCGTTACCTCCTCGGGCCTATAAATAGACCCCCCCCCCATACCTCTCATGGGGGGAGGTTTTTCAGCTGCAAGCTTCAGCTTCAGCTTCGGATCATCGTCAAGGTGCTCACGCTCGAAGATAGCCCTCGAGAAGCTCATTTCCTACGGACTCCGTTTTCCAGTCTGCACCCTTCTCTCTGCCTTTAGTCGCGCGGCCTGTCGGCCTCTGTTCTCAGTCCATGCGGTCTCCATTTTTCCCTTAACCACACGGCCTGTCGTCCTGGCTCTTCAATCCACGAGGCCTCTTCTGGAACCCCTCCTTCCTTAGCCGCCAGCTTCCTATTTGTACCCATTTATTGCTTTCTTGTAAAGTTGTATTGCCAAGCTGTAACTCTCACTATTAATCAAAGGAAAGCCCGTCGCAAGAGTGGCATTTAAGCCGCAGCGGGCGAAGTCTGCTGTTGCCGATGCTAATGGCCCTTCTCTTCTTCTTCTTAGTTCAGCTCAGCTCCCTCTCGGCATTCAACGTGCAAGCACAACCATCCAACTACCCGTCTGCTCGACAGCTCCTGATCAACCTCCTCCGCTGCTCTTAGCAAACCTCTCCTCTATCCCTGCAACCCCTTTGACAAGCGCTTGCTCCACCCTCGAGCACTCAGAAGCCTCCTCTTCCCCCCGCAACCTTCATCCTCTTCCTCTACTAGCCTGTGAGATCGAACACTCCCTCCGTGTTAACTAGGCGGTGCCGTTTTTGCGCATCAATAGCAGGAAAGCTGGAATTCACCACTAATGGCACTGGGGCCTGCTGTATGATTTATTTTGTAAAAGGAAGTCTGTAAATAAATAATTAAAGGTGGACTGACGGGTCAAGAGAGCCTTTGTATGTCAGATGATAAAAGGAATGAGATTGGCAGTGAAGAGAATATCTTTTAGGGTTTGTCTTTTTGAAAGGCGGTGCAACTTCTTCTTCTTCCTCGCCATTCTTGCAGAGCTCGAAGCAAAAGTGCAAATCGACTGATCCAAAAGGTCATCAAGTTAGCTGCTGCGATCAACATCGACAACAAAAAGATCAGAGACATTTCTCTGAGTGAAGAGCTGCCAATGCCTACTCCTGCTGCAGTTACTTTACAGCCCAAGCAGAGCTTATCCTAAAGTCTATTTTTTGGAGTTGTGAAGAAAGAATATGTACTAAGGAGGAAGACACAGTGAACATTTCTTTGTTGTCTATTCAACATCAACAAACCTAATCTTCTATAGGATCTTTCTAGGTCTGAGTTGTAAGCATATTTATAAAGGAAAAGTGTAGGATCTTGTATAGATCTAAGTGGTTGGATTCTGTTAAGAATATTAGTGTAGGCCTTTGGCCTGAGTGGTAGGTTTCAAGTGTGAATCTAAGTTGTAGGATCCTCTGGATCTGAGGTAGGGTTATCCTCCTAGCCTGAGTGGTGGGGCCTTTTGGCCTGAGGTAGGTGATCCTTTGATCACTGAGTTGTATGGCTTTGTGCCTGAGTTGTAGGTCTTGGAGGAGACTGAGTGGTCATGCAGTATCTTGTTGTAAGCTCTTAGGAGCCGAGTTTTGTATAAGGGCCTTGTCTAATAAACTGTTAGAAAGGTGAGGGACCATGGACGTACACATAATATGGGGAACCACTATCAATATTGTGTGTAATTTTATGGATTGTTTTGAAAGCAAGCTAACCTAGTTAACTCACAACACACCAAGTTAAAAAAATTCTTAAAAGACTAGAAAACCTATTAACCCCCCCCCCCCCCATTCTAGGTGTTTAGCTACCTTGGAATTAAAAACTTTCAGTAATAATCACAACAACTTATGTGTATGAACTTCTTTGACTGGATGTTTTTGTCTCATTCGTAGGTCCAATGTGGATGTTGGTATGCAACAGTGGATATTGCATTGGATCATAATACCCAATATATTTTTTGACATTAATTAAGTCTCTAGCTAAATGGCATACCTATTCATCCCTTGTTATTGTTACCATGATGATCTAGAAGTGGTCAAACAGGTAGTTTCACTGCCAATGCCATATGAGCATACATGGTCGCACATATGAGCTTTTGGAGAAGTTGGAGGAATGGATTGTGTTGGTTTTACTCATATATGATATGATTGAAGGACCAAGCACTTGACTGATATTGGAATTCGAGAAGGACAAGTCATTTCGTCTAGTTATCCCGAGACATCTCAACAAATTCGTCGAGATATCTCGAGACATCTCGTGTAATCTCAACGAATTAATCGGATTATCTCGTGTCATTTCGACAAATGTGTCAAAGTCATCTCGACGAATTCATCGAATTATTTCATGTCATTTCGACGAATGTGCATCAAGCCATCTCGACTAATTCATCGAGTTATCTCGTGTCATTTCAACGATTCGTCGAGACATTTCAAGTCATCTCGACGAACCTATTTCGAGCAAATTTCTTAAGTTATGGGTCTGCTGATATCGACGATTTCATTTGTTTATTACTTTGGGAATAAATAGAAGATGCCTTAGGGTTTTTCATTACGGTACTGTATTGTAAGCCCGAGAGGATTAAGAAGACCGACGGAAAAATGTTTCCGGAAGTTCGATGGCGATCCTGTTGTCGTTGCTCAGCCCGAAGCTGACGCCCGTCATAGCCGCCTCTTCTGGAGAAGACGTAGCAGTTTGTGAAGATGTAGATTAATTTTCATTCTGCTTCCTGAATTTTGTTTGACGGAGTGCCGACATTCTCCCATTTGTGTGGATCACCGTAGAGCCGCGGAATTTTTTTTTCCGTGGACTTACTCACCGGCAGTAAACCTACATTTTGGAGCATCTTGGTTGAGTGTCGACTCAATCCCGCCAAGGTATACTTTTATTCAAAGTTGTTTTTACTTCTTGATCGATGTTCATCACAAGATCTATTTCTCTTTGGGTTTTCTTGATTCCTTAATCTGTCGCGCACATGTGATGTGCATCCTAGTAAGAAACCAAACATTCCTGTTATCAGAATGCATAAAATCATCACCACCAACCAACACTGCTGCAATTTGTGATGTTGTTGGCAAGATGTTCTGACAATCAGTAACAAGTTTTCTCAAAAAAGAAGTTTGCAAGAATGTATTTCAGGAAGTTGCGATATTTGTTAAAAGTTATGTATGAATGGAATGTGCATATCAAGTAGATGTTTGATTTTTGTAGCATGTTGATATTGAGCCTATGACTCTCTTTCATGCTAAGCTCAATCTCAGTGTCCGTGTCATAAATGAACATTTGTAGAAACCTGGGTATGTTGTCTAGTTTTGGTAAAAATAGGACTAATTTATGGTATAATGCCCCATGATCTTTTAAGGAGTAGATTTGGTGGGCAAAGGACAATACATATTCATATAGTGTCACACTCATGGATGTGAAGGATAATACGTGGTTGTGTGCACTGATGTTTTGCTTGAAATAACATCCTTCGGGACCTTGTTGAGTGAATAAATAAAGTAGCTCTGCAGGAACATGGATGTCAGGTAAGATGGTTTTCCCATTAGTGAAACATAAATTGTTTGATTCCTTGAAAAATAATTTGGCATGACAATGACGACATAATTTCACGGGGTGCGACCGTGTGGGGGAGTAGCCCTGCGGCTGCGCAAGCTGGTCATGCTCAGCCGCACGGGGTATGACCATATAGGCTAGATGTGCTCACATGCATGTCGTGCATGCTTGCGTTCAGGGAGTTCACTCATGCGCAACCCTGTCATACCCGTGCGCGGGTTCGACTTCTTCCTTGGGGTCTTTCGGGGCTTGCGGCTTTGATGTACATAATCGGTCTGAGTCTTGCCGGTTTGAATTATAAAATTTAGTTGGAACCCCAATAGTTATTATTAATATTCTTCTTTTTGCATGATTTAGAGATGACAAGGGAAAGAAGGTGTGTGCAACCCCGTATTTGTCGATTAGCCCGGACCAACCCGAAATGGGCTGCGAGAGGTGGGTGCCTAGTTCCAACGATGAATTCCCAGGCCTGTAACTAGTAGAAAAGGTAAACTCCTGCTCACTTATGGCTAGGAAGCGAGTTACAAGTGCATGATTCCACCGAGCACTGGCCGTTAGGGCGAGCGGAGAGTGCCCGGTCATACCAAGCACTTGCGACCTGGGCGAGTGAACCAATATCGGACCTACTCGCCTGTCAAGTGAAATGATCTGCATTTTCTTTGATCCCATTTTGGCCTGCTAATAGCCGCTCCAAATAGCGTAGTTTCACTGTTGGTAGAGCATTTTGGGATGCATTTAATAGATCCAAATGACGGGATTTCGGTGTTGGCAGAACATTCCCAGAAAACTCTAAATAGACCCCAAGGGCACCCATTGAGAGGACCTCTTGTTGGTTTTACTCTCCCTTGGCTAGCTTTGGTTGGCAAGAGCTTCATCTCATTATTCATTATGGTTTCCAGGTTGGTGGTCGGGAGCTCTCGCGGTCCTCTAAAGGTGTTCGGACCAGTATTGAATTGGGAAGGGAAGCAATCTAAGACCAACTAGGTGTGTGGTGGGACCTCATCGTTGCGACTCCGTGTTTGTTTGAGGTTGATCTAGGGAATAGCTTTACAAACTCTAAGTACTAGACCAAGACACCATCTCATGAGAGGAAAAGATGAGCTACACCTTCGATCCAAACACCTCGTTGAGCCATGGTTTCCGAGTTCAACACTTTTGGTGCGGTGAGCGTGGACCATAGCATTTCAAGAAAATCGCAAGTGTCATGGCTGGAGATGAGGGGCTAGGAACTGACCCATAAACTGCTCCTAAGAGCTTACACCTCAGATCCCTCAGGATCTCTAAGTCTCCTCCAAGACTTAATTCTCAGCCACAATGGCCTACAACTCAGTGGTCAGCAGACAACCTACCTCAGGTAGTTAAGCCTTAGACTAAGGCTGAGAGGACAACCCTACCTCAGATCCACAAAGGATCCTACCTCAGAGCTCTGCAGTGCTCTTACACTCAGTGACCCTTAAGCCACCTACCTCAGCAATATCTCTAAGGCCTACAGCTCAGGATTTTCAACCCTACAACATCAGGTACAAAGCCATACTCTCAGAGTGCTGCAACACTCCTACAACTCAGTACCTTTTCAGGTACCTACTTTAGTGCCCTTCCAGGAACCTACAGCTCAGCCCCCTCCAAGGCCAATAACTCAGTGACACTTGTCACCGACAGCTCAGTGACTCACCAGTCACCTACCTCAGCCTTCTTTCTAAGGCCTACTACTCAGGCTTGGAGGACAGCCCTACTATATGATCCACACTTGGATCCTACCTCAGTAACCTAGCAGCGCACCTACCTCAGCGACTAATTAGTCACCTACAACTCAGGCCAAAAGGCCCTACTGCTCAGATTCAGGTAACCTGAATCCTACAGGATGAAGGTCGGTTGGTGGATATTATTGACACAATAGATGTTTCTCTATGTCAAGCTTCTTGATTGAGATAAACTCAGTCCAACAATGAATATAGGAATTTATTTCCTGAGTCTACCTTCACTGAACTAAGAAGTGATTAGTCCTAACTACTTCAATAGAAAAAGTATTTACTTGAGCTGGAAGTGACTTGCAGAGCAATGTTCTGCCTCTTTCTGAACTGACCCTGAAGCTCAACCCTAACCACTACTTCATAGCACCAGGGATTTTTCCTACTAGTCACTGAAGTTACTACAGCTAATTGATGCTACCTAAGCTGAGTAAAACTCAGCTCTAACTTTGCAGACTAAGATAGCTCTGCCTTTTCTTCCTTTCCTGGGTTGAGGTGATTCATCAAAGACTTTGACTCCTGAGGAAAAGCCCCTTGAGTCTTCTTTCAGATCTCTTCTTCTTCAAGCTTCTTCTCTGCACAGCTTCTAGATTAAAATCTTCAGGATGCTTGTACAGCTAGAACTGTTAAGAACTTGCTACAAGGGTCGACCCTTGGCTGCTTCCTCTTTCCTCAGGGAAATACTCTATACTTGCTTGCTGGTGAAGATGAAGATCACACCAGCTATCTTGTTGTTGATGATGCTGATATGAACAGCTAACTTGCTCTTTGCTGACTTGAGCTTCTTGTTCTTTTGCTCTGCAACAATGGCAGAGAAGAAGAACTGCCTGATTGCTTTTTTCCCGAAGATTGTCTTCTTCAGTATGCCTTTTCCTTATTATTGATTTTGACCTAATGGCTCTTGAGCAGTGGGCCCCACACGTTTAATGGCCAACAACAAGCTTGAGCAGTGGGCCCCATACATTTAATGTCTAGCAGCAACCTTACTTTAATGCCAACTGTCGTACAGTAGGTCTGCAGCAAAATTTGTTTTGTACTATAGCCATCCCGCCACTAATTGGTGATCACGCGCCTACTTCACTCCTGCAAGCAAAAGAACAAAAGAAACAAGGGAGAACTGACCCAAGGGCTCGGCGGGGAGGACCCACCACACACCCAGAAGATCTGAGAGCGCTTCCCCTCCTTAGACAAAGACCGAGCTAAGGTGCCCTCAGAAAGCACTTGAAAACTGGAGTAAGAGATCACAGGAAGCATGCTTTCTGGGGTACCCCTTGGGTCCTATTTATAGTTTTCAGAATCTGAACTGCCAATAACCAAACTGAACTGACCTGAAGTTATCAAAATATCATTGGTTGGGTCTGCCAACAGCCAAACTCCACTGTTTTGAAGGGCTATGGGCAAACCAGCGGGGGCAAAATAGTAAAAAGTACCTCGTGGATCCAAGCGAGCTGGGGAGCCTGGCCACCTCGGTAGATCCAGCTCTCCTACTATTGCCAAGCTCCGTTGCGAGAGCGTGAGCTGGGACGGCGAGCTCGCCCGTCCGTCGGCCTCCATTAGTCGATCTCACCCCGACGAGTCTTGACTTAGCTGGGCAAATGCCGAGCTCGCGGTCGACCAATGCTGAGCTCGAGTTCGGCTTCTCCATGCTGAGCTTGCCCACTATCTTCAGATTCCTTTGCTGGGCTCGCCTATTGCTTGGATGATCTGAACCGACCAGTCTGGTTCCTGGCGACCTCATTCGCTGGACACGGGGTTGTACATAATCCCCGCTCTTTTTGAACTTGACAAAGATCGAAAAGAAACATCCAACCCCAAGTCTTCGGCGAGTGCGGGGTGGACTGGAGGGAATCTTCGAGTGGGGTCCACCTATGGTTATATATATGCACCTGCATACCTGTCTGACTCTTGTCATTCCCTTTGATCTAATTATGCCAAGATGTCGATCCCCAAAGAGATTCAAGAGCGGCTCATGCGCCCCCGCCAGACCTCAGCTACTTGCGTAGCCACCCTGACAGCGGTCCCAGCTGCTGTGCCGCATGGTGGCTCTGCCGAGCATAACTCCAAGAAGATGAAAACATTCCCTCAGGCGGCCGAGCCCATCTATGATGACCTGAGGACCACCTTGGAGCACGGGACCGGCTCCTCCACTCTGCCTACCCATAAAAAGGGGAGGAATATTGTCGAGATCTGCAACGGCCCAGAGATACCACCCTGAGGGCACGGAGGATGCCGTGTCGCGAGACACCACCCCGCGAGCTAAGACCACTCTTGGGGACTCGCGGTTCACGACTCCGGAGAACCGTCCCCGGGACGCATCCCCTCCCTTTGGGACCTTGGGGGTGAGCTCGCAGAGGCCGATCTCGCTGGTGCGCGCCCGCTCTCCCCAGCAAGCTGTCGTGACCACGGGGGCCGGTCTGGAAACCATCCCCATCCCGAGATTCGAGCTTCTCTCACCGGGAACGCGCGGCCCATGTCGCGGGAAGGATCTGTGATGACGACGATGCTGATGTGGCCGTGGATCTACGACATCGAGAGTTCGTGGATTGGGACGGTCGTTGCCGCAAGCTCGAAGATGAGAGTCTACCACGATGTTTCTTCTTCGCCAACGCCACCACCGCTACATGTTTTGCTCGACGTCCGCCGCCACCAATAAATAAAATATATAATTATAATTACATAATTATAATTATATATTTTATCAATTTTTATTTTAAGCAATCTATTTTAAAAGTACTTTATTTCATGCATTTTATTTAGTTAGTGAATTATTTAATTTCATGTATTGTATTTTCATTTCATGTATTATGATGGGTGCATATAACCATCATAATTTCTTTTTGAATTTTGAATTTTGAATGGATGATGATTGAGTGGTGTAAGTTATATATAGCCATAGTTATGAAGGAATAATTAGAGAATGAAAAATTGAAACTGGAATTCAAAATTTGAATTTCCCCCTTATCTCTCTCTTCCCCTTAGGCAAAATTCAACCCCCTCTGTCTCTTGCCTTCTCCTAGCCGCCGCCTCCCCCGTCTCCTTGGCCGCCGGCCACATATCTTCCCTCTTCCTCTAAGCCCTTGTGGCCGACCCCTTCTCTCTAATCCCCTCTCTTCCCTCTTGAAGAATCCTAAGGAACTTTCACGTATCATCTTTCGTGGATCTCCTCCGGTGACTTCAAAGAAAACGGCGTGCGTCTTCTCCTTCCGGTGCGGCTCCGTGGAATTTCGTGGTAGTGGATCTTTCCACCATCGTCGTGTGATTCCTCCACTCATCTTAGTGGAAGATTTGAAGGTCTATTGCTTGGGATTGGGTAACGAAAATATCTACTCTTGTGGGATTCCTTTGTTAATTAGTAGGAGGTTGCGAGACATCGACTTTTATCCGCGGCTTTTGAATCCATCATTTTAAAATCTGATTTTATCGGTTATGTTCTTCAATTTCATTAATCGAATCCGGATCGGGTGGATCCTTTTCGCTTGATCCAAATATTGGCAAATAGCCCTTATTAGATCTCTGAAGGATTGGCGAACCTTAATGTTATATTCGGATTTTTGGGAGCGAACAAGACTAATTTTGGATCATACTTTTTAGTCAAGTTGTTCTCGGATTGTGGTTGTGACGTTGCGTTATACACGACAAATATTGGAGCGGTTTGGAGTCATAATTTTAGGTGTTGTGAATGTTGTGGTATTATTTGGCAAACAAGGATTATGCATGTTAAATTAATCTCTTGTGTTAAAAGACCTCAATTAAGAACTAAACCATTTGATTTGTGCGACCTAGAATTGGAAGGTGAGAGAACGATTAAGTGTCGTTGTCCGTTGCGGTTCGTCAGGAGACGTAGCCTGCATCAATTTGGTATCAGAGCCAGGTTCACGTCAATTTCTTAATTGGCACCGTCCCCTGGTTCTTGTACGTCGACACGCACTTTTCTTGTTAATTTTCAAGTCAAAAAAAAATTCAAAAAAAATTTTTGCTGGTCTGCCAATAGCGGCCTAGATTTCTTATTTTTCAGCAAAGTTCAAAAATTTTTTTTTTTAATAATC
Organism: Platanthera guangdongensis; assembly: GCA_039583875.1. Classification (NCBI taxonomy): domain Eukaryota; kingdom Viridiplantae; phylum Streptophyta; class Magnoliopsida; order Asparagales; family Orchidaceae; genus Platanthera; species Platanthera guangdongensis. The sequence goes on along the minus strand of CM077155.1, from coordinate 106,745,226 downwards.
TTCTTTTTATTTCCAGTAATAAAGCAAAAAAAAGAAATTTTTACCCTAGCCATAAGTGGCAACAATTCCATCTGTAGTGTTTCGCTGGTCTTCTAATTTATTTCTAGTTATATATATATAAAAAATTTGTTTCTTAAAATATATCAAAAAAAGGGTTTTGTGTTCACTTAGTTTAGTTTTTCGTTGGTCCTTTATGACGCACATTGGGAGCTTCGCTCACTCACCTTCATTTGTTGAGCGTAACGTTATATTAGCACCATATTCGACACCACCACCGCACACCTTTAGGCCTGATCGAGTTCCTGCTCCGACCTATGATGGAATAGGTGGACCGCGAGTATTTTTATGTTGGGTGAAGGACATGGAACTCTATTTTGAGCGATATCATATTGTGGACCCCCACAAGATTCCCGTTGCGAGACTACAGCTAATTGGTCGAGCTCTGACCTTCTGGATCAATGAGGAGAAATGTTTTGGGATGTCCCTCAACGGCTTACTGGTAGGTTGGCAGATTATGAAGAATCTATTAACGGATGAGTATTACCCTCCCTACTGTCGTTCCCAGATTTCTGATTAGCTGAGTGATTGGCCGCCTAAGACTTTGCCTACATCGAACCAGTACGTCCCCTCGTATCCCCATACTCGGATGTCTCATGATCTTATTTCTCCCCTCCATGGCACTAGAACCGTTTCTGATCACGGGAGTGACTTACCCCCTCGAGCTCGATCTTCCTCCCAGGATTGTAGAGCTACCCATAGTATCCCTGCACCTACTGATGGAAGAAAGGAGAAGCTTAGGATCCCTGTCCCTAGTTCGATAGATGTGATTGCTAGGAATGCCATGAGCCCGCGGGGTGAGAGTGTTCCTACCAGTATGGTTAGTCGGGCGATTATGACGCGTGTGGTTAGTGACATATCTGGCCGTGGCACTAACATTTGTCCTATTACGACTACGCTCGTAGTCTCTTCAGAGTCGCCTCCCGAGCTGTCGAATCTAGCTGTTGACGCTCCGGATGAGTATGAAGTAGTGGTTATGACTGAGCCAGCCTCCGAGGGCGACGACGTAATTAGTGAAGAGCTGAGTGATGATGAGGATGTAGGTTATCCTAGTGACATGGAGGAGGAGTTCTCCTCTGAAGTGCCCCCCACATGACTATCCGACCCCCTCTCGACTATATTTTAGATTTGCCCCCCGCCCACCACTCAATTTCAGATCTGTCACCCTTGAGTATCGTGGAGTCTTCTGTTGACCCAGTGTTGGTAGATGTTTCAACGATGTTGGAAGAGCCAACTTGGGATGATCTTAGTGAAGCACATCTGGGGAATAGTTCATTGAGGTTGCTTGAGGTTCAAGCTAAATTAGATTCTCCCCGGGATTCAATTTGCTCAATCCTCTATCCCGATTTTGGCGATGTACCTACATCATGGAAGATTTGGCTAGCGAAGGAAGTGTTGTATTGGAATATTTGCCCTGTGTGGAAGGGTTATTTTTGGATGACGTTAGTGCTGAGGACCCGAAAGATATTACTTTGTTGTTATCCCCTTTGCCCGAAGCCCAATGCAGAATAGAAATTTTGTCGGGTTCGATTATGCATACTTTTGAGACTGTTACTGCTTATGATTTGGATGACATATCTAGTGGGTTGGAAGACATTTTGGCTGAGTTGGTAGAGTCAACCTATGATGAATGTTTATCGGAGAGTGAGTTGGGTGATGACGATCCGTTGAGTTTTCTGTGAGGACGAATCTACTATTTGATTTTCCTTTTGAGTTTGATGGCTGGCACCCAGTGGATTTTTCTTGGACGTTAAATCCGTGTTTTGACGGTGAGTATGACTTAGCTCCTCCTCCGGCATAGACCATGTCGACTCCCCATCCGGTTCACTTGACTCGACTAGATGACTTTGTTGGGCACGAATTTGGTATAACTAGCCCGAGACAGTTGGTACTACCTCCGTTAGTAGCCCCTCCATTGGACATATCTCGTAAGATATGTATTAGTGAGTTGTTAGATTTCGTGTTCGGCCTCGTCCCAATATTTTGTAGTTCAGTATCTTCCAAATTTCCTATGATTAATCAATTCTCTGATTATACGTCTACGATGAGGTCGTCGATTGTGTCCACTTCTAATTTTGTGACGGGTGTGCCTCATGGTTTGCGTCCGCTAAGCGTGAAATATAATTTAAATCAATTAAACCAATTAGCACCGCCTTATTTTCCACCATGCCACGATATCTATGCACCCACTCTTGTGGTCATAGCTATCCAATATAAGTCGTGTCATTTACATGTCAACTTACTCCCGAGTGTACCCAACTTACAAGTTGACGGTGCAATTTTAGTGCATTCACCTCCCGATCGGTTGCTGACCGACACCATCTTGAACATAACATGTAGAAAAGCTGACTCGTACCTGATTTATTTTGAAATTCGAGACATTACGATTTTTTTGGATTTTATGAATGATTGGGGTATTTCACCCATTTTCAACGTTCCGGATTTTATGTCGTATGTTTCTCCTCCTCTAGAGTGGCTTTCTCTGTCGTTTCTTCCTCCCACTAAATGTTCTCATAGGATGGGGAGTGTTAGTACTGTCGTGTCAATTTTCCATGTTGACTCCTTGGTTCTTGAACCGGTCGGTAAGATTCTTGTTTATTTTCTTTTGCTTGACACCCTTTCGAGTTTTCTCGAAAGTCTTGTTGTTTGTGTACCAGACAGGTTCTCAGTGCTATGGATGTTCATGCTATGAAGACACAGATTGCGGGGCCATATTTGCCCCATGTTGCTGCTGCTTTAGACGGTTCCCCCTCATGGCCACTCATCGGTGATGAGTGATTTTGAGTGGGGGAGGATTGATGGCGACGATGCTGATGTGGCCGTGGATCTACGACATCGAGAGTTCGTGGATTGGGATGGTCGTTGCCGCAAGCTCGAAGATGAGAGTCTACCACGATGTTTCTTCACCAACGCCACCACCGCTACATGTTTTGCTCGACGTCTGCTGCCACCAATAAATAAAATATATAATTATAAATTACATAATTATAATTATATATTTTATCAATTTTTATTTTAAGCAATCTATTTTAAAAGTACTTTATTTCATGCATTTTATTTAGTTAGTGAATTATTTAATTTCATGTATTGTATTTTCATTTCATGTATTATGATGGGTGCATATAACCATCATAATTTCTTTTTGAATTTTGAATTTTGAATGGATGATGATTGAGTGGTGTAAGCTATATATAGCCATGGTTATGAAGGAATAATTAGATAATGAAAAATTGAAACTTGAATTCAAAATTTGAATTTCCCCCTTATCTCTCTCTTCCCCCTTAGGCAAAATTCAGCCCCCCTCTTTCTCTTGCCTTCTCCTAGCCGCCGCCTCCCCCGTCTCCTTGGCCGCCGGCCACATATCTTCCCTCTTCCTCTAAGCCCTTGTGGCCGACCCCTTCTCTCTAATCCCCTCTCTTCCCTCTTGAAGAATCCTAAGGAACTTTCACGTATCATCTTCCGTGGATCTCCTCCGGTGACTTCAAAGAAAACGGCGTGCGTCTTCTCCTTCCGGTGCGGCTCCGTGAAATTTCGTGGAAGTGATCTTTCCACCGTCGTCGTGTGATTCCTCCACTCATCTAGTGGAAGATTTGAAGGTATATTGCTTGGGATTGGGTAACGAAAATATCTACTCTTGTGTGATTCCTTTGTTAATTAGTAGGAGGTTGCGAGACATCGACTTTTATCCGCGGCTTTTGAATCCATCATTTTAAAATCTGATTTTATCGTTTATGTTTCTTCAATTCATTAATCGAATCCGGATCGGGTGGATCCTTTTCGCTTGATCCAAATATTGGCAAATAGCCCTTATTAGATCTCTAAAGGATTGGCGAACCTTAATGTTATATTCGGATTTTTGGGAGCGAACAAGACTAATTTTGGATCGTACTTTTTAGTCAAGTTCTTCTCGGATTGTGGTTGTGACGTTGCGTTATACACGACAAATATTGTAGCGGTTAGGAGTCATAATTTTAGGTGTTGTGAATGTTGTGGTATTATTTGGCAAACAAGGATTATGCATGTTAAATTAATCTCTTGTGTTAAAAGTCAATTAAGAACTAAACCATTTGATTTGTGCGACCTAGAATTGGAATGTGAGAGAACGATTAAGTGTCGTTGTCCGTTGCGGTTCGTCAGGATACGTAGCCTACATCAATCTGAGGTTTATCCCTCCCCGCATCTCCTTTGAGTTGCCGAGCTCGTCTGGTAAATTTTGCTTGGATTCCTGTCTCATGCGATTTTGCAGCATACCTCCATTTGCTGATGTTTGCCTCCACAGTTCCCCCCATCTAATCCGCTACCGAGGAATCTTCGAGGGTAGCCCGTTATTCTCCCCTCCCTCCAAAAGCTCGCTGGACTCATACCTGGGCCCGAAGTGGATCAAGGCTTTTCAAGAAACGGGTGTGCGGGCTGCACAGGTGCAGGGGTTCAACGAGGCGTTACAACACGACTATGCATGTCTTGCTGACGAGGTGCAAAGCGGCCAGGCTGGTGAGCTGACGTCCTGTCCCAGCTTCTGGATGAGATAGACCACGGCCTCTCAATGGCGCAGAGGAATTGGGGAAGATCCGCGAGCTGCTCCACGCGGGGCAGTCTGGGGGACGGGAGGTGCGAGGCCGGGGATAAAGGCGGCTCTTTTGCCAAGAGAGCTCCCCCTTATTTCCCCCCTGCCGCGGAACTTTCATTCATGCACTTGGGATTTGTTTAAATATTAAAGGACCTGGTAACCAGGGGTGGTACTAGTAGGACTTACTTGGTGGGGAATGTAGCGCATTTGCCAAATTGATC